>OY728147.1:1845399201-1845999201 GCA_963277665.1 Viscum album
AATTTGCAACTCAGTCGCACGATGCATCTCTTCTTTTATCTCATTAATGTGTTTCCTGCAAATGATTACGCGATGTTTAAAAGATCAACTTATGCAAAGAAAACATGTAAAAGTTATACAAGCACATTGATAAGATACTTACTGCATTAATGGTGCAACTGATGGAGTATTGAACAAGATATATAGATGTGCTTGTATCCACTCTATGTTGTCCATATCAAATGTGGTTCCTTCTCCAACTGGACCATCATGAATCCGAGAGGGCTTATCTAATTTTGTTTCAACATCCGTAAGATATTCTGCACAAAAGGTAGTACACTTATCCATCAAATAACCATTGGCTATTGATGCCTCTGGACGAGCTCTGTTGCGTACAAATCTTTTCAATGTACTCAAATACCGTTCAATAGGATACATCCACCTGAATTGCACTGGACCAGCAGCCATTACTTCATCAGTTAGGTGCACTGTCAAGTGGACCATAACATCGAAAAATGAGGGGGGGAAAAGTTTCTCAAAGTGACAAAGCGTAAGTACAATTCGGTCCTGCAAACTTTTTAAATCACTCATTCGTTGATTTCTTAAACAAAGCTGTCTAAAAAAATTACTCATCTCAATCAAGGGCTGAACAACATTGGGGGATAAACAATCACAAATTGCGATTGGAATCAACTGCTGAAGTAATATGTGATTGTCATGACTTTTCAACCCTTGCAATGTCTTGCTCGTCAGATTCACACACTTTGAAATATTAGAAGAGTAACCATCAGGCACCTTGACCATCTTCAAAATGGAAAGAAATGTCTTTTTCTCCTCTGTAGTCATCGAATACTGTGCAGCAGGCATATATGCCTTGTTTCCCTCAGCTAACTGTAAATGCAACTGTTTCCTTAAACCCATTTCTTCCAAATCACGGCGTGCATTAACATGGTCCTTTGACTTTCCACTGACACCTAAAATGGTCCACAATATGTTATCACAAACATTTTTTTCAATGTGCATGACATCCAAATTATGCCTCAACATGTTAGTTTTCCAATACGGAAGACTATAAAAAATACTTTTCTTTTTCCAATTGTGACTGCGCTGCCTACCCGCAGCACGAATATTACGTACTGGAGGAGCCACCAAATCCTGAATTTCATATACCGTGCGAATGTTTTCTTCCTCAATCTGCGATAACATTTCGACTCCTGTCATGATCTTTGGTGCTGGGCTGAACTCTCTAGAACCATCAAATGCCACTCTGTCCTTTCTGAACCTGTGCTGGGGAGGGAGAAAACGCCTGTGACCCATGTACGCCCATTTTTTGGAATGTTTAAGCCATACAGATTTTTTACTTTTATTGCAACAAGGGCAAGAAAATTCCCCTTTCGTACTCCAGCCTGATAAATTTGCATAAGCTGGGAAGTCATTGATTGTCCACAATAAAGCTGCATGCAGTTTGAACATTTCATTCGTTTCGCAGTCATAAGTCATCACACCATCGCCCCAAAATTCATTCAACTCATCAATCAATGGCTGAAGGTAAACATCAATCTTATCCCCCGGACTTTTAGGTCCATCAATAAGAGTGGAAAGTAATATAAATTGTTGCTTCATACAAAGCCACGGAGGAAGATTATATGGAACCAACACCACGGGCCATGTGCTATGAGTTGCACCAACCATAGACTTGAATGGATTGAAACCATCTGCTGCCAATCCCAATCGGACATTACGAACATCTTTAGCAAAGTCGGGATGTCTCTTATCAAAATCCTTCCATGCATGAGAGTCTGCCGGGTGGGTTAACATGTCACTTTCATGAACTCCTTCTGCATGCCATCTCATTAAATTAGAAACTTTAGATGACATAAAAAATCTTTTCAACCTCGGTTTAAGGGGAAAGTAACGCATTTGCTTTACGGCAATCGGTTTCCCCTGTATCGCAATCTGACTTTGATGAGTCTTATTTCCCCTGTTCTCTTTCCACCTGGAAGCGCCACAAACCGTACAAATATCCAAATGAGCAGTTTCATTTCTAAACAACATACAGTTGTTTGCACATGCATCTATAGTCTCATATGTAAAACCTAAGTTCTCTGTCAACTTACGAGCATAGTAATACGACTCAGGAATCTTAGCGTCGACAGGAAGAATTTTTTTCAATAAAACCAAAAGCATGTCGAATGATGTGTCTGACCAATTATTCAAAGTCTTCAAATGCAACAACTCCACGATAAACGACAGTTTATTGTAAGAAGTACATCCAGGATATAATTCTGTTTTCGCATCATCAAGTACTTCATAAAACCTCCTCGAATCACGATCTGCACCAGAGCGAAGATTTATCTCACCGGTCTCAAGATTCTGGATGTCAATGCCTTCAGGATCAAACCCACGTACCATTTCAGTAAGCATTTCATGCATTGGATCAGTCATCCTTGCATCAACATCCATCTGAGCTGCATCTGTATTTTGACAACGAACATATTCTTCTCCATGACGAGTCCAACTCTTATAATTTTTCAGAAATCCATTAAAGAAAAGGTGCTCCCTCACAGTATCTCGTGTGAATTGATATCTGTTAGCACATTTTCTACATGGACAACTAATATAGTCACTTTCAAATCCTCTCGTGAACTCAATAAACTGCATAATGCCATTGAAATATTCTCTAGACGTTCGATTTGGAAGATCAATCCAACTCTTATCCATAATAATATCTGTATAACAAACATTTACACAATACTTATTAAATTTACATTTTTCAAATCAACTATATTCAAAATAAATATTAACCATTTTATGAACCATTGATAAAATAATAATGTAACTGAAAGCTCATGTTACCTGATTGAGCTACAAACCTGAAAGGGAGGGGAGCCGAAGGCTGTGCTGCGAGGGAGAGGAGGCAGCGAAGGGGAGCCGGAGCCAAAGGCGGTGCGGCAAGGGAGGGGACGGGCGGCGGCGGCGGCGGGGAGCTGGAGGAGAGGAGGCGGTGAGGGGACGGGGGACGCGCAGCGAGGGGGGGGGGGGGGTGTCCGGGGTCGGAGGGGGCCTTCCGAGGTGCGGGGAGGGGTGTCTGGGGTGTCGGGGGCCTGTCAGGGGTGCGGGCAGGGGTGTTCGGGGTGCGGGGGTGTCCGGGGTGCGGGGGAGGGGGGGCTGTCTGGGGTGCAGGGGGGCTGTCGGGGGTGCGGGGTGGGGTGTCCAGGGTGCGGGGGGCCTGTCCGGGGTGCGGGGGGGCTGTCCGGGTTCGGAGGGGGGTGTCCGAGTGCGGGGGGGGGGGGGGGGGCTGTCCGGGGTGCGGGGGGGCTGTCCGGGTTCGGAGGGGGGTGTCCGAGTGCAGGGGGGGCTGTCCGGGGTGCGGGGGAGGCGTCCGGGGTGCGGGGGGGCGGTCCGGAGTGCGCGGGGGGGTGCTGTCCGGGGTGCGGGGAGGCGTCCGGGGTGCGGGGGGCGGTCCGGAGTGCGCGGGGGGGTGCTGTCCGGGGTGCGGGGAGGCGTCCGGGGTGCGGGGGGCGGTCCGGAGTGCGCGGGGGGGTGCTGTCCGCGGTGCGGGGAGGCGTCCGGGGTGCGGGGGGCGGTCCGGAGTGCGCGCCGGGGGCTGTCCGGGGTGCGGGTGCCGTCCGGGGTGGGGGGGAGGGCCGAGAGGCCGGAGGGCGGCGGCCGGAGGCCGGAGGGCGGCGGCCGGAGGCCGGAGGGCGGCGGCCGGAGGCCCGAGGGCGGCGGCCGGAGGCCCGAGGGCGGAGGGCGGCGGCCGGAGGGCGGATGGCAGGCGGCGGGGGAGGCCAGGCGGCCGGGGAGGGCGGGCGGCGGGGGAGGGCGGGCGGCGGGGGACGCCGGGCGGCGGGGGAGGCCGGGCGGCGGGGGAGGCCGGGCGGCGGGGGAGGCCGGGCGGCGGGGGAGGCCGGGCGGCGGGGGAGGCCGGGCGGCGGGGGAGGGGAGGGCGGCGCAAGGGAGGGCGGCGAGGGAGGGTTAGGGCGAGGGATCGAGGGAGAGGAGAGTGCGCGGGGGGGGGGGGGGGGGGGCGCAGAAACCCCCCGAAATTTTTTATTCAGCTTAGCGACCGCCATTGGCGGTCGCTAATGCTGACCTATAGCGACCGCCAATGGCGGTCGCCCGAGTCTGGGGGGCTCCAATGCCCCCTTTTCTAGTAGTGCTTGTATTTATCCATTCAATTTCAAGTTATTTTCTTATTATCTACCAACCAATAATAATCTAAATGGTATGGAAAATCCAGTTACATACATATAGTATAATTTTATGACACTAATGGTATATTATACCATCCAACCCCCTAATCCTAATAATTTTATTATATAAAAGAAAACATTGTTCATGATGTTTTTATCTATCACCTTCAAGAACGACATGTTATATTTTTTCCATTTCTACCTTCAAATCATCCAAGGATACCATTTTTATGGATGAAACAGAATATGTAATATGAATTATTTCTTATTTGGAGTTATAGAACTTACTTATGTACATATTACTAAATGGTTAATCTAAATAGGTTTGTTGTGGTTGAAAACCCCCCCAAATTAATCTAAATAATCATCATTTAATTCTTATCTACTGATTCATCCACTTGTTATGTAATTGAATTCCTTATAAACTATTTTAACTTATATAATATCATTAATAACATGAATGATATTTTATAGTTGTTTATCCATTTTCTAAACTAACATTAATTTATGAAAACATCTGAATAGTAGAAGAAAACCATAAAAAGGAACATTTTCGAACAATGTTTTTATACATAACAACTCATCCAAAGGACCATAAGATTACTTAATGAAAGAATAATGAAAAAATTCATGTAAAAAGGGTTATATAATTTTCAATAAAATAATCTAATCTGTTTATATAGTACATTAAAGAGTAAGTATTCAGATATAAGTTATGGGGAAATTCTTAAACACAAATTTCATCCTTTAGGTTCGCCCTCTTTCACTCATTTTTTGATTTGGTAACTCCTTATACATAATTTTTTCATCATTTTATATCAAATTATGGGATATAAATGATATTAACTAGTTTTTATTTCAATCAAAATGTTTTCAAAAAGAGATATTCTTTTAAGAACACACATTTTACATCTCATTCAAGGTTGATGGTTCTTGTAACATGTATATTATTCCTTATTTCTTTTGGGAAAACAATTATTATGATTGTGTTATTATGAGATGAAACCCATTTCCTTAAATGGGATTGTTATGTTCACTTTTGATAAATGTTCATTGTGGAATGCATGATGAAAGATAATGTTATGATATGACGGGGTCACCCGAAATTATACAGCCCAATATTAATGATTCAATGTGACGGTTGTGCCAAAAAATTTACATTGCTCCAATGCATTTGGTAAAGTTATGAATCACATAAGTTATGTGAAATGATGTGTGAACAAGATTCTATCTATGTTAACATGTATGTTTTGTGGTTAACCACTATTACATGATGACTCATTTTTATTCATGTCCACATTTGAAGTAACTTATTAATGCTTCCTCTCATGTTCATGAACCTTTGCCAATGTTATGTTTTTGATCACCCATTGTTATATCATTCAAATATATTCTTTTACTGGGATTATAGCAGACCCCTATTGATGTGTATCCTCATGTGACAACATGTATTTAGGAGGGGAAAAGTGCAAATAAGAAGAGATATAAGAAGGAATTAAATAAAAGTTTAGGCTTGAAGTTCAAATTGTTATGTATGGTCCTAGTTTTCCCAAAACACTAAATCATTTTATCCCATATGTGTTAGAAAAATATGATTTTTATCTTTAAAATTATGTACTAGTAATTTAAGTAAAGGTTGGGTCACTATACTTATAGTTCTACCGACATCCATATGAGAAGTACAGTTCCTTGTGAATTTTCATGAGAGAGATAGAGGAACTGATAGATCTGAAGAGAGAACATATTCACTCATTCAAGGAGAACACACACCTGAGTAGAAAAAGATAACAATATGTGGATGAGGATAACTTCCAGGGACTTGGATTATATAAAAAATTATCCAGATTCACATGTTATATTGACGATTGATGTTCAGTGGGGTTGGTCATGCCGATACCTAACTCTGTTTATGTCCAATAATGGATAGAGGACCCTACTTTAGACCTCTCAGTGATGATTCCAAACAATATATTGAATGTTTTTTTGGAGATATCACACTATTTTGGATTTTTAATGATACCTAATGTTAATGGGGGTGATCAAAATGAAAATAAACCAAATTAAACATGTCCAATATGTGAAGTAAAAGGTGATCAATCCATGTATAAGATAGTACACGGTGTGTAGAAGTATCACATTCATTGTCCATTGACTCCATGCACAACCCATGTGTAATGGCCCTAGTTATAAGAACATGTCTTTTATAAACATGTATACAGAGTTTGTAGAAACGCTCACATGCCATGTCCTACTGTCTCAAGGGTCACTCTATGTACGCTGACCATATGAGTGTACTCATATTACACCCGTGTCTGCTAACCCATGCACTTGTACACATGGTAAGCCACATAACTGGCCTTGTATGGTAGTGTGGTTGTGTACATGCCATGTAATCCACCCCATGTCCATGAATTTGGTGGGATACACACCGACCTTCGGGGGAAGGCCCATACACACAGTGACAACTATCACATGCTGTGTTCAACTATTCGAACTCCCGAAACCAATAGATTTATTGTTACCATGGCGGGGAAACTCTAGATCTTCAATTTAGAGACCAAAAAACAATTGGATCAGAGATTGGAGGATCATCCAAAGCACCGATGAAGAAACAATAAATTCTAGAAAATCGAAATGAACTTGTCATGTAGTTCGGACTACTCGGCATGTGGGCCCCATTGAGCGGCGTTTAGGGTTTCAGGTGACATAATTGTTGAACACAATGTGTGACAGAAATCACATGGTGCATGGGCCTTTCCCAGAAGCTCAAAAAGTATCTCACATGATACATGGACATGGGGTGGAGTATACGATATGTACTTCACCTCACGGCTAGACCAAGATGGTTATAAAAGGTTTTTCCATGTATTGGTATAGGGGTTTTAAGACATGTGTTGAATCCGTGTATTGGAACATGGAAATAATAAATAAACAAACCCCTAGGATAGTAGGACACATCATGTGAGAATTTCTCTATGTTGTATGTGTATACTATTTTCTACAAACCATGTTCATCTGACTTGGGTCGTTGCACACATGTTGTACATCATATTAAGGGACATGGAGTGTGACCCTTATATACATATTTAATCTCTTATACATGGATTGATATCATTTTCCACCATATCATGGAGATGTATCGATTTGGTAGTGCCCGTATACTCTTACAGTAAGAGATCATTTATAATTTTCTACCCACAATAGTGTGATCACTTCCGCATGAAATTCTCACTAGAGTCGGGAATCCTCTCCAGGAGGACCATAGAAGGATCCTCCATCCAATAATAGCCCTATGAATAGTTAGTTATCAACATGACCATCCCTATTGGACAATGATCTACTACATAAGAGGCGAATATGGATGAGTCATGGTATGTTCCAATGACCTGGAAGTGATCCTCATCTGTGTATAATGATCATTTTCCACTCAAGAGTGTGTTATCCCAAAATGATTTTATCTATTATCTCTTTAGATCTATCAGTTCCTCTATCTCTCTTGTGATAATTCTTGATGAAAAATACTTCTCAGATGAATTTAATTAGAACTTTTTGACATTTACGGTGAGTTACCCCATACGCGTGCTTCATATAATCTTCAGACTAAATACATATCACAGTAATGTGGTCATTGTGACTATCCTCTAGACTATGGGTCTGGATTTTGAGTTTATTTGGATATTTTCTCTTTTTATTTGTTCTATAGAAATATACTCTGTCATGCTGACTGTAACTTTACTTTTGTGTATTTACTTTTGGTTTTTGGGGTGTCCTACTAAGTATTGTTATACTCACCCTTGCATGGACATTGCCCACACATGTTGTGTATTGTGTAAATGAGTGATTGTTATATGGAGTCTAGGGAAGACTCGGACCAAATAAAGAATTTATGTTCCAGACAGGTTGATGAGTTCCCATGGCTTCTATTAAAAGTCCCATTACATACCTTGTTTATAGGTTGAGCTTTGAAATTTACATACTCTTTCTATTGGTGGGATTTTATTCTGGAGTTTTTTACTTTACGTCACTTTTCATTCATGGTTTACAAGGTGTTTTGGGTTAGCTTGTATCCATGAATTCTGTTCCATTTTTGGTTTTTACATTTCATCATTTTTGGTCCCGAAGGTGTGTGCATGGGTACAAGTACATAGGCAATGCCTCCCATGATAGTGATATGGAAACATGGTCCTTTTCAACATATCATGGCTTATTGGAGGGGGATTGGAGTGTTTTGGCATGGGACCCACTTGGATGGGTTGTTACAAGAAATGGAAAAGTGACCAATCAACATTTCATGAGGTAGTTGTTTTCCATACACAAAAAAATATGTTCATTACCCAATAGATGGAAGTGTTTGTTTGTGTTGGTATAAAACATGCAAGTAAAATATCAATTCATTTTTAGGATAATATTTTTGTTATATAGTCATATAATAATAATATTTTATGAGTTTGATAATGGAAATAAATCAAAAAAATTGATGGAATGATGTTACCTCTTAATTGTGTATCTCCTTTTGTGTGAAAAAAATATTCCTTGAATTGATTTCATTCCAAGTAGAGGATTATAGGATTAAGGGAGGGTTTTGCGGATCTATTTTGGAATATCAGGGTCGAGCCAATGTTTCCTGATATGTGTGAGGGAGTGGGAGGAGAGATGGTCCATTATAGTGGGGAAGTAGTGGCACTCTTGTAATATTTTTGTAGAGGAATTACATGCACATTTTTCACATTGAAAGTGAATCTAATAATAGAAGATATTTTTTCCAAGGGATTATAGTGATGAAATTCGGACATAAAAGGTCTTTTGGAGAAGTTTCTAGGTCATTTGGTCCTTTAATATTAGAGTTTAGTCACATATTAAGTTTAATTTAACATAATCGTTGTAATTAATAGTAACCACATTCACTAATTTTTTTGGTCAAAAACAATGTTAGTCTCATTATAAATTAAAATTATGATGATTCAAATTATGTAATCCAATTTCACATATTCCAATAACATTAGTGGTTGAAATATATTTAAATTCAATCTCGTAGATGGAACGACAATGCTGATTTTTAATGGAAACACATCTAAATTTTTGATATATTTTTATATTCAATTTTAATGTGAAAATTATTTTAATTACCTAAATTTTATTATTTTATAATAATATGATATATTTAAATTTTAATAAAATTTAAATGTATAATTTATCCTTATAAATAAATTATATGAAAAAGTTATTTTGAAATAAAATTCATTATTTTTAGTTATTCATTAAAAACAATACTTCATAGAACAATTGAAAAAATTTAACGTCGCCTAATTTTTTTGTATATATTTATATAATGAAGTTTATATAAAAATATTAAATTTAAATAAGATTAAAAATTTGGATGAAAAATTTGTTCTCCATTAAAAGGCGGTAAAAAGACATTAATAAAAATATAGCTTTTTATATGTAAATTTTGGTTTCTTCTTATCTTATATTGATAAAATATATTTAGTTATTGTAAATAATATTTTACTTAACATCTTAAAAACGTATTTCAAAAATATAATTAACTTATTTTCATTAATTATGATTATTATGAAAAAAATCCTCTATAAGAAAAAAAAAATATTTCTTTTTTTATATCCAATTGGTTCTTATCTTCATTTCTAATTAATTGGTAACCAATGAATTAATTTTACATTTACATAAACAAAAAATATACATAAATTAGTTAATAATATTCATAACTGCTAACATAATAGCTAGGTTATATCATATTATCTTAAATAATGATATTTTAATAATATATTGTAATTTGTTGAAACTCAATATTGCATGTATCAAAGGATATCATGGAAGATCCCTCTAGCATGTGATACAAGCTAACACATTTCTATATGAATTACAAGGTATATAATTTATTAAATTTATTTAAAATATAAAATTTATAGTAGAGTCTTTCTAACACCCCAAGCTTCTACGGTTCATTTTCCTTTGAATAATGCAATGGCGTGCATTGTACGCAACGTCGAGATTCTAACACACCACAACAAATCATGTTAGAAATTATGAATATCAATAGAAATTTTTTGAAATTTTATAAATTTTATCATTTGAAATGGACTTCATTTTTGAATTCATAATATCAAAATTATCTTAGGGTGAATTTTTGGTACTTTTTGGATAACTTTCATATTTTGATGAATAGTGAAAATTAGTAAATTTTAATTTAAAACTACTTTTTTAATTGAAATAATTAATAGTGTAAATTATTAATTTGATTGGTTTTTGTCACGACCCGTGACTCCCCAAGCCCTCCTCAAATAGGTCAGGGGCTGGTGACTAGCACCGAGTAGGCATGTCACTAACATGAGAGGCATTGCCTAGGTACTTGTGCACACACACACGCACCCACATCTTCAAGCCCACAAATTCTGAAATGTAAAACACTAAGGAACAAAAATGAATGCATACAACAAAACCCAACCAACAGAGCATGACGAAAGGTAGAGTACTGTAAAAGTAAACTGAGCCAGAATACAAGCCCACCAAAAACAAGAGTCTAAAAAAACTGCAAAGTCCAACCTGTAAGCACAAAGGTACTGGGACTGCTACTTGTAGCCGTAGGAACGCTTCGTCCTGTAGGAAACTTAGAAAACATAGTCCTGTCCTGGTCCTCCCTGGACTCTGTCAAAAGGCTGCTCTTCTGCAAAAGACACCAGACGTGTGGGAAAAGCCCATGCAGGGGTGAGTATAAAAATACTCAGTAGAGGACCCTGAAAACCACAAAGGAGTACACAAAGTAAATGTACAGTCAGTTATGCACAATATATGTTTACAAAACATATAAACAAACCAGATATACTCAAAACCCAGACCCACAGTCTAGAGACAAGTCACGCAACCGCATACCCCGATAGGGATTCTATTTGAATATTCCATGATGCACTCGTTCCGGGAGAACACACTCCACGAGTCTTATAGTTCTGATTATGTCCGTCCAAGGAGTTATGTTTGCTCGGGAACCGTCACGAGATATAGCTACACTCATTGGAGTATACACACTCCTGAGTGGAAGGGTTACGATAGATAGAAGCACTCATTATGGGAGACACACTCCTGAGTGGGAAAGATCTCGATACACATATTAGGATCACTACTAGGGCCATGTAGGATACCGCGACTCATCCGAAATTCACCTTCTAGGTAGAGGATCAACGCCAGGTAATGTTGGTCACGCCGATGCGTGACACTACCTAGGGTCTGGAAATGGATAGAGGATCTCGATCCAGGCCTCTCAGATGGATGCCTGACTCTACCACAGAAAATTCCTCCTTAAGGGATCATAAACCGGTGTGAGGGAATGATGCTTGACCTTCAGGGGAAAAGAATAATGGGGCACTAACCCAAACGAAATATGTTCAAGGCATGGTGAACAAAAGGACAAAGACATTCTCCAAAAAGTACACAGCGTGTAGAAATGAAACACGTCGTGTTGTCTTACCCCGAGTACTACCCATGTACAACGGCCCGTGTCGAGAGGCTGGTCATGTAGAAAACATTATACACGGCATGTAGTACGGAGTACACGCCGTGTCTGGGTCATTGGGGATGGCTTCATGTACTCTGGCCATGTGCCCGTACATGGTCACTAACCAGTGTACTCCAACCAGTGCAATATGCACACGGGGTGACTTGTGCTGGTGACCTCGCCTGGCCGGGTGAGGGAGTACATGGTCGTGTACTCCATCCCGTGTCTGTGTATCCCTGGGATACATTCCACGCTCCGCATAGCCGCCTCTGCCGAGTTGTACATGCCGTGCTTCCTAAATCCATGTAGAGCATCATGTGCCTGTGAACCACCCGAAGTACATGTGGAGCTTCGGGGAAGGTCTAACATGCCGTGTGACCGGGGTCACACGCCGTGTGATCCTTCTCTGACCCCGAATCCCTAGCCACCACCATCAGAACTACACGGCGTGTTCTTCGGATGTACACGCCATGTATTCTGGAAATTTCCAGAAACGCGGACCTCCGCCGTCGCGCCTCCCATGGTTCTAAGATCATTGATCCGGCTATCTGATCATCATGAAACCTTCAGATTTTGGTCATCCCGACACCACGAAGCTGTTTTCGTCATTTTCGGGCCACCGATCGGCACTAAAACCATGATTTATCTTCCGACGCGAAGGATGCTCGAAGAACGACCTTTCTGATCTGGTCCGATTTTCAGTCAACCATCATTGCCACACCTCCACAAGAACGTTGCGATGTCGAACCTTCGGTTTGGGATCGTTGCGTCGCAAAACGGATGTGCAATGATCTGTTGTTCGTCGCCCTATGAAGAACGCGAATAACGCGCGGGGAAAAGGAGGAAGAAATCCACATAAACCAAATGAGGAACGAACCTCCGCCGTCATTCGTCACGATGTTGATCCTCTCCCGTTAATAGGCTTAAATGGATCAGAGATCAACCTGAATATAAACATGTATTAATTCCCCAAAATCAACCCAAAGAAAACCCTCCCACAAGAATGTACGAATATGCGGATCAACTTGTTTGTGGTTGATCTGCGTTTTTCGTTTAAACGCAAAAATGGGGAAAAGAAAATCAATACAACAACCCCTACCTTTTGAAAGGATCGATCGTTGATGAAGGCGTCGTGCTTCCGTTGTCGTCGTGATCCTCAACGCTGGCGCAACGATCCTTGGTTTCTGTTGTCGTTCGTCATTGAGAATTTTTCCAACGACTCGCGGATTCGGCATAGGTTCTTCCCATGCGTTGCCAACGATTCAACAATTGGTTAACCCATTAAAAGGGAAACATGTTGACATTTAATTACGCGACATCATTAATGATGATTACTTTTCATTTTGAAGTTATTATGACGCGTCATTAATTTAGGAAACAGCTACACCATCGCAACGCTGCAGCAGATGTTTCCTTAAAAGAAAATAAAATAAACTGGTTAATTTAATTTATTTTGTTTTACTTAAAACGTCCGAAAAAAATAAATTTCTCCCTCGACCCACACCGGTCGAGGTTAACATCATTCTTAGGTAGAGTCGTCGTCCCAGACGCAGTGGTGCGCTTAGATTTTTAATCCGGGCATCCGTTTGGAAACATCCACAACCACGCACATGCACCGACTCACTAAACTAAAAAAAAGTTCAAACCACCATTCCAGGCTCATTGGACCTCGAAATGATGTGCCATCTTCGCGCCCGGTCTCAAAATAATTCCATATAATATTAAAAATAATAAATGGAAAAATCCGAGACATTATAGATTTAAATTATATTTAGAATATATTTTTACAATTTAAAACAATGTTGGTCACTGGATGTAATTTTACATTTAAACCAGACATAAACAAATGTCAATCTTTTGATAGTTATTATTTCTTAAAAACACGCTATTTGTTTTGACGATGGGAATTAATTTTTAAATTAATTAATGCGACTGATATGTTTTGAATTTGGTAAAATAGACATCATTTTTGAATTCATATTATCAAATATAGCTTAGGCCTAATTATTGGTATTTTTCTGGAAACATTCATTTTTTGATGAATAGTGAAACCACTAAGTAATAGTTAAAAAACTGAATTTTTAATAAAACATGATTTTACCACTTCTGTGAGTGGAATTTCTAAAATCCAAGAGACATGGTTAATATCACGGAGTAAAATGCGGTTCAATGAGATGAAAATAATATTTGGTGAATAGTAACTTTTTACTTTTATTTACCATAGTTAAAAGTAAATAGGGTAATTAAGGGTAAAAAATGATATTAATATTACCCAAACACAGGTCCTAATTCTATTGGAAAAGTGTATCTCGACCAAAAACAACCTTAAGAGTAAAATATTATCATTTAGGTCAACTTGTATTAGATTTGGACATTTATTATTATTTAATTCAAAGAAGAGTTAAAAGAGTTAAAATCAAAGTTTATTTACTAAAACATTATTTATATAGGGTAATAAAGAAGATAATTTCGATTGTAAATATTCACTATAAATCTAAACATATTTCTTACATAATGGTATTTTATTTATAATTTTTATATATTAAAAAATTTAATTTATTTATGACAAAATGGTGATGCAGTAATTACCTAACTAATGAAATATTAAAATAATTGATATTTTAAATATCAAAATAAATGTAATTAGAGACTTTTTATGAATTCCACTAATTTTCTAGGTTAATATGACATATTAGGATTTATTATATAAATTTTTCTCGAAGTAATAATGCTGTTATGAATTTATCAAAATCAAAATACCCAATAGTCTCAAAATTGACATAAAAGTATATTTAAAACAAATATTATATTATTAATTTCTATTCAATTCTTAAAAATCTAAGGTTCGGCCAAGAGACTTATATCACGATATTTGTATCATTAATGGACCACTTGGGGATCTCTTGGATGTATATAGTAAGTTTATTATCCATATAATATAAAAATACAAAGAGACATTGTAAAAGTGAAACTAATTAACTAAGAGTTAATACATAAAGGTAAGGTTAATATAATGACTCAAACCTGTCTAAATTCTATTGGTTGAGTGGTTTTCAACCCATCCCCACATTAAAATTTAAATAATCCACTTTTGAGCCATTAGAAACCGAATATGAATTTATTATAAAATAATATCTTTAGCTTTTCCAAAGGTGCCCCTCACCCCTCTTATAAAAGGGAACTTCCCCTTCTCACTAATTAACACATTCAAATCCTTTTGGCTCGGCCAGACCTGGCCAAAATACTCTCTAATCTTCCCTCGCTATAACCTAGAGGGCTTATTTTGTTCATAAGGCCAGCCTATGGGGCCCTTTTGATGAAATCAAAAGGAAGAACCCGAAGAAGAGGTAATGTTTTCACCACCCTCTTTCAAGTTCCTTTCTTCTTCAACTATTTTTTTATTTTTTATTTATATTATAAAATAATAACTCCAGTATCTTCTATACACTGTGATGTTATTATAAATATGGTACAACCATGTTCAGTATTCTATCTATCCTTTGAATGGCATGTCACCATACGTGCGTACGTACGGCTTAGCGTCTCCCCGTCGTGTTGTAATTGTCATTCAATAAATTATTATTTGGATGGGTATAATAATGATGTGTAATTCATGTAAATAAAAAATATAACATGATAATTATTCTGTCTATATGATATAAAATCCAATTATATATTATTTTAACATCAAAATAATGATATTTTCGCTCGTGCATACATACGGACTACCGTCTCCACGAACGCGATGAGATTCATTCTCCATCGTATCCATTCAAGTATATTTCTCATTTGATGATTAAAAATAATGTTTAAGTACGTGATATAATTCTGGATATGAATAAGATACAACCTATCCATAACAAACACGGCTTACATATCAAAGAATATAAAGGAAAATGAGTAAGTTAACACCCGGAATGACGATGATAATAAGATATTATTGAAAAATCAATGTTAAAATATGATATATGATATAATATTAATGTAAATGATTCTTTTATAATTAAATAACAATTATTTCACCATTATATAGGAGGATAACCTACCTTCAACCAAGGAAAAAGTACAAAGTAAGGGGTTTCTTATCTCACTTTTAATTCCGTGAGAATTCCATTGTTCACCACTTATTTATTACATGTGGTGCGTTTACTGCCCATGTTTTTATTAATTGTGTAATATACATTAATTCATGTATATTTACATCATCATTGTATGATCCTTCATTCATGGGTCTATGTTTTTTATGTTACCAAATCAATAAGGGAATTTTAAATTTCAATTTCCACTCATTCAGCTTTACGCATACTTCATTGATTATTTTACTCCAAGATTATGTGTAGAGTCACTATTCATTTGATTATGTCAAAAATTACACTCTTATTTATGTGGATATACTTTTTATACACATAATCACTCCATGGAAAAATTATCAGGTCATCGGTAAGAACTTGATAAGAGTAATTTTTACTCAATCTCGATTTGTTGAGTTAAACAAACAATTCATTGGTGTTGTTTTTACAAAAATGTGTGTGAATGTCCATTGATTGTTTTACACTGATTATCTAATCATATTGAGTGTATTTAAATTATTCACTCATAATTATGTCATTGATTTATCCTTAACCAAGGATACGACCTTTATAAGAGATTTCATCTTAGTTTACATTCCATTGGGACTCCTTTATTGTTATACACCAAATAACTTTCATATGGTGTATATAATGTACATTGACATTATATATCATGAATCCCATTATTCTCATGATATTACAAAGTTTTTATTTCATCAATTTTTTTTCAAGTGTCTCTCTTATGGTTATGAACTCTAACTAAAATGACATTTTAAAATGTTTTAACGATTGATTATTCTAAATCTTTCCCATTAATGTTCATGTTTTAAAAATGGTTTTAAGGATTTATTTATATGGAAATTAAAGTTTTCAAATAAAAATTCCTTTTAAATGTTTCAAATTGGTATGGGACACATTGATTCTAAAATATATTTTAAATGGCTTCTTGACAAATAGTGTGACTTTTAATTGATTTCAAAAAAAATGGGGATATTTCACTCTAATAGTTTTGATGATTATTTTCGTCTATGTCAATATCCTTCATAATTCTCAATTGAGGTTAATATTAAACAATACAATCTTCCATATTGTATCGAATGAGTTATGTTTGACTGTAGATGTGCTATTTTTATACCATTCATGGTTTTTGGATAATGTATTGACATTTCGTATGGTAGTTTTAATACGAATGATGATGTTATATTTAAAACCTTTTATATGAGGAATGCATTGGTCTTAGAAAGTGACGGGTGGAGCCTACTATAGCTCCTTGATGCATCAGTAGGTCTTATGAGACAAACTAGTGTCTTGGCACGAGGCCTTGACAAAATCTTATATGTAGTCCTGGCACGGGGCCTTGGCTACGTGGTTGTGATAGTCTGGCATTATGCATTCTATCATTATGAAAGTGGTTATTAATATTTTCATGCGATTATTTGACTATTATAATATCCATGTGAATAAGTAAATGGAATTATATTATTTTATCCATTCCATATTATGATGAAGTTCAATTTTAAAAGGCTTTTGTTTTAGTTATACATTGCCTTAAATTTTTATGTTTATTTGTGAATGTTTCTACTATATTGTTATCCTTACTGAGCATCTGAGCTCACCCCTTTCAATGTTTTATTTTTCCCAGGTTGTGAAGAAGTATTTTATGAATGACATTTAGGGATAGTATGAGGGGATATGAAGACAATATGTTGTTGTAATTTTTCACTTATGGATTTAATGTAAACATTATTAATATATATAGTCTTTCCAAGGCTACTAAACTAATTGGTCTTTCGAGACTTGATATTTCTTGTGATCATGCCAATGTTATGTAATAATGCACCAACTCTGGGTATCTAGGGTTGGGGCATTACAGTTTGTATCAGAGGAAGTTTAGTACAAACCTTGGAAGCTAGATTTAGATAAACTCCGATTAGAGAATGTAGACCTAAGATGAACATTGAGGATTAGAATAGATGAACTTCCTAGACTTTTTGTATTGTAGATATTTTGTGAGTTTTCTGAGAAATACATCCCTGTCTAGATACAGGCAGGTAGAGGCGGCTCTGGCACAGATGTACCTAGGGGTAATAACTGAAAACACCGCTTTGAACTAGACTCTAACGGGAACTGGTGCACGACAACGGGCCTTGCTGCACTCTTGGTTATGACACATCTGGGGGATATGCTTAGGATAATTTACATTTTCTTTAGAAACCAATTTGAAGTATTATATATATAATATGATAGTAAATGACCTTGTTTAATCCTAATGTGTTTCAAATTGAGAATATGGTGACATGTTAATATCTAATTGATTTTATGACTACTGTTACACACATAATGCTTTCTTGTTTTAGTCAATGGATAGATTCTAAGGAAGTCATAGTGACTTTGAGAATGATGTACAATGTGGGAATGGTGGTGGAAATGAGAATCAAAATGGAATGTTGATAGGAATGAAATATATCGTCTTTATTCCAAATAAATTTTATAAAAATATGATAAACAATATATATATTAACCAATTCCCGGAATCAACAATGAAGAGAATGGTGATGAATGATAAGAGCCCCAGAAGTGGAGACCATAGAGAAATAAATCCTCAATATCCATCATACAGGAAATGTAGAAGGTGACACCCAAGAAAGTATCTCAATAGGACAACGAAAGGCTTTACGTGCTGGAAGAAAAGACATAAAGTGAAAAATTTCCGAAGAAAAATGAAGAGTACTATGGAAGAAGATAAAAATGGTAGCAAGAATCCATTTACAGTCATTTTCCATAAATGTTGGGGAACTGTTCATTACCCGAGTGAATGCCCTATTCAATAGGATATTTTCTTGGTCAAAGAAGAAGCTATATGGAAATAAATGGTTGAAGAAATGTTTAAAAAGTATTATTGCTCCTTATTGATGGGTTTACTTTGGAATAATTTTCTCTTGTATTTTTAACCCTGTAGTTTTCCATGTGTGAATGATATTTGAGGAAGAATTATATTTTCTCTTGTGGATATAGTTATAAATAACCATTTGGTTTTATATGATCATTGGGTTTGAGGAAATTATAAGTTATTATAATTTGGGATGAAAATGAAAGGTATGAGATAAGATTTGTGGTTAAATTATGTTATGGTTATTTTTAGGAATTTATCTCATTTTATTAAGGTTATAATATATAGTTTTTGAAAAGGGACAACACATAGAGTGTGTGACAACCCGTCGCATCAGACAAAGCTGTGGGAATCGAACACACAACCAGAGTGCGATGTGGATGTATTCCCTACCACTGGTCTACATGAAGTCCCTGGTTAGTATGAATATTATTTTTTGTTAAATTATTTTATTGATAAATAATAATTTGATTTGGGATCTTATGTTTTATCAAAAGAATAACCTTAGTATAGGTAAATGATTTGGTGATTAAGTGTTAAATGTTATTTTGGAATTTGTTCACCTTGTTGTGAAAATTATATGCCCAAGGAAAATAGAATAGCATGGGATTTAATTTGAGGATTAATGGTGGATTTTAATCCATATTTTTATTGTGGATTTATAGTGATTTGGGTTATTTATTTAAATGATTAGGTTAATTACATTTATATATGTGACTTTAAGAGTAATTAATGTCATTTGGACATACAATTTAACGTGGAAGACTACATTCTTATAAGTTTTGGGTTTCAATATTAGTGTGGATTACATTGAAGGATTTTGAGGACCATTTATTATTGAATGGTATTTATTTAAATTTGGGGCATTCATTGTTTAATTTTAGAAATTAATATTAGTGTTTTTTTCTCTAATGGAATATCCATTTAGGGGATCATCGGATATTATACTATCCATTTTGGTTTTGATTAATCGATAAAGATAGGGTAAATATATAGTTTATCCTATGTGGATCATCTATTTATATAGATTTTTATTCTATCTCTTCCATTGGGACCAAGTCTTCTTGAATACTCATTGTTCAAAAAAATGAGTTACTGGTAAAAATTTATTAAAGAATGAAACTAATCTTAAAAAGTAAGTATATCTCTTTATGTTCTTAGTCAATATAATAAATGAAATCCCCATCCTTATGTAATGTAACTTAATACAAAAACTGTTGTCCGTTTACTTTTCCTACCGGGAGACTAATGACCATTTATCCCAACACAAGTTTTTGATTTTCATATTGTTAACTTTCTCCTGATCATGTTTTCTATCCCTCTCCATCAGAACATAACAATTAGTTTATCAACCATATCCATGTTTTCTTACCTGGAATCCTAGTATGGGTTATCTTGGGTGACCTTTATACCTCTCTTCATTTCTTTTAAAGTGATAGTTTTATTGAATCTTTTTCCGATGTGGGACTTTCAATTATATTCTAATGACAAATTTTAAAAAAATTGCGAGGAAGAACTTTATTGAATTAGGGGAGAATGTAACACCCCAATCTTCCACGGCAACTTTCCATTTGAATAATGCAATGGCGTGCATTGTACGTAACTTCGAGATTCTAACACACCACAACCAATCAAACTAGCCGTTATGAATAGTAATACCTACATTTTTAAATTTTTTAAATTTTATCTTTCAAAATTGACTTCATTTTTGGATTCTTAATATAGAAATTATCTTAGGGTGATATTTTGGTACTTTTCAGATAACTTTTATATTTTGATTAATAGTGAAAATTACTAAATTTTAATTAAAACAACTTTTTTAATCGAAATAATTAATAGTAAAAAATTATTAATTTGAGTGGTTTTAAAGTATATGTAGAATATATTTTTACCATTTAATACAATGTTGGTCATTGGATGTAATTTCACATTTAAAGCAAACATAAACAAGTGCAATCTTTTGATAGTTATTATCTCTTAAAAACACGCTATTAGTTTTGATGACCAGAATAAATTTTTAAATTAATCAATGAAACTGTTATGTTTTGAATTTCGTAAAATAGACATCGTTTTTGAATTCATAATATCAAATATAGATTTGGCCAAAATTTTGGTATTTTTCTGGAAACTTTCATTTTTTGATGAATAGTGAAACCACTATGTGGTAGTTAAAAAACTGAAATTTTCAAAAAACATAATTGTACCGCTTCTGTGAGTGGAATTTCAAAAATCCAAGAGACACGGTTAATATCAAGTAGTAAAATGTGGTTCAATGATATGGAAATAATTTGTGGTGAATAGTAACTTTTTACCTTTATTTACCACGGTTAAAAGTAAATAGGGTAATTAAGGGTAAAAATGATATTAATATTACCCTAACACATGTCCTAATTCTATTGGAAAAGTGTATATCGACCAAAAAACAACCTTAGGAGTAAAATATTATCATTTAGGTCCACTTGTATTAGATTAGGACATTTATTATTATTTAATTCAAAAAAGAGTTAAAAGAGTTAAAATCAAAGTTTATTTACTAAAATAGTTTCAATATAGGGTTATTGATAAGTTAAATTAGATTGTAAATATTCATTAGAAAGATAAATAGATTTCTTAAATAATAGTATTTTATTGATTCTTTTTAGATATTGAATAATTTAATTTATTTATGACACAATAGTGATGTAGTAATTACCTAATTAATGAAATATTAAAATAATTGATATTATAAATATCAAAATATATGTAATTTGAGACTTTTTATGAATTCCACTAATTCTCTAGTTTAATATGAAATATTAAGATTGATTATATAAATTGTTTTCAAAGTAATAATGCTGTAATGAATTTATGAAAAACAAAATAACCAATAGTTTCAAAATTGACATAAAAGAGTTTTTAAAACAAATATTATATTATTAATTTATATTCAATTCCTAAAAATCTAAGGTTTGGACAAGAAACTTATATAATCATAGGTGTATCCTTAATGAAACACTTGGGAGTCTCTTAGATGTATGTAGTATGTTTATTAACCATATAATATAAAAATACAAAGAGACATTGTAAAAGTGAAACTAATTAACTAAGAGTTAATACTTAAAAATAAGGTTAATATAATGACCCAAACCTATCTAAATTCTATTTTATGAGTGGTTTTCGACCCATCCCCACCATCAACTTTAAATAATCCACATCTGAGCCATTATAAACCGAATATAAATTTATTATAAAATAATATATTTAGCTTTTCCAAAGGTTCCCCTCACCCCTCTTATAAAAGGGCACTCCCCCATCTCACTAATTCACACATTCAATGCATTTTGGATCGGCCATACCCTGACCAAATACTCTCTAAACATCCCTAACTACATCCTAGAGGCCTTATTTTGAACTTAAAGCCACTCTATGGATCCCTTTTGATAAATCAAACAGAAGAACCCGAAGAAGAGATAATGTTTTCACCACCCTCTTTCAAGTTCCTTTCTTCTTCAACTTCTTCTTTCTTTGTTATTTCATTTCTAAAATATTAACTATAGTATCTTCTATATAATTTAATTTTATTATAAATATGGTACAACCATATTCATTATTCTATCCATCCTTTGAATGACATGTCACCATACGTGCGTACATACGGCTTATCGTCTCCACGTCGTGGTGTAATTGTCATTCAATAAATTATTTTTTGGATCGGTATAATAATGATGTGTAATTCATGTAAATAATAAATATAACATGATTAATATTATTTATATATGATATACCATCCAATTATATATTATTTTAACATCAAAAGAATGATATTGTCGCCCGTGCGTACGTACGGACTCCCGTCTCCACGAACGCGATGATATTCATTCTCCATCATATCCATTCAAGTATAATTCTCATTTGAGGAATAAAAATAACGTCTAAGGACTTTATATAATTCTGGATATGAAAAAGATACAAACTATCCATAACAAATATGTCTTACGTATCAAAGAATATAAAGGAAAACGAGTAAATTAACACCCGAAATGACGATAATACTAAGATATTATTAACAAATCAATGTTAAAAGATCATATAAGATATCATATTAAAGGAAATGATTATTCTTTAATTCAATAACAATTATTTCACCATTATACAGGAGGGTAACCTACCTCTGACCAAGGAAAAAGTACAAAGTAAGGGGTTTCTTATCTCACTTTTAATTCCATGAGAATTCCATTGTTCCCCAATTATTTATTACATGTGGTGTGTGTACTGCCCATGTTTGTATTCATTGTGTAATATACTTTAATTCATGTATATTTACATCATCATTGTATGATCCATATTTATTGGTTCTATGTTTTTTATGTTACCAAATCAATAAGGGAATTTGAAATTTCAATTTCTACTCATTCGACTTTACGCATACTTCATTGATTATTTTACTCCAAGATTATGTGTAGAGTCAATATTCATATGATTATGTCAAAAATTCCACTCCCATTTCTGTGGATATAATTTTGATACACATAATCACTCCATTTAAAAATTATCAGGTCATCGGTAAGAACTTGATAATAGTAATTTTTACTCAATCAGGATTTGTTGAGTTAAACATCCAATTCATTGGTGTTGTTTTTACAAGAATATGTGTGAATTTACTTTGATTGTTTTACACTGAATATCCAATCATATTGAGTGTATTTATATTGTTCACTCATAATTACATAATTGATTTATCCTTAACCTAAGGATACGACCTTTATGAGAGATTTCATCTAAATGTACATTCCATTGAGACTCCTTTATTTTTATACACCAAATCACTTTAATATGGTGTATATAATGTACTTTGACATAATATATCATGAATCCCTTTATTCTCATGATTTTACAATGTTTTTATTTCCTCAATTATTTTTTTCAAGTGTCTCTATTTTGGTTAGGAACTCTAACTAAAATCACATTTTAAATTTTTTTAAAGATTGATTATTCTAAATCGTTCTCATTAATGTCCATGTATTAAAAATGGGTTTAAGGATTTATTTATATGGACATTAATGTTTTCAAATCAAAATTCTTTTTAAATGTTTCAAATTGGTATGGGACACTTTGATTCTAAAATCTATTTTAAATGGCTTCTTGGCAAATTGTGTGACTTTTAAATGATTTCAAGAAAAATGGTGATATTCCACTCTTATATTTTTGATGATTATTTTCGTCTATGTCAATATCCTTCATCATTCTCGATTGAGGTTAATCTGATACAATACAATCTTCCATATTGTATCGAATGAGTTATTTCTGACTGTGGATGTGCTATTTTTATACTATTCATGGTTTGGGGAAAAAGGGAATGACATTTTGTATGCTAGTTTTAATACCAATGATTATGTTATCTTTAAAACTTTTCATATGAGGAATGCATTGGACTTAGTATGTGACGGGTGGAGTCCGCTATAGCTCCTCGATGCATCGGTAGGTCTCATGAGACAAACTAGTGTATTGGCATGAGGCCTTGAAAAATTCTTATATGTAGTCCTGGAATGAGGCTTTGGCTATGTGGTTATGATAGTCTGGCATTCTACATTCTGTCATTATGAAAGTGGTTATTAATATTTTCATGTGATTATTCGACTAGTAGAATATCCATGTGAATAAGTAAATGGAATTATTTCATTTTATCACTGCCATCTTATGCTGAAGTTCATGTTTAAAAGGCGTTTGTTTTAGTTATACATTGCCTTAAATTTTTATCTTTATTTATGAAAGTTTACGCTATATTGTTATCCTTACTGAGCATCTGAGCTCACCCCTTTCAATGTTTAATTTTTCCCAGGATGTGATGAAATACTTTATGAATGACCTTCAGGGATAGTATGAGGGGATATGAAGACAATATGTTGTTTTAATTTTTCACTTATTGATGTAATGTAAACTTTATGAATATATCTAGTGTTTCCAAGTCTACTAAACTAATCAGTCTTTCAAGACATGATCTTTCTTGTGATCATGCCAATGTTATGTAACAATGCACCGACTATGTGTATCAAGGGTCGGGGTGTTACAGTCCTGGGATCTTATATTCTCTTACACACTTTCTGATCAATGTCATACACGCTATCGAATAACATGTTATACTATATAATTTTAGGGTGTTACATATCTCATTCATAAAATAACTAAAATAACCATGTAAATGAAATTGAAAATTGAATATTCAAATTTACATGTACTGAATCCTTTAAAAAACATTATAAAATGAAACCCACTATTAAAGAATATTTATAATTGAAGAATAGTTTAATAATTAATTATTTAATTGAATAATTTTATAACTCCCAAATATTAATAAATTTAAAACTAATTAAGAATAATAATATTATATACTAATTCATTAAGTAACATATTTTAATTATATTATCAATCATATTTAAATTTATTCATTTTCGGTATAAAATCACAAAAATATGTAAAAAATAATATTCCACACATATTATTTTGTAAAATATTACATTCCTTTTAAATATATACAAATATTATATAGTAATTATTAACATTTCCAAATAAATAAATTAGAAAGAAAATATAACTCAGCCTATAATTAATTTTTTAAGTTATGTATACGTAATATTTATGTAAATTTATAAGTTATTAATATAAATTTATAACATACCGTTTATATAACATCCATTGAATCCAAAAAGTCATTTAAATTAATATATATAATAATTAAATAATTATTATTTTATAATAGAAAAAATATTTATGTGACCTCATAAATAAAATATTTTATTTAAAACATAATATAATTACTATAATCCAAATAAAATTCAAAGATGTTAAATTAGCCAACATCTAATTTGGGTTTTTAATAAAATATTAAAATCCGCCACTAATATGATGAATATCGTTCTATAATAAATTTTCAAATTCAGAAATTATTTCAATTTGAATTCATGAATCAAATTTTTTTAAAATAACTTTTATTATCTCAATAATTTCTATTTAATAATTACAATTAAATAATTATAAATATAGATATTTTGGGAGATTATGTTTTTCCCAACATCATAAATTTTATTTTTTAAAATATTAGCTTTATTCATAAGAATATATAATAAAAATCCTAGTATAAAATTATTCTTTAAAACCATATATCATTAAAATGTTTTATTGGACCTTAATTTGTTCTTGGTTAACAATGAATAGTTTAACTCAATATTATAGAGTAAAAGTAATTTAAAACAAAATGACTCAAACCCCTAAAAGAAAAATGTATTTCAAAAATTATGTTAACTATTCTTATTATAAAAAAACCTAGAAATATATCAATGCAACATTTCCTTATTTCTATTGTTCATTTTACCATTCATTTTGAATGCTAAACTTATGAAAATGTATAAACTGGAAATTACAAATAATTATTATAGTAAAATATTATTAATAAGATTATCCTCAAATGTTTACCAATATATATATATATATTTAATAAATAAATATAAATAATCAATATATAAAAATACACATTAAATATATAAATAAGAATTGTAAACACTTCATTGAACCACTCCATTAAACTAAGACCACAAATAATAACACTCATAAAGTAAAGTATACTTGTATTATAAACAAATAATTTCATTATAAAAGATAGAACTAAACTATCTTTGTAAATTACAAAAATATTATGAACAAATTATAGTTAAACCCTGAAACCTTGTCAGATCTCTATGAGATCACCATAACTGTTTCGTTCAATGATAATAATAATTATAAACATTAGGATTAATCTCAAAATAGTAATATATTTTTTTAATCCATTGAACTATTTTAAATCCATTGAATAATTTACTTATGGTTCCATAATTACATAAAGGTATTAAACCATGTCTCAAAAACATGTTCAATATTTGGCCACAATATAGACTCAATATTCCATTATTGTATTTAATCAACTGACTATAAATCAGTAAAATAACTTTCATAACTCATAAATTGAAATCCAATATTGTTATAACTTTATTATTATTATTTGATTTTAATAATAAAATAATTATATCTATAGTTGATTTAAAATAATATAAATTTTTCTAAAATTATACAATAAAAATTACAAAAATATTAATATAACAACCATTTATCACTAAAATACCAATAAATACCATTATAAAATATATCTTAATTAAAATATACTTCCAATTCTAAAAACAATTGATATTTAGTTTTCACTAAATTGAATGATTCTTTGGTTTCACATAACCATTTTTCAACATTTAGTCTTTATAAATTCTCTATTTTCCTATTCAAACACTTATACTATAATTATAGTGAAATTTAACTATATAGATCCAAATAATACTCCCCATAATAATTTTTATATTGATTCCAAATTGAAACTCTTATAAAATATAAACAAGCTAAAATAACCTTTTATAAAAATAAATAACAATAAAATTATCAAATAGAAAACAAAAAGTCCACTAACCAGTTACTATGAAAAACATGACAACTAAATTTATAAGTAAAATCAGTTATTTAATACAACCATTAAACTTCACCATACTAATTTTTATTTCATGAAACTCCACAATAATTTCAAAACATAAGTGTAAACTCCCATTGTCCCATACAAATAATTTAAATAAATACAATGATATTTCTACAATCAGTTATCTTTAAAATATTGAATTAATGATTTATTTCATTTTTCAAATCTGCATGATATGTGACATAATAACTATATTTTTAAATGGTAAAAAATATAATCATAGCCAATTAATGTGTTAAATTTTACAGTTTCTAGTTTTGAATATGTTAGAAATGGTACCCATTTAATGGGATTTTATGTCTACATTATATTTGTATTGAAGATATACTATTTCATTATAATTCTATCCACAACCTCACATGTCCATCCTAGAAGATCTATTTTAAAAAATACTTAACCTTTATACCATTTAATTATTACCCTATTTCAATGGGGCCCCTCTCTGGATTGTAGATAAAATTTATAATATCCTCTAGGCCAATATCCAATTTTACAGGGGTTATAGAAAATAAACAATTATGTCAAATAATATTAAAGTGAGTAATTAAATATATTATGAAGAACTAAAACATCATATACCACACTATTAATTCTAAAAATCAAATTAATATACCATAAAAATTTATAATTCTTATAAATTACTACAAAAAAAATCTCAAAATATAACAAATAATCCTGAAACAATCATATAATATCATTATACCTATATGAAACTAACCAACTTTCTAAACAACAACACAAAAAAATTTGAAGTCATAACCCTACAAAATTGAACTAAATCATTATATGGGTGAGTGTTTCATACTACCTAGAATAATAATCTACAAACAAGATATTTTTAATGTGAAAATAAAATATATAAATAAATATAGTTTGGTAAAAATAAAATCATGAATTATAATTATTACAACAACAAAAAACACTAACATAATTTAATCATGATATTATCATATTTTTGGTTCACTAACAATACTAATAAATCATTTTCATTGCAATATCAAATAATATTCACCCTACAAACATAATAAATATCCCTAATAAGAATTATTAAAAAATCTATGAAAAAAGATCCAAATCCACCAAACCCGGCTTGCTATTCTGGATAACATTATCCTCCCACTTGAGTAACTATCAACAAGAAGGTCACTCTAAGATAACTAATCAATGAGAAGATAAATTCCCATAATAAATAAAAAAAATTGAAAATTAATTTTCTAATCACTATACTCATAGGGATTTCTGAAATTGTCATAATTATCATTAATCTCTCTAAACTAGAAGATTCCATTAAGATACCAGTGACATTGTTAGTCACAAAACATATGTGATTATGTTAAATTATATCATTAAAACCCCTAATATAAAATCCCCTTAAAAACTGTATCCATATTCATGTTCATATCAATTTTATTTTGTCAATAATAATCTCAAAATATCAGAACCAGGATAAATAAAGAGTATGTATAATGATTAAATAAATATTTTAGAAAAAACAATTTATCATATTTTAAATATTAATAGCATGAAAAAATAATTGTAAAATTTATAAAGATAACACATATCATTATCTAAACCCATAACCAAAATTATTCACTATTATTTTAATCACTATCAATTTCATATATATTTTTCGTAATTAAAAAAAATATTTTTTAACATTCATTGCAATTTGTCTAAATTTCATATTATTATCCAAACTCCATATTTATAATTTCAAAAATAATACATAAATCAATGATTAAAACATTTTATATGACCTATGTAGGTTATAAAAACATATTTTTAAATTAATAATAAATTTAATCCCCCTAATACTATTTAATATTAATATAATCTATTTATAGAAAAATATAATAAAATTATAATATTAAATGGAACATATTGAATTTTTTATTAGACTAGAAAATTTATTTTTTACGCCTGGAAAAACTAGACCTAAAATTCAATAGAATGAAATTGTATCACATTAATGATTCCATTTGGAATGAGATAAATATTGTATATCATTAGTTTGAAATATTATAAATATTGAATGTAAATACTTTAAATATATTTAACGTCCCAAAAAATAAATTGGAAAACGATGATGACAAAATAAATAAATAAATTTACAAAAAAAATTGAAATTAAAACCCAAAATTACACTAAAACACCCCATTCTCACTTCTTAAACAAAATTTATCGATAAGAGTACATCCGTGATATTTTTTAAAGGATAATACAAAGGAAAAATTGATTAATCCACCAAAATATATTAAATACACTATTAAATTATAATCATATTGAATATATTACGTAAAAATTATTCCTCCCCACCACTATATTCCACATTTAACTTTGGAATCAATGATTAACATCGACGAAAATAGATTATTCAGCAAGGTAAACAATTTATGTATATCTCAATTATAAATATTTAATTTTGATGAGAAACTCATCATTATAAAACTTTTTGTAAACAAACTACCACATCTAATATAGAAACAAAGAAATAATTAACTCAGAACTAAATTATATACACGTATTAAATTCTCCTCATTCAAACAATAATGAAAATTAATATATAAATAACATGTACCCTAAAACCTTTATCTTTATATCCATTAACCCATTTCTCATTGATTTCATATTATAAAAAAATATTATAAGATAATTAAACAGAAATGTTAATAAATAAATAAATTAATTAATTAATATAATTCCAATCCACAATTTTAATAATTTATCATATTGTAACAAATTTTATTGCATCCCCTAAAATCATAATTTAATTATTTTATCGATTACTAATAAAAAATTCATATTCTATTGGATCTAATAAAACATTTCAATTATAATATTGAACATATATTATTTTGTATGAAATTACCTAATGTTGGACCATTATTTAGTCATATATAATAATTATTCACCCATTGATTTAAACATTTTACTAATAAATCAAGTTAAAAATACAACTAAATTAGTAAATTAATGATAACTAAATAATTTATAACATTCCAATAAACTAATAAAAGTTATAGTGCACATTTATATAACATTTATTAAATTCATCATATATTTTTAACTCATAAAACATTTCCAATTTATTATTATATATTTTATAATAATGAAAACCAGAAGATACTAAATCATGAAATAATTTAATTAAAAAATTTATAATAATATAAAAATAATATTTTCAAATTCATATCTGTCATAAAAAAATTATTATGAAAATATTTTAATCCATGAAAATAATTAATGTAATAATATAAAATATATATTTTAATAAAAAATTCAAAAATTCAAGATATCGTTTCTCTAGAAGTAATAAGTTTTAAAAATATTTTTAATTTTTAATTTTTATTATTTGAAAATATATGATTCTATCACATAATTTTATTTATATAACTTTTATTAGGAGTGCCTTTAAATATACACTGAATTCAACATTAGTTTATGTTTCATTAAATATTATAAAACTCATTTTAATTAAATGATATTATTTAGTTTTTTTATTGAATGTCTTGTGATGTTTTATAGATGAAATTATAATTTTATATTTAAAATTTTAATAAAATATTTTTCTCTATAACAGAATTTCACATCAAGAAAAAAAAACTTTCCAAAAAAATATCAAATGGTGTTCTTCTATTTTGATATCTATTTTGGTAATTTTTGAATATTTTTATGTGGTTATAAAGTTATTCATTTGACTTATTATAGGATAAGTAATATTTAATAAAACATTATTCAACAAAATAATTTTATATAATCTTATTATAGGATAATGGTGATGAGTATATGGTTTAGGGAATTCCCTTGCATAAGGGATACATCTAGAGGGGGGGGGGGTTATCCCCAATAAATGATTGATTTTAATGGACATAGTATGGATAATTAATTATGACGCATCGATTTTAATAAATTTTAATCCTTCTATTTTCTCTCCATGGTGTGTCATGTAGTCTTATGACTTTTAAATGATACTTTGGTATTTTTTTAATCGATTCCATATAGTTAAAATGTACTAAGAAACTAATTAATCATACATATGTATGAAGATATATTTTATAAAAAACAATTTGGGTTTAAAGATTATATATTAATTTAAGGGAACTATTGTTTTTATTAGAAAAAAATTATATTAATAATATTTTAAGTGTTAAAATGAATCAAAATAATTTAGAATAATTATTATTTAGATTATGGATTTCAGGAAACCCGAAAGAGTAGTTCTAGATAACTTTTCAATTTTTAGTGACTTAATTTTCATCTATATGAATTAAAAGGCTAACACATATCATTATAAAAATTTTCAAGAGATGAATATATTGCATTTGTAATCACATGACTGAGGAAATAGTTTGAGAGAAAACATGGAAAGAATTCTCATCCAATATAAGCTTCTCCATTAAAAATAACCAACCAAATATAGAAATTTTGGAGAAGAGATACCCTATTTTGTATCCTTGCATTAAGAATAAGTTATTTGTGATGTTTTTTCCTATATATGTACTTTCACTATATTTTAATTGACATGGGTAGTGTTAGTGGATGAATTTTCAAGTCTAGTTACATCGACAGGTAAATAAACTATAGACAAGAAATAATATATCATATGGCCATGAATTCTCCATTGATGTACTAAAATATTGTGATGTTCATGAGTTATTATGCCAATACATTGTTCTTTCATAACATCCTAATTAAATGATAGTATTATGTGGTTCTTGTTGAATTTTCACTAACATAGCGTTATGTAGTGGAAAATATAGAACAACCATAGTCTGATAATCCATATTATTAAAAGGTTAACCATATTGTTATGTGATCCATATGTTGTGGTGTCCCAGTTTGATTGGGGTTATCCTATATAATGTATTGCGTAGAATCACATGTTTCATTTTCAACTTTGGGATATCATGGGTCAAGAAAAATTATGTACTTTGGAGTCCATATAAAGATAAAATTGCTTGCATTCACCAAAACAAATCGAATGGAAAAGCACTGTAGTGTGTTTGTGGGTTGCATATGGTGGGTTCCACACAAAATCTTCTTGTACATTTTGGCTTCACAAGTGAGTGGGGAAGAATGGATGGTGTTATCAACTTATAAAAAATTTTAACGGAGTCCTCTAGATATCCTATAACCAATTGAACGTTGTATAGATGATTTTTGATACATTTTATGGGTGAATTAATATTAATATGATATATATATATAAATATAAAATTTTTATTATATAGGTATTAATAACTGAGAACTCAATTAACAGTTTGGTAACATAATTTATTACATGTAGTCACTAAGAACACATTTAATGTATGAAAAAAATAGAATCGGATATGTTATATTAATGTGTAATTTAAATTAAACCACTTATTAATAATTTAATAATTTTAATTCATTTATAAGAATATATATTGAGATATTATTGAAATTAAAATGCGGGAAAGGGATAATCATGTTTATGAATTATTTATTCACGAAATGATAAGAGTAATTAAAAATAGAAAATTCATTTATTTTGATAAATATTAAATATAAAATTCTTTTATAAGTATGAAACAATAAAAAATTTAAAAATTTATTTTCCACACTAATGGTTTGAAACATCGATGAAAATATTAATAAAATATATATAATTGAATGACTTTTTTATGATGTTGTCATAAAGGGATTTAATGATATAATAGATAAATTTAGGAAATGAAATGTTTTTAATTATTTTTAGAATAAATGTGGATTGTTATAAGAATCATAATAATAAGAAATAATGTAAGGATGATTCATATCAATATATAAATGAAAATTTATGCAATTGGATAACACTATGATTATTTAAACGTTTTTACAAATATGGATCAAAATAATGTTAACTGGAAAATTTCTTTTTATATATAAAAAGACATAACATTAATTTAAAGAAATAAATATGTGGAAAATTAATGGAAATGAAATATATGTAATCATTATGAATGTTCAAATTGATAGGTGAAATTAAATGATAAAAAAATTAAGTAATAAATGACTATTCTCTAAATATTGATTTACTATCAAAAAGAACATATAAGAACAATATTAATTTCTTAAAATGAATGGAACAATATCGAGGAATATAATTTGAACAAAAATGGGTAAACTAATGAAATATTATTGAAATTATAATATATAGGATATTATAATGATTGACGTATATAATGGATGTTATTTGTGTCACTATAAAAAATTTGATCATAACTAAAAAAGATCTAAAATATATGAAATGATTTATTTTGTTCATGGATTAACACTTTGACAAATATTAGTTTTCAAATATTTAATTATTATTATTATTATAGAAATATGATTTATATCAATGGAAATCAATTTAGGATGATTAAATATATTTAAATGTTACTCAAAATGTATTTCTTAGATGATAGGTGGACCATTGAATAGATTTCATAAAATTTATAATGTACATGTCCTATTTTAGATTTGATTTTTCTTGACAGTTTAAGGATATCAATTAGTGATGGGGTACCCTAACGGCATCCATTACTCTAAATCATTGTATTTGGATAATGTTAGATAATGATAGCCTTTACCCATCACAAAAACATTTCTGGGTGGAGAATGATTATAATTCAAATGTGTATTTGTTCCTACACATATACATATATATGGGTTTTGGTTGACCAGATACTCATTAGAATGTTGATCTAGAAGTGAACATCTCATTCTATCTAAATTACATGGTAGGCCAAGGAAAGATATCATTATCATGTCTGTGATATGAGAATATTATTGATTATAATTCATTTGAGTATTTATAACATCTCTATCAATTCTATGGTTTCAATATGGATGATGGTGAACTATATATTACCTATTCTCCCAACCACAACTCATTTAATGGGGAAACCTAAAAACTAAATCCACCCCAGTTGATAATAATTCCATCCACTACCCTAATTTATAGTTATATCCATAGAGATGTGTATTTATTTTAGTATCTTGATATGTATACTATTGAATCATTAGAAAAATTTATTCCTATAAATTCCCTTGTGTTGGTGAATATTATTTCCTTTAATATATATTATATTTAAATATTCGATAAATATCTAGTTTGATATCTATGAAGAGATGCTAGATATTATTATTAAATTTTGATATTAAATATTTCTGGAACCTCATCGATATATAGGGTATACATGTACCAAAATATAACTTACTATGGGAATGAATGGTTAGGGTCATATCTATTGTCAAATCTATGATGAGAGGGATGTAATATTTATTTATAAAAGCCTAGTGACATTATAGAAAAATATAATCCACTTTGGCTATTATAAATCCTAAATATGGAATACTAGACAGATTAAGTAAGTATTGATTTTTATTTGGTATTAGTGATGAAATTGATTTATAGGTTTAATCACGAATATAGTTAAAAATTATAATGATATCTAAGTAAATTACATTTTTAAACATTACTTATTACTAATTTATATGAACACAAGTTATTCATTGATTTAGGTCACTACATTTGAGGGCATTACTATGAATTATTTATCATAAATACACATTCACTCAATTTTTTTTCTATTTATGAATATAAATATCCGAAGATGGATATATTAGAAGAAAAATGGGGATGAAGATGGGTGGAACATGTTCAATAAATTGGCACATGTTTTTCATTATGATAAACACCTTCATGTCATCATAATTTGGGACTACATCAGTTCAGTATGTGGTAGAATATTAAAGGATTCATTTTTATAATCTAATAATTTATTGCAGATATATTTTTTATATAAAAATATTTTTTATATTGTGTTTTTTTTTCTATTAATTTATGTCATTGTGGATGATGTTTCAAGATTATAGGAAAATGTTTATGTTATAGTTAATCACTCTAATTATATGAGCATAATCCTAGTGCTAGTACCTAGAACCCATCATCTTTAATGTTCCTTGACCAGTTCACATAATATGATTTTGGGAAAATATATATTAGTAACCTTGTGATGTGTTAGTATTTATTTATTTATGTGTAATTATTGGGGGGTATTTTAGTTCAAATCACACAACAGAAGTATTTTTCTTGTCAATAAAATAAAAGGTGTGAAAAGGATTTTGGAGGACAAAATTCTAATATGAATGAATCTTATTGATGACCCACACAATGTACATTATTATATGAACTATGATATAGAGTATGTTAAGTTTAATCGTACAATTCTAGACTATGATTCTATTATTTTATGATTGATTTTATTGTATTTGTGAATATTATTTGTGGTCCGGATTCTTGATGAAAATTTGTAGTCCAACTTATACATTAATTTACATTCTACAAATGAAATCAAAACACAATAACTATGTGTGAAAATATCATATCTATAGGGAAAATATTTGAGATACAAGTACATTTATATAATTGTTTTCTTTGGTTCAAAATAAAAATGACTATTAATTGTAATGGATAAGTTGTTATAAAATGATGAATTAACTTAATATATAGGGGATAAATAATAGACTCAACTAAATATTGAGTGTAAAATTTTTTAGGGGTAGAAAAAATCAACAAACAACCCACAATCTAGTCATTATTCATGTATGACAATTCTGTGAAATCCTCCAATTACCAATATATAATCTATTAGGATATTTATTGGACATTATAATTAGGTGTTAATCCATATAAAGGGGTTTTTTTTATCAATTTCAATTTGAGGACAACAATTAAAAAATACCATGTGATGTTTGTGTTTCAATGTTATCATAAGTGGTAGGTAAATATTCATGTGGATTCATTGCCAAAACGTTTTGGGTCTTAAGTTCACATTTCACCAACTCACGTGATAATTTCATAATATCAAATTAACTTTGGAACCTAATGTATTATTTCCTTTGTTAGACACTCATATAAAACACCTATAAACATAATTAGTGAAAACGTAAGAACCCAAATAGAGCACACATATAATTATATTGTTTAATAATAAATAAATTATAATAAAAATTAATTCAGTAATGAAAATGTATGATTTTAATATTTTAATCCTAATAAAATAAGATATAAGAATGGTGATTTTTTTTGAAAATCATTACAAGTGTTTCTCCACTACATATATTATTTATATACTCCACAAAGTGTAATATCATAAATGGAAGCCTCTTATATCCTTATTTAGTCTACAAGATCCAACATGTATTCTTTTAGATCTCTAAATGAACATCCCCATTAAAAATTTTCTATCTCATATGATTAAATTCTTTCAATATATCAATTTTTAACCCCTTTTCTTGATCATGAAAAGTGTATGACATCAAACCAGATCACTTTATCATGTAATGTAATCACTCTAGGATTGTAATAAATTTCTTCTATATTAATTATTGAATGGAGTTATTATATTTCCAATAATAATTATGTTATTCCATATGTGGTTGTTCTGGTCACATTATATTATTTGATGGAGCATAATTAATGATGATCCTACTTTTTATTCATGTGATCCATGAAGACCTAAATCATCTTATATGGATATCAAATTTTATTTTCATCAAATACTGAAATTATCCAGGGGAATTTTATCTATTCTATACATAATTCAATTTTTATGGTTTCTAGAAATATTATTTAAGGAATCATGGAAACATAGGTTGTATTTCTAGATTATGTAGTTTTATGTTGGAGTGCAAGCTATGTTAGTGGGATGTTGCATTGTTAATCATTGATGGTTACATAATTTTTTAAAAAATTATAGAAATCATTAGGAAAATATATTACATTATATAGTATAAAGTACCTATTTTCCCTCCAAAGTCTCAATTATGAATTCAAGGTGTGTAAAATAAAGATGGAACAAATTTATCTCAAAAAAGAATCACAATGCTCCCTAAATTTAGTTGAGTTAATAATGTGAAATGGATGATTAAGTAATATTTTATTATGAAAAATTCTATCTTTGATTATCATTTTTACATTAATTCATATTCTATTAGTGTGTCTTTAAGGGTAAAATATCTTGTCACCATCTTACAATGGTGCATTGTGAGAAAACATTATATTAATGGTGAACTCTTAGCCTATGAAACATGATATGTTGAATCTATTAGGATACTATAATGTGTTAACATATATAAAATGAAAAAATTAATATTGTTTACATTTAATTAAATTTTATACATATTTAATATGTTAGTACAATTGAAATAAAAATTAAATAATGAATTACTCAATTAACTAAAATAAAATATCAGTATGAAAACATATATTTCAAGTTGAAAATTAGAAATTAATTTTATTCAACATAAGAAAATGTTTTTTCAAGGATGTTGTTTGAAATATATACTAATATTCACTTGAAATAGAAATGAAGGTATTTATTCTCAAAAATATAAATTAGAAACCCCAAAATTATGAGTTAATTGTAATAAATAACATGATTGAATAAATATAAAACAAATTGATGAAAAATTATACGAATAATGTGCGACATGTTGTTGCAAAACAAACACCCACACATAAACAATGTTTTTCCTCATTTATAAACTAAAATTTATTATAAAGGATATAATAAGAATAAAATTTTAAATTTTAAATTTTTTTACCTTAGATAAACATGACTTGACATTATTTTCCTAAAAATCATTGACACAATTATTTTTCATGACCCCTACACAAAAAAAAAATAATTATTAAAATATATTTCACCTAAAAAGAAAATAATTAAATGTAAAACTAATATGTAGGATTTCAAATATTCATTTAGAAATTAAATTCACACATCTTCCACACAATCATATTGTTCGAAATATAAAACCATTTTAGGTGTGTGTATGCATATATAGTTATTATTATTATTTTTTAAATTCTCTTATTATGAAAAAATTATGTCATTATAAAACTAAAACATTATAATCTAAACGAATCGCCTTGGGTTAAATATAATAACTTGGGAATTGATGAAATGTTAATTAACTAACATTCCCTTTCTAGAATAAGTCAAGATACTCAAGAACTGAGAAATTACATAATCATTTACCCCAATACTATTTGAGATAATTAATATATGGAGACTATATCGAAAAATTTCCCTCATTTTTCATTACAACTCTTGGTTATATTATTTTTACTTTTATAATACTTTTATTCCTCACATGTACTTTCGATATTTTAAAATATCATATTGATTTTGTAATCATTCTATAATAATATGAGAAAATGTAATGAATGTATTTTTAATTGAGATAATAATATTCTTCCAAATAAGAAACTCACGAAGGTTAGTTTATGATATATTGATCAAGTGATAACCACACTACAAATTTCCCTCAAACACATATCCAATAATGTATATATATATATAATCATTCTCTATAATATAAATAATATATATATATATATATATTTAATGAATGTAATATAATTAAATTAATGAACTTAAAAATAATAGGATGTAGAATTCCCCACTAGTATGAGTGAAAATATTTATTTTGGTTGTCTTTTAGGATTCAAATTGAGATTTTAGTAGGACTCTAGTTTCTATGAAATGATATTGGTGTCTAAAAAATTTCAAGAATTTAAATCCAAATTTAAACTAACAAAACAAATACAATTAATCTAAAGTAATGAATGATTAAATATAAAATTATTAAATGTTTTGGGTTTCTTCTCAAGAAAATTATATGTTTATATCCATGTTACTACAATCTATATAAAATTATTACATTTATGATATAGGATGATCCCATGATTGTTGTTACCTTTATACTATGGTTACTCTTATACTACTATAAATGAAAACTATATCACAATAAACAAGTTACTCTCCAAATGTAACTCTATCTTAAAATTCTCTATAATATCATAAATAACAATTATTTTATTAATTTATAGAAAATGACCCACCTATGATTTTATAAATTATATTAATATAAACCAAATTATGGGTGGTAATTTAGTGTTGTTGTTATATTTTAATTTCTCAAACTCTTCAATGAAACTGGAAAAATTATATATGAGATCTTATTCTTCCTTAAATTATACCTCCTCTTATTCTTTTAATTCAGGATATATACACATTGATTCTTGATTTCTATGATTATACCTTTATTTAATCAATAGAAATATTTTATTTTGATGTTATTTTATATGGATTTCCTTGTACTTAAAAATGTAAAAACATCGACCCGTGTTTTCACGAATGATTGAGGAGTAACAATTATTCTGGTATTCCCACTTTTCCTGGTATTCTATAATTTACTTACGTTTTATCATGATTAGCTATTTTTTTCATGATCCAGATTAATTTTTCTATATTTTAATTTTTAATGCATTTTGATATTTATTACATATACAACAGAAAATTAGGGTTCCAATAAATTCATAATTACAATATTCTTCATGATGATAACTATACCAGAGCCTTTTAAATTTTTAAATAAAATATTATTTTTTTAAGAAATTGTAGGATCCTTGTGAACCCAAAATGGGCTGATATAGTTAGGTATTATTAAATTTTATATTCATCATTTTTATTTTGAAATATTATCATCTATGGATCTTTTTTCTATGTTAGTAGGTATAAATTCAAGCTCTCATTTTCATTTAATTATTTCCATACATAATTATTAATTAGAAAATGTAATAATATTACATAGTAATTTTATATTTATAACCCTAAATTGATACTCAAAAGATCTCACCCACAACATTATTCAAGTGTAGAATAGATTTACATTAATTTATACGGTGTCATAATATATTTCTAACATATCACTAATGATATAGGTTCATTCCATCTTGATTTAAAATGGTGATGTACATAATGGTAATCCAATGATATTTTATAAACATTCCAATATCATTAATAGTTCATTAACACAGTGGTATATCTTTGAAAATTATTATACTATACTTGAATAATTACTCTTGATTTGATGGTATATTGATATCCCCTTAGTGTATATATTATTCACTCTCATATTTGATCAATACCAATATATAATAATTTCATCAATTCCTTATTTTAAGTAACCAAGATCAAACATTATTTTCCCACATGAGAATAATTCTAAACTATAATTATCACATTCAATTAATTTATTTATACATATATATATATATTAATGGAATAATTATTCTTCACCCATGAATGTTCATCTCTAGAATTATACCAGGTATGGAAATGAAACTCTCTTAGATCTATTTATATCTCTCTCTATCTATATTATTCTATGAAATTAAAATATGAAATGTCCTTTAATATCTATATATTTTTATAAAACATGAAATGGATCTTGTATATAACTCAATAATTATACAATTCTAATATGAGGGATGTGTATCAATCCATCATTTACATATTTTCACCAATAATTCGAGGTGTACCATAATATATAGTTTTTTCATTAAATCACATATAATATAAATAAATATATAATTTATTTTTGTATTAATTTATTTTAATTTCAAGTGGCATCTTTTTTGTTTTTTGAAAAAAAATTATCTCATCGTGGCCTCATTATTTATTGAGTTATATTCATAGAATTCTCAATTATGTAGAGTGGCCTCTGTCACTATAACAAGGTTTGGGTCAATACCAAGATATATAATTTCCATCCATATGTTTTTTTTCACAACTACATAAAATAATTGAGTATATCCACTAAAAATTCTTTTTGTCATGAAATGTTATAGAATGTTTTAGAATTAAACAAAAAATACCCTATAAGTTTATAAAACTCCATTATTTTGATCTATAATATTCACAACCTTCAGAGCATCGGTGTTAGATTGAAATGTTGTTCTCTAGGCCATATTTTAAATTATACCAATTTAAATAATTTCCATTTCCTATATATTAGTTTCCCTCAACATTATAGTGGCATAGAAAATAAATTGATCTATTTTGTCTCATGATCTCTAATATTTTGACATGTAACTAGAAACTCTAGATTTAATAATGTCAAAATTATTAAAAAATAATTACTAATAGAATTATAACTTATGTTGTGGACTATATCATCAATAATGCAACATCATACATTCTTCCATGATTTCCCACATTATACTAAACTATTTTGGGTGATATTATCCTTCATAATTATCATACTTTTGATCATGAATACGTCATCTTCCAACTATATTCTCTAACAGTTATATACTATTTTTTAAATCATCAACCCTAATCATGGCATGATTTCACATAATTCAGTATTTACGTATTAAAAAAATAAACATTTCAAAATATTTTTTTGGATGAATTTTGGGAACATTTCCATTAAAGAAATTTTAGTTCCATCCATAACAAATAATTTTTCATGGGTTGTGTTATTATCCTTTTAATTAAATTAAAAAAAAATTCTTAAAAAAATATAAAAATTATATATAATGAAATAATTTTGTGTCCATTGATTTTAATATAAATGAATCATTATTCACTATCTCTCTCCAAAAATTTCTTCAATATCTAAAAGGACCATACGTTAAATATCTTCATTCCAAAAAACTTTTTTGAAACCATCATAAAATCCAATACAATAATACTTTAGCCTAAAAAATAAAATTATTTTAAACTAAACATATCAATTCATATTAAATTAAGTTTATTAATTTGGGATATCCAAATATAAAGAGCCATGAACTTTTTATTTTTTTTCTCAACTTCAATATTATATGTTTTCTAAAACTATTTTTTTTTTGTTTTATTTTTTTTTCAGAAACACTATCTAACAATTTATAATTCATAGAAATAGTAAAAAATTGATAGATTAAAATTTGAATTATTAAATAAAATATCCCCAATATTTGTACAAGATAACAAAAAATAGTTGTGAGGACTAATAAAATAATCATTATATGAACATTATTTTGGATACTATTTCTTTTGGATTGGGGTTTTGTGGAAATCAAATAAAAAATTATGTAAATGTGTGAGATATGTGGGTATATAGTGATGATTCTAGCTAATATAGAGTTAAATCCAAATATATCTTTCATAACATAGAGTGGAGTCATCTGTAGGTAAGAAGAACTCAACCAACCACCCTAAACATACAATCTCGTCATCTATGATCAATGAGTGACCACCACAAAGTACTAATATTTACTATGTCATGATATATATGGGGATTTATAACTAGGGTTCAGGTTCCTGTAAGATCTATTATCAAGCCTATGGAAATATAATATAGTGGAAATGAATATTTTATGTTAATTTGTCAACATTGCCTGATGTGGTTTGGCTAATTGGGTGGGTTATCAAGGCCAAATATCTATGGGTTAGAAATATATTAAGGTAGGTCTCATGTGACAATTTCTAACAACCTGATCATTACATAAATATAAATTACTAGTCATAAACATAACATAATATCTGTTTTGATGAAAATTATTCATTCTATTACATTTGTTGATAATTTTAGGCATAGAATTTTATAGAATCATATCATAACTCATACATAGCGACCCATTGAATACAAAGTGAAAAATTCATATCAGTTTCCATATTTACCACAGTGAACTACTTTTAAATTAATACAATATCTATTTTCGTAAAAAATCTACCCAAATATAAAATTGACAACTTATTTTTCCATAATCATCCATAAACACCTAGACATAATTTTTAACAAAAATATGGGATCAATAAAAAACCTCATTATGAGACATAAAATGAATAAAACCATTAGTCCTATGAAAAACATAAGAACCCATGAATTTGTACCTTTATATCTATTCTCTTTGAGAATATGAAATAAAAATCTTCATATGAAATCACCGAAACATTTTTCTCTAATAAATCATTGAAAACACATAGAATGAAAACGAAATCCATTTTCGGAAACATGTTTCATTAAAGCCATAAACCAATTTCATCCCTTGTAAGAATTAATTATAGACTTATTAAATCCATAGGATAAATCCTTCAGTAACTACATCCTTATGTCATATTAATTATAAAACATTAGCCAATTCATTACAGTTCTTTTATTATTCATCAATTGTATATGATATATTAGGCTCACCAAGACTTATCTGGGAACATGCATAATATAATCCCTAACATGCTCACCTGACCCTATCTGGGAACACCATTTTCTTATTTATAATTATATTGCACCATATAATGATTATAAAAAATTTTATCTCACTTTTTAGTCATAAAATATTTCCCCCCTTTAAACTCATATGAAAATCACTTTAAGATAACGAAATAACCTTTTCTTTTAAAACATAATTTTAATACCAAAATACCATATTCATTTGAGAAACCATTTTCAATTGAAAAAATAAAAAAAATTGAAATATTGTTTTTTCATAATTAAAACATAATTATTTTTAAAGGAATAAAAATATAATATAATTTTTATGATGGAAAATTTTTTTATCGCCAATTGAATTAAAATAGGACATTCCTTTTTTTCATTCGTCATAAAATTTCATATGAAAAACATAAAACGATTTGTTTGTATAACCTTTGAAGTAAAGTACAAGGAGAAATATAATGTACATTATAAATCATTTTTGTCCATAGAAAATATTTTAAATGATCATATCCAAAACATAGACAAAAAATAGATGGACTTGGAATGAAAACATTACAAATTAATTTTTAAATAAAATTCCCTTATACAATGAGAAACACATGAATCATAACTGTAACACCCCAAGATTTCATAGTGTGTTATTTCTTCAAAATAATTCAATAACTTGTACTACACGCAACACCGAGTTCAAGAGCACTATGACTTACCAAATAAGCCATTCCAAAGAGGTTATGAATAATATTTAATAAATTTTAAACTTTATATAATCCTTATAAATTTAGAATCCATATTATGAGTTTCTTGGACATAATGTAAGAACAAATTCATTTTCAGTATTGCACTTTTACCAACTTTCAATGTTGAACCCTTTTTAAATCCAATATTTTGAACTATTATATATTTAATTTGACTAAATAAATTTACTTTTATAATGGGGACATCAAAAATTTACAATGAAATATCCCAATCTTCCATGGTACACATTCCTTTGAATAATACAGTAGTGTGTGTTTTACACAACTTCGTGTTCTAACACACACCACAACCAATCAAACCAGCCGTTGTGAATAGTAATACCTACTTTTTGAAATTTTATAAATTTTATCTCTCAAAATGGACAAAATTTTTGTATTCTTAATATCGAATTCATCCTAAGGTGAAATTTTTGAACTTTTCAGATAACATTTATATTTGATGAATAGTGAAAATTACTAAATTTTAATTAAAAACAACTTTTTTAATCAAAATAATTTATATTGATAAATTATGAATTTGAGTGGTATTAAAGTATATTTGGAATATATTTTTTACCATTTAATACAATGTTGGTCATTGTACATAATTTCACAATTAAACATGACATAAACAAGTGTCAATCTTTTGATGGTTATTATCTCTTAAAAACACGCTATTTGTTTTGACGATGGGAATTAACTTTTAAATTAATTAATGCAACTAATATGTTTGGAATTTGGTAAAATAGACATAATTTTTGATTTTTCATATTATAAAATATTGCTTAGGCCTAATTTTTGGTATTTTTCAAAAAACATTCATTTTTTGATGAATAGCGAAACCACCAAGTGGAAGTTAAAAAAATGAATTTTTCATAAAACATAATTTTTCCACTTATGTGTGTTGAATATCAAAACTATCATACACATTTTTAATATAAATGAGTAAAATGTGGTTCTATGAGATGAAAATAACTTTTTGTGAATAGTGACTTTTTTACTTTTATTTAGCACGGTTAAAAGTAAATAGGGTAATTAAGAGAAAAATTATATTAATATTACCCTAACACATGTACTAATTCTATTAGACTAGTGTATTTCGACCAAAAACAATCTTATGAATAAAATATTATCATTTAGGTCCACTTGGATTATATTAGGACATTTATTATTATATAATTCAAAGAAGATTTAAAAGATTTAAAATTAATGTTTATTTACTAAATAAATTTTAATATAGGGATACACATGTGTGAAATTTGATTATAAATATTCATTAGAAATTTAAAAATATTATATAAATAATAATAATTTATTTATAATTTTTAGACATTAAATAATTTAATTTATTTATGACACAATGATCATGATGTAATTAACAAAATAGTGAAAAATTAAAATAAATGGTATTATAAATACCAAAATAAATATAATTTGAGACTTTTTATGAATTCCGCTAACTTTAGAGGTTAATATTACATATTAGTATTGATTAGAAAAATTTGTTTCGAAGTAATAATGTTGTTATGAATTTATCAGAAACAAAATAGCCAATAGTATCAAAATTGACATAAAGGAGTTTTTTTTAAAAAAAATATATTATTAATTTATATTCAATTCCTAAAAATTTAAGGCTCAGCCAAGAGACTTATATAATTATATTTGTATCATTAATGGACTAATTGGGGGTCTCTTGGATGTATATAGTATGTTTATTAACCATATAATATAAAAATACTAATAGATATTGTAAAAGTGATACTAATTAACTAAGAGATAATACTTAAAGATAAGGGTCATATAACGACCCAAACCTATATAAATTCTATTGGTTGAGTGATTTACGACCCATATCTACCTTACAATTTAAATAATCCACTTTGGAGCCATCAAAAACCGAATATGAATTTATTATAAGATAATATGTTTAGCTTTTCAAAAGGTGCCCCTCACCCCTCTTATAAAAAGGAAACTCACCCTTCTCACTAATTCACACATTCAAAGCCTTTTGGATTCTCCAAACTCTGCCAAAATACTCTCTAAACTTACCTAACTTCATCCTAGAGGCCTTCTTTTAGTCATAAAGCCAACCTAAGGAGACCTTTTTATCAAATCAAAAGGAAGAACCCGAAGAAGAGGTAATGATTTCACCACCCCTTTTCAAGTTCCTTTCTTCGTCCACATCTTATTTATTTGTTATTCCCATTTTAAACTAATGAATCCAGTATTTCATATATACTATAATATTATCATAAATATGGTATGACCATATTCAGTATTATTTCCATCCTTTGAATGACATGTCACCATACGTTTGTACGTACGACTTACCGTCTCCACGTTGTGGTGTAATTGTTATTCAATATATTATTATTTGGATGGGTATAATAATGATTTGTAATTCATGTAAATAATAAATATAACATGATAATTATTCTTTGTATATGATATACCATACAATTATATATTATTTTAATATCAAAAAAATTATATTGTCGCTCGTGCATACGTAAGGACTACCATCTCCACGAACGTGATGAGATTCATTCTCCATCGTATCCATTCAAGTCTAATTCTCATTTGAAGATTAATAATAATGATTAAGGACTTAGTATAATTCTGGATATGAATAATATAAAATACATCCATAACAAACATGTAATATGTAACAAAACATATAAAAATAAACAAGTAAGTTAACACCCGAAACAATGATAATACTAAGATATTATTAACAAAGCAATGTTAAAATATCATATATGATATCATATTAATATATATGATTCTTGTATAATTTAATAACAATTATTTCACCATTATAAAGGAGGTTAACCTACCCCAACCAAGGAAAAGAACAAGTTAAGGATTTATTTCGCAATCTCTTCTTTATCTGAGGTTGTTTATACGTAATAATCTACTGGGACTTCTTTATCATCCACATCCATGTTTCTTAAAAATGTGTTTCAAAACAGTTTCAATATTTACTAGAATATTGGTTAAAGTCATTTATACCCTTGTTGACTTTTATATGTAGTTTATAAAGTAATCTTTCGGTCATTTTCTCTACACGGTCCTTTTTAACCATTTCGACAGAATTATGGTGAGAATGTTTTTTTTAACTTATACGACAGGTGTGGCTATTTTCCGCCATTGTAAAATCGTCGAAGCTTCCCTTACAAGCATATAAGTATATTTTCAAAGAAAATGTTTTATTTTATAAATATATGACTCTTAAATTATTTCAAAATAAAAAGAGATATTTCTCTATAATGACTTTTTATTTCAACTATGTCAACATCCTTTGATGGATTTTACACTTATTTTATGTTGATTTGTTATGATACAAAACTTCTATATTGTATTGAAGGTTTTGTGATATGTTTGACTGTGGATGATTTATTTTTATACCATTCATGGTTTATGGATGAAGTATTTACATTTTGAATGCTAGTTTTAATACTAATGTTTATGTTATGTTTAATCCTTTTCATATGGAAATGCATTGGACATAATATGTGATGGGTGGAGCCTGCTATAGCCCCTTGATGCATCGGTAGGTCTCATGAGACAAACTAGTTTCTTGGGAAAGGCCTTGGAAAAATCTTATTTATAGTATTGGCATGAGGCCATGGCTATGTGGTTATGATACTATGGCATTATGCATTCCATTATTTTGAAAGTGGTTATTGATATTGCATGTGATTATTCGACAAGTAGAATATCCATGTGAATAAGTAAATGTAAGTATTTCATTTTATTTTTTCTATACTATGTTGAAGTTCATGTTTAAAAGGCTTTAGTTTTAGTTATACATTTCCTTGAATGTTTATTCTTATTTATGAATGTTTCCGCTATATTGTTATCCTTACTGAGAATTTGAACTCACCCCTTTTCTATATTTTATTTTTACCAGGATGTGAAGAAGTAATTTATGAATGACCTGCAGGGATAGTATAAGGGGATAAGAGTGTGGACTATGGAGACTATATTGTTTTAGTTTTCATTTTATGATGTAATGTAAAACTTTATGAATATATCTAGTGTTTCCTAGGCTACTAAACTAATCGGTCTTCTGAGATTTGATCTTTTTTTTGATCATGCCAATGTTATGTAATAATGCACTGACTCTGGGTAACTGGGTTCGGGGCGTTACAGATGGTATCATAGGATGTTTAGTACAAACCATGGAAGCTAGATTTAGTTAAACTCTGATTAGATCATCTAGACCTAAGATAAACTTTGCGGATTAGTATAGAAGAACTTCCACGAATTTTGGTATTGTAGAAATTTTGTGTGTTTTCCGAGCAATACATCCCTGTCAGGATACGAGCAGGTAGAGGCGGCTCTGGCACAGATGTACCTAGGGGTAAAACCCGAAAACACTGCTTTGAGCTAGACTCGAATGGGAACTGGTACACGACAACGGGCCATTCTGCACTCTTTGTTACGACACTCCTGAGGCATATGCTTAGGATAACTCTCATTTTATTTACAAATCATTGTGAAGGGTTTATGACAATATACTTATTCAAAGAAAACATTTTTATGATTATGGATTATATCGATAAATAGTTCAATTTATTTTAACTGTTTTATAAGTATGGAATTATGTAGTTTGATTCATAAACTGATATAGCGTATGCCATTTTTTAGAAATAGCGCCTAGTAGAAGGAATGAGAACTCCAGCAATGCACATGATCCAAAGAGAAAGAAGGATCATATCTTTCATGGACTTAAGCCAGAATTTATAAGAGAAATATTCTCGCATGTATAATCATCATATGAAGAAATAATATCATGTGATGATAAGATAATATAAGAGTTTACTGAGTCCTTTGGTTTTGAAGGGAAGAAAGAGAAGAAAATGATGGAAGAGAGAAAAAACGATAAAGGGAAGAGGGAAACGAATAATTTTTCCATATGTGATAACTGTGGAAAGAAACACCCTGGATCATGCCAGAAAGGAATGGGAGTTTGTTATAAGTGTGGAGGAAAAGGGCACAAAGTACGTGACTGGAAGGGTAAGAAAATGGTTTCAAATCTACAATGCTTCATTTGAAAAGAGTTTGGACTCTACGCGAATCTAAGTCCCAGTCATCAGACTATGCCAAAAAAATTTCTATTGGATAATTATTAGGTTATGATACTACCACAGATGAAGATGAATGATTAGAGTTCATATTTTGATTATGTCATTTGAGTGATGGATCAACAATGTACTTGTTATAATAATTATGGAGTATATAAGGATTTTACTGAAGTACTATTCCATTAAGGACATGAGATTGTGTGGAACGATGAAAAGCGACTCAATAGTAGGTTAAATTTTTTAAAATTATATGGTTAAGAGAAAGATAAACCATAATATGGTTCTGATACCGAGGAAGTGATTTTAGAATAATACATGATTGATTTGGATAAATTATATTGGATATTATTGACTACCTTGAAACTGATTAATGATTTGTATATTCCATCATTGTTGGGGTTTACAAATTTTTTAGATTGAAGGAGAATATCTATTATTCTTTAAGGAATAAGGGATCATGAATATAATCAATAAGGATTTATGGTAATTCAAGATGTTGCAGTGTTTTGAAATAATACAAGATGAAGGTGATCACATGTTATTACACGATAAAAAAGTATCTTCATTGTGTTTAACTTCCTTATAAATTTTGGACTGAAGTATTTTGGATAGTTCTAGTTTAGATTATTTTGGATTTCCATAAAAGGACAACCCGTAGGTCGGGTGGCAACCCGTCGCATCCGGCAAGGCCGCGAGACTTGAACCCACAACTGAAAGGCAACAAGGGTGTATCACCTACCACTGACCCACGTGATTTCCTGGTTTGAATAATGTCTTTTTTTAATGGTTCATCTAGATGATTTATAAATTCATTTTTTTAACCCTATACGAATAGGATAAATAGAATATTATTTTTATGTTCTATTATCTTTTAGAGTGAAAGATGAGTTGGTGGTAGAACTTAGTTAAAGTTTGAGACTCTACTGGTCATGTATATATTTTTCTTTTTCTCATAATCAATGAAGAAATTAATTCTTATACTTTAGTGAAGGGATCTTAAAATAAAAAAAATGTGTTATATAATACCATATGTTTTGTTGAACCGATGGTATTTTAATTCATCAGAGATTGATAAATTTAAGGCCCCCAATTTTACACTTGTTTGTGATTGATGACCTCAATCACTACCTATAAATATTTATGATTTTCTTCAAATTATATGTCTCTAATTTCCACCAATGTTTCCGGAATAGATATCATAATTTGGTGGTGACCCTTTCATTTATCTTTTCCTCTTATTAATACTAAATTTTATCAAACCAATTTCAGATGTGGGTTTTCCCAAAAAGATACTTTCTATATTCAACCTTTTATTTTCGAAGAACAATTTCAAAATTGCAAGGAATCAATTTATTAAAGGAGGGGAGAATGTAACACCCCGTGATTTCATAGTGTGTTATTTTTTCAAAATAATTTAATAACTTGTACTATACGCAACAGCGTGTTCAAGCCCTCCATGACTTACCAAACAAGCCGTTCCAAAGAGGTTGTGAATAGTATTAACTAAATGTTAAACTTTGTATAATCCTTATAATTTTAGAATCCATATTATGAGTTTCTTATACATAATGTAAGAACAAATTCTTTTTCAGTATTGCACTTTTACCAACTTTTAATAGTGATCCCTTTTTAAATCCAATATTTTAAACTTTTATATAATCAATTTGACTAAATAAATTCACTTTTAGAATGGGGATGTCAAAAATTTACAATGAAACATCCCAAGCATCCACAATACGCTTTCCTTTGAATAATATAGTAATGTGTGTTGTACCCAACATCGAGTTCTAACACACACCACAACCAATCAAACTAGCCGTTATAAATAGTAATACCTACTTTTTGAAATTTTATAAATTTTATCTCTCAAAATGGACTTCATTTTTTGTATTCAGAGTAACGAATATAGCCTAAGGTGAAATTTTGGAACTTTTCGGATAACATTTATATTTTGATGAATAGAAAAAATTAATAAATTTTAATTAAAAACAACTTTTTTAATCAAAATAATTTATATTGATAATATATGAATTTTAGTGGTTTTAAATTATATTTAGAATATATTTTTTACCATTTAATACAATATTGGTCATTGTACAAAATTTCACAATTAAACCGGACATAAGTAACTGTCAATCTTTTGATAGTTATTATCTCTTAAAAACACGATATTTGTTTTGACGAGGGAAATTAATTTTTAAATTAACTAATGAAACTAATATGTTTTGAATTTGGTAAAATAAACATCATTTTTTGAATTCATAATATCAAATAATGCTTAGTCCTAATTTTTGGTATTTTTCTGGAAACTTTCATTTTTGGATGAATAGTGAAACCACTAAGTGGTAGTTAAAAACTGAATTTTTCATAAAACATAATTTTACCGCTACTGTGAGTGGAATTTATAAAATCCAAGAGAATCGGTTAATATCAAGGAGTAAAATGTGGTTCAATGAGATGAAAATAATTTTTGGTGAATAGTAACTTTTTACTTTTATTTACCACGGTTAAAAGTAAATAGGGTAATTAAGGGTAAAAGTGATTTTAATATTACCCTAAAACAAGTCCTAATTCTATTGGAAAAGTGTATCTCGACCAAAAAACAACCTTAGGAATAAAATATTATCATTCAGGTCCATTTGGATTAGATTAGGACATTTATTATTATTTAATTCAAAGAAGAGTTAAAAGAGTAAAAATTAATGTTTATTTACTAAAAATTTTTTAATATAGGGTTACACATAAGATAAATTAGATTATAATTATAAATTATAAAGGTAAATAGATTTATAATATAATTATATTTTATATATAATTTTTAATCATTAAATAATTTAATTTATTTATGACACAATGATGATGGAGTAATTACCATAATAGTGAAAAATTAAAATAATTGATATTATAAATACCCAAATAAATATAATTTGAGACTTTTTATGAATTACACTAATTTTTTAGGTTAATATAACATATTAGTATTTTTTAAATAAATTTGTTTCGAAGTAAAAATGTGGTTATGAATTTATCAAAAACAAAATACCCAATAGTGTCAAAATTGACGAAAATGAGTTTTTAAAAAAATATTATATTATTAATTTATATTAAATTCATTAAAATCTATGGTTCGTCCAAGAGACTTATATCATGATAGTATTATCCATAATGGACCACTTGGGCGTCTCTTGGATGTATAGAGTAAGTTTATTAACCATATAATATAACAATACAAAGAGACATTGTAAAAGTGAAACTAATAAACTAAGAAGTAATACTTAAAGATAAGGTTAATATAATGACCCAAACCAGTCTAAATTCTATTGGTTTAGTGGTTTTCGACCCATACCCACCTTAAATTATAATTAATTGACTTTGGATCCATTAGTAATCGAATATGAATTTATTATAAAATAATATTTTTATCTTTCTGAAGGTGCCACACACCCCTCTTATAAAAGGGCACTCCTCCATCTCACTAATTCACACATTCAAAGCCTTTTGTCTCGGACAAACTATGCCCCAATACTCTCTAAACTTTCCTAAATTCATCCTAGAGGCCTTCCTTTAGTCATAAATCCAACCTAACGATCCCTTTTGATCAAATCAAATGGAAGAACCCGAAGAAGAGGTAATGATTTCACCACCCCATTTCAAGTTCCTTTCTTCTTCCACATCATCATTCCTTGTTATTCCCATTATAAAATAATGAATCCATTATCTCCAATATACTGTAATATTTTTATAAATATGTTACAACCATATTCAGTATTCTATCCATCCATTGAATGACTTGTCACCATTCGTGCGTACGTACGGCATACCGTCTCCACGTCGTGTTGTAATTGTTATTCAATATATTATTATTTGGATGGGTATAATAATGATTTTAATTCATGTAACTAATAAATATAACATGATAATTATTCTTTATATATGATATACCATACAATTATATATTATTTTAATATCTAAATAATGATATTGTTTCTTTTACGTACATACGGACTACCGTCTCCATGAACGCGATGAGATTCATTCTCCATCGTATCCATTCTAGTCTAATTCTCATTTGAAGATTAATAATAATGATTAAGGACTTAATATCATTCTGGATATGTATAAGATACAATATATCCATAACAAACATGGATTACATAACAAAAAATATAAAAGAAAACGAGTAAGATAACACCCGAAACAACGATAATACTAAGATATTATTAACAAAACAATGTTAAAAGATCATATATGACATCATATTAATATATATGATTTTTTTATAATTTAATAACAATTATTTCACCATTAAACATGAGGTTAACCTACCACAACAAAGTAAAAGTACATGGTAAGGGTTTATTTCGCAATCTCTTCATTATCCGAGGTTGCTTATACGTAATAATCTACTGGGACTTCTTTATCATCCACATCCATGTTTCTTAAAAATGTGTTTCAATTTTTTTTAATATTTACTAGAATACGGTTTAAAGTGATTTATACCCTTGTTTAATTTTATAAGTGGTTTATAAAGGTATATTTCCGTCATTTTCCAAACAAGGTCCTTTTTAACCTTTTCGTTAGAATTAAGGTAAGAATGTTTTTTTAACTTATATGGTGGGTGTGGATATTTTCCACCGTTGTAAAATTGTACAAGCTTCCCTTACAATCTTATAAGAATATTTTCAACAAAAATGTTTTATTTTATAAAAATATGACTCTTAAATGATTTCAAAATAAAAAGAGATATTTCTCTAAAAAGAGTTTTGATTTCATCTATGTCAACATCCATTGAGGGATTTTACTCTTATTTGAAGTTGATTTATTATGATACAAAACATCTATATTGTATTGAAGGATTTGTGATATGTTTGAATGTGGATGTGTTATTTTTATACCATTCATGGTTTATGGATGATGTATTTACATTTCGTATGCTAGTTTTAATATGAATGTTTATGTTATGTTTAAACCTTTTCATATGGAAATGCATTGGACTTAATATGTGACGGGTGGAGACCGCTATAGCTCCTCGATGAATCGGTAGGTATCATTAGACAAACTAGTGTCTTGGCACAAGGCCTTGACAAAATATTATTTGTAGTCTTAGCACGAGGCCTTGGCTATGTGGCTATGATAGTCTGGCATTATGCATTTCATTATTATTAAAGTGGTTATTGATATTGCATGTGATTATTCTAGTAGTAGAATATCCATGTGAATAAGTAAATGGAATTATTTCATTTTATTTTTTCCATACTATGTTGAAGTTCAAGTTTAAATGGATTTTTTTATATGTATACATTTCCTTGAATGTTTATTCTTATTTATGAAAGTTTCCACTATATTGTTATCCTTACTGGGCATTTGAGCTCACCCCTTTTCTATGTTTTATTTTTCCCAGGATGTGAAGAAGTAATATATGAATGACTAGCAGGGATAGTATGAGGGGATAAGAGTGTGGAATATGGAGACTATATTGATTTAGTTTTCATTTTATGATGTAATGTAAAACTTTATGAATATATCTAGTGTTTCCTAGTCTAATAAACTAATCGGTCTTTTGAGATTTGTTATTTCTTTTGATCATGCCAATGTTATTTAGTTATGCACTGACCCTAGGTAACTGGGGTCGGGGCGTTACATAACCCCCATGAAAGAATAAAATTTAAAAGAATAAAATATCAATATAATAGATAAATTTATAATATACCATGTTAATGGGGATTTATATACACCATATAAAATAATATTTGTTCATGAAATTAAATTGTTCAATAATGAATGGAATCTGAGATGGACTCTATTATATTGAGTAATACTTTTCCTAGACATTCATCATACTTCTAAATAATAATTGTTTTAATTATTTAATTCATTGAGAAGTTTTTTAATTTTATTACTCATTTTATATCACTTATAATGATTTCATACGAAATTACATACATAATTAAGTTTACATTGAATGTTTTTAAGATATTAAAATTATATGTCAAAAATGACTCTAGGATGATTTCTATGGTCATGATGGTCATTATTTCAATATCTATAGAATAATAATGATGAAATAAACCCCTCCTAGAATAGGTTTTATCCTTGGTGGTGATTTTTTAAGGGGATATCCTTGTGTTCCTTTGTTGGCATTGTCTCCCCCATTGTTCCTTCTCCCCTCTTCACTCCTCCCTTTTTTGGCCCTGCGTGAGGGTTCCCTTTCTTTTCCACAATTTTTATGAGTTATTAAATTTAAGTTTTATTCCCTTTTACTACAAAAACAAATATGATCTATAATGTTTCCCTTCCTGGTTTTTCCTCTTCTCATACTACCTAATTTTTACATTTCTGACCCATAATTACAAGGAATCATATCAAGAAGGACCGATCAATTTAGAAGTCATGGAAAATATATTAAATAAATTAACATTACATTAAAATTATTAACATAAAACACAACATAAATAATACTTTATTAACGCCATTATTCACATGGCCTAACAATTCATATCAATCACAATACACTTCTTGGAATCCTGGGAAAAATAAAACATAGAAATGGGTGAGCTCAAATGCTCAGTAAGGGTAAGAAAAACAATGTAAACAATCATAAATAAGCATAAATATTTACGAAAATGTTTAAAAATAAAACAAAATCCTTTTTGACACAAACTTCATTATAATATGGAAAATATAAATCAAAATAATTCCATTTACTTACTCACATGGATACTCTACTAGTTAAATAATAAAATGCAATATCAATAACCAGTTTCATAATGATGGAATGAATAATGTCAGGCTATCATAACCGCATAGTCAAGGCTTTCGTCTTAGACTAAAAATAATATTTTTGTCAAGGCCTTGTGCCAAGACACTATTTTGTCTCATAAGACCTACCAATGCATCAAGGAGTTATATCGGGCTTCACCCGTCACTTACTATGTCCAATGCAATCATCATATAAAATGTATTAAACATAACATAAACATGCGTATTAAAAAAATCATATGATATGTCGATACTTTATCCATAAACCATGAATGGTGTAAAAATAACATATCCAAGTCAAACATATCACAAAATATTCAATAAAATATGGATGTTTTGTATCATAATAAATCAACTTCAAATAAGCTTAAAATTCATCAAAGGATGTCGACATATATGAAAATGTTTTGTAAAACTCTATGAGAGAAAATATACCTTTTTCATGAAAACATTTAAAAGTTAAATAATTTATAAAGGAAGACATTTAAATAAATTTTTGAATCCATATGTCCCATAACACTTTGAAAATTTTGAATGGAATTATCATTTTTTTAAACATTCATGTCCATATAAATAAATCTTTAAAAACATTTTAAAAACATGGACATTAATGAGAATGATTTAGAAGAATAAATATTTAAAACATTTAAAATGATGTTTTAGTAAAAATTACATTAAAAATAACCCCTTTAAAAACTCTTTTATGAAACATGGACATGGATAATAAATATGTCACAATAGATACTTATGTAAAAACATCCTTGGATAATAAAGAGATTGTGAAACTAACCCTTACCAATTTGGTAACTTACGAAACATATACCCCATGAAAAACATATCATACAATGAATATGTAAATACAAATAAATTAAATTGTATTACACAAAGAATACAATTATGGGCAGTATATAAACCACACAAAAGGTAATAGTGTCAATATGGCATGAATCTCACAGGAATAAGGAGTGAGATAAAAACCCCTTACCTTGCACTTTCCATTATTTGAGGTTACGTTTTACCTCTTGTATGAATATTGTAGTATGTTATTAAAGTATAACATAAACATATTAATATTAGTGATATCATACATTATTTATTTATTACATTATACTACCGATTTAATAATAATTTCCATGTTAAATTAAAATTTCGGGAAATAATCGTTTTCTTTATCGTACGTGTTTTAACTTTTTACTCTTGATTTTATCACTTAGATCACGATTTATGTATTTCAGAATATATAACATGATTTATATATCATATATATTTAGAATATAAATATTTATAATGCACATATATATGAAATGAAAAACACAGTTTATGGAGACGGTGGACTGTACGTACGAAAAAACATTGTCTCTGTTTTCATCTCGTAATGAACGAAACTATGTAATAAGATATATGTAAGTAAACACAAATATATATATATATATATATCACCAGTAGCATTATTATTTCATATATTACCTACTTATTAGTAATATATATATTTTTAAAATCATCGATGAATGGTGAACGTTGAAATTAATGTCATCACGTCATTGAGATGGTAATCTGTACGTACGAACGAGCAACAATATCATTAACATGAAGGTGTGGAATTTAATGGTATATTAATTTTAAAGAGACATTAGCATGTTACTTTTATTATTTATATAGATATTACTCATCATTATATCCATCGAAATAACATAGTGTTGAATAACAAATTACACCACAGCGTGGAGACGGTAAGCCGTACGTACTCACGCTTGATGAAATTATAATTCATAAGATGGATAGGATAATGAATATAGTTTTCCATATTTATAATAACATCACAGAATATAGAAGATACTGGAGTTATTATTTTAGAATTGAAATAACAAAGAAATACTATGTGGAAGAATAAGAGAACTTGAAAGAGGGTGGTGAAATCATTACATCTTCTTCAGGTTCTTCCTTTTGATTTGATCAAAAGGGCTCATTAGGATGGCTTTCTGAGCAATGGAATGTAACACCCCAAGATTCCACAGTACTCTTTTCTTTTAATAATACATTAGCTTGTGTTGTACGCAACTTCGAGTTCTAACATACACCAAAACCAGTCAAACAAGTCGTTATGAATATTAATACCCACTTTTTGAAATTATATAAATTTTATCTTTCAAAATAGATATCATTTTTGGATTTGGAATATTTAAATTAGCTTAGGGTTAATTTTTTGTATTCTTCTGAAAACATTCAATTTTTGATGAATAGTTATTAAACATTGAGTTATAGTTTATAACCGAATTTTTATTTAAATAATTATTTATTTTATTTACATTTAATTAAGGTCAAAATAGATACATAATACCTATATATGTCCAATGTAATTTATTGGAGTTAGTTTAGAAAATTTTTAGATATATAAAAATTTTATGGAACTTTTCACTCCCTTTTACACACCTCCTAGATGAACTTGGAAATTCACATAAAACATAATTTTACCATTTTGTGAGTGTAATTTCAAAAATCCGAGAGACACAGTGATTATCAAGGAGTAAAATGTGGTTCAATAAGATTAAAATAATTTTTGGTGAATAGTATCTTTTTACTTTTATTTACCATGGTTAAAAGTAAATAGGGTAATTAAAAGTAAAAATGTTTTTAATATTACCCAAACACATGTCCTAATTATATTAGACAAGTCTATCTTGACCAAAAACAACCTTAGGAACAAAATATTATCATTTAGGTCCACATGGATTAGATTAGGACATTTATTATTATTTAATTCAAAGAATAGTTAAAAGAGTTAAAATCAAAGTTCATTAACTAAAACATTTTTAATATAGGGTTATAAATAAGATAAATTCGATAATAAATATTCATTATAAAGATAAAACGATATTATACATAATGGTATTTTATTTATAATTTTTAGACATTAAATAATTTAATTTATTTATGACAAAATGGTGATGCAGTAATTCCATAATTAATGAAATATTAAAATAATTGATATTATAAATATCAAAATAAATATAATTTTAGAATTTTTATAAATTCCACTAATTTTAAATGTTCATATGACATAATAGGATTGGTTATATAAATTTTGTTTGAAGTAATAATGTTGTTATAAAATGATGAAAAAAATACCCAATAGTGTCAAAATTGACAGAAAAGTGTTTTTCAAACAAATATTATATTATTAACTGATATTCTATTCCTAAAAATCTATGATTAGGCCAAATGACTTTTATAATGATAGATGTATCATTAATGGACCACTTGGGTGTCTCTTGGAGGTATATAGTATGTTTATTAACTATATAATATAAAAATATAAAGAGACATGGTAAATGACAATCTATTTAACTAAGAGTTAAATATAAATGATACAGTTAATATAGTGACCCAAATCTGTCTAAATTATATTGGTTGGGTGGTTTGCAACCCATCACAACCTTAACCTTTATATAATCCACTTTGGAGCCATTGGAAACCGAATATGAATTTTTTATAAAATAATATTTTTAGCTTTTCCTAAGGTGCCCCTCACCCCTCTTATAAAAGGGCACTCCCCCTTCTCTCAAAAAATACCTTATATGTTTATAAAAAACTATTTTTTTGATCAATATTATTCACAAACTTCATAGAATTGGTGTTAGATTGAAATTTTGTTCTCTAGTCCATATTTCAAATTAGACCAATTTAAATAATTTTCATTACCTATAGTTTAGTTTCCCTCAACATTATTGTGGAACAGACAATAAATTGATATATCTTGTATCACGATCTCTAATATTTTGACATGTAACTAAGAAACTCTAGATTTAATAATGTCAAAATTATTAAAAAATAATTACGAAATATAATTCTAAATTATGCTGTGGACAATATCATCAATAATCCCACAACATACATTCTTCCATGATGCCCCACATCATACTAATCTATTTTGGTTGATATTCTCCTTCATAATTATCATACATTTGATCATGAACATGACATATTCCAACTATATTCTCTAATAGTTAAATAATATTTTTTAAATCATCAACCCTAATTATGGCATGATTCACCATAATTCAGTATTTACATATTAAAAAATAAACATTTCATACTATTTTTTGGATGAATTTTGGGAAGATTTCCATTTAAATAAATTTTAGTTCCATCCATAACAAATAATTTTCTCATGGGTTGTGTTATTATCCTATTATTTAAATTAAAATAAATAATTATTAAAAAACATTATAAAAATTATATATAATGACATTATTTTGTTTCCATTTATTTTAATATAGATGAATCATTATTCACTATCTATCTCCGAAAATTTCATGAATATCTAGAAGGACTATATCTTAAATATCATCATTCTTACAAACTTTTTGGAAACATTAAAAAAATCTAAAACAATAATAATTTAGCATCAAAAATAAAATTATTTTAATCTAAACATATCAATAGATAATAAATTTAGTTTATTAATTTTGGATTTCAAAATAAAAAGAGCCATTAACTTTTTAGTTTTTTTTTTCACATTTTCAATATTATATGTTTTCTAAAACTATTATTTGTTTTTAGTTTTATTTTTTTTCAAAAAAACTGTCAAAAAATTTACAGTTCATAGAAATATTAAAATATTGATTGATTAAAATTTGTATTATTTATTAAAATATCTCCAATATGTGTACAAGATAATAAAAAATAGTTGTGAGGACTAATAAAATAATCATTATATGAACATTATTTCAGATAATATTTCTTTTGGATTGGTGTTTTATGTGGAAATCAAATAAAAAATTATGTAAATGTGTGGGATATGTTGGTATATAGTGATGATTCTAGCTAATATAGAGTTAAATACAAATATTCATTTCATAACATAGAGTGGAGACACCTGTAGGTAAGAATAACTCAACCAACCACCCTAAACATACAATCTGGTCATCTATGATCAATGAGTGACAACCACAAATTACTAATATTTACAATGTCATGATATATATGGGGATTTATAACTAGGGATCAGGTTCCTGTAAGATCTCCTACCAAGCCTATGGAAATATAATATAGTGGAAATGAATTTTTTATGTTAATATGTCAACCTTGTTTGAAGTGGTTAGGCTAATTGGGTTTTTTATCAAGGCCACATAGCTATAGGTTAGAAATATATTCAGGTAGGTCTCATGTGAAAATTTCAAACTACCTGATCATTACATAAATATAAATTCCTAGACATAAACATAACATAATATCTGTTTTTATGAAAATAATTCATTATATTACTTTTGTTGATAATATTAGGTATAAAATTTAATAGAATCATGTCATAACTCATACATAGTGACCCATTTAATACAAAGTGAAAAATTCTTATTAGTTTCCATATTTACCAAAGTGATCAACTTTTTAATTAATTAAATATCTATTTTCATAAAAAATCTACCCAAATAAAAATTAGAGAACTTTTTTTTCCATAATCATCCATAAACCCCTAGACATAAATTTTAACAAAAATATGGGATCAACACAAAAATCTCATTATCAGACATAAAAATAATCAAACCATTAGTACAGTGAAAAACATAAGAACCCATGAATTTGTACCTTTATATCTATTATCTTTCAGAAAATGAAATAAAAATCTTTATATGAAATCACCCAAACTTTTTCCACTAATAAATCATTTAAAAAACATAGAATGAAAACCAAATCCATTTTTGGAAACTTGTAGTTTCAAATTCATAACCCACTTTCATCCCTTGTAAGATGTAAGTAGAGACCTATTAAATCCATAGGATAAATCATTTAGTAACTACATCCTTATATCATATTAATAAAAAATCATTATCTAATTCATTACAGATTTATTAGTATTCATAAATTGTATATGATATATAAGGATCACCTAGACTTATCTCGGAACATGGATAATATAATCTCTAACATGCTCACCTCACACTATTTGGGCACACCATTTTCTTATTTATAATTATTTTTACCATATAATGAATATAATAAATTTTATATCACTTTTTAATCATAAAATATTTTCCCCCTTTAAACTCATATGAAAATAACTTTAAGATATCGAAATACCCTTTTCATTTAAAATATATTTTTAATACCAAAATACCATTTTATTTTGAGAAACCATTTTCAATTGAAAAAATACAAATAAAATTTGAAGTATTGTTTTTCCATATTTATAACATAATTATTTTTAAAGGAATCAAAATATAAAATAATTTAGATAATTGAAAAAAGTTGTTATCACCATTAGAATTAAAATAGGACATTCCTTTTTTCATTTGTCAAAAAATTTCATATGAAAAACATAAAAAGATTTGTTTTGATAACCTTTGAAGTAAAGTACAGGGATAAATAAAATGTACATTATAAATCATTTTTGTCAATATAAAATCTTTTATATGATCATTTCCAAAAAATAGACATAAAATAGATGGACTTGGAATAAAAACATTAAAAATTAAATTTTCAAAGAAATGTCCCATATACAATGAGAAACACATGAATCATAACCCCCATGAAAGAATTAAAAATAAAAAATATCAATATAATAGATAAATTTATAATATACCATGTTAATGGGGATTTATTTACACCATATAATGTAATATTGGTTCATGACATTAACTTGTTCCTTAATGAAGGGAATCTGAGATAAACTCTATTATATTGAGTAATACTTGTCCCAGACATTCTTCATACTTCTACATAATAATTGTTTTAATTATTTAATTTATTGAGAACATTTTTTATTTTATTACTCATTTTATTTCACTTATAATGATTTCATACACAATTAATTATATAATTAAGTTTAAATTGGATGTTTTTGAGATATTAAAATTATATGTCAAAAATGACTCTAGGCAGATTACTATGGACAAAAAGGTCATTATTTCAATATCTATAGAATAATAATGATGAAATAAACCCCTTATAGAATAGGTTTTATCCTTGTTGGTGATTTTATAATTGTATATCCTTTTGTTTCTTCTTTAGCATTGTCTCCCCCATTATTCCTTCTCCCCTCTTCATTCCTCCATTTTTTGGCCCTACGTGAGGGTTCCCTTTCTTTTCCACAATTTTTATGAGTTATTTAATTTTTAGTTGTTTAAATTTTACATCATAATAATCTATGATCTATATTGTTTCCCTTTCGGGTTCTTCATCCACTCTTACGACCAAATTTTTACATTTCTGACCCATCTTTACTACTATGCTTGTTTCTTTTGGGTTGTTTGGGTTTCACTGGTTGAGCCATTATTGGTTTCCATAGAGTGTAAACTATTCTTTTATACATCCCCTATTTTGGGTTTACCTATAGCGGTGATGTTTCACATAACATCATCAATAGTTTTCTCTAGTATCAAATTGTAACACCCCGACCCCAGTTTCCCAGAGCTAGTGCATTATTTTAATACATTGGCATGATTTCAAGGAATCATGTCCTAAAGGGCCGATCAATTTAGAAGTCTTTGAAAATATATTACATACATTATCATTACATTAAAATTTTAAACATAATACAATACAAAAATAATCCATTATAAATTCCATTATTCTCATGGATTAACCCTTCATATCAACCACAATACACTTCTTGTAATCCTAGGAAAAATAAAACATAGCAAGGGTTGAGCTCAAATGCTCAGTAAGGGTAAGAAAAACAACGAAAACATTCCAAAATAAGCATAAATCATTAAGAAAATGATTAAAACTAAAACAAAATCCTTTTTAACATAAAATTCATTATAATATGGAAAATATAAATCAAAATAATTCCATTTACTTACTCACATGGATACTCTACTAGTTGAATAATGACATGAAATATCAAAAACCACTTTCATAATGATGGAATGCATAATGCCAGACTATCATAACCCCATAGTCAAGTCTTTGTTCCAATAATACAAATATTATTTTTGAAGTCCATGTTCCAAGACACTAGTTTGTCTCATAAGACATACCGATGAATCAAGGAGCTATAGCGGGCTCCACCTGTCACTTACTATGTCCAATGTAATCATCGTATGAAATGGTTTAAACATAACATAAACATTCGTATTAAAACTATCATACGAAATGTTGATACATTATCCATAAACCATGAATGGTGTAAAAATAACACATCCACAGTCATACATATCATGAAACCTTCAATAAAATATGGATGTTTTTTATCATAATAAATCAACTTCAAATAATCTTAAAATCCATCAAAGGATGTTGAAATAGATGAAAATGTTTTGTAAAACTCTATGAGAGAAAAAATCTATTTTTCATGAAAACATTTAAAAGATACAAAATTTAGAATGGATGACATTTAAATTTTTTTTTGAATCCATGTGTCTCATACCACTTTGAAACTTTTGAATGGAATTATCATTTTTTAAAAACATTCATTCCCTCTAAATAAATCCTTAAAACCATTTTGAAAAGATGGAAATTAATGAGAATGATTTATAAAAATAAATATTTAATACATTTAAAATGATGTTTTAGTAAAAATTACCTTAAAAATAATCCCTTTGAATACTATTTTATGAAACATGTACATGGATAATAAATATTTCACGGTAGATACTTATGTAGAAACAACCTTGGATAATAATGAGATTGTGAAATTAACCCTTAAAAATTTTGTAACTTACGAAACATATACCCCATGAAAAAAGTATCATACAATGAATATGTAAATACACATAAATTAATGTTTATTACACAATGAATACAATTATGGGCAGTACATACACCACACAAAAGGTAATAGTTTCAATATGGCATGAATCTCACGGGAATAAGGAGTGAGATGAAAACCCCTTACCTTGCACTTTCCTTTAGTAGAGGGTACGTTTGACCTCTAGTATGAAGATCATAGTATGCAATTAAAGTATAACAAAACCATATTAATATTAATGATATCATACATTATTCATTTATTACTTTATACTACCCATTTAATAATAATTTCCATGTTAAATTAAAATTTCGGGTAATAATCTCTTTCTTTATCGTACGTGTTTAAACTTTTTACTCTTGATTTTATAACTTAAATGAAGATTTATGTAGTTCCAGAATATAAAACATAATTTATATATCATATATATTCAGAATATAAATATGTATAATGGACATATATATGAAATGAAAAACATTGTTTTTGGAGACATTAGTCCATACGTACTCATAAACGTTGTTTCCGTTTTTACCTCGTATTGAATGGAACTATGTAATAAGATATATGTAAGTACATATATAAAAAAATATCTCCAATAGAATTATTATTTCATATATTACCTACTTATTAATAATATATATATTTTTATAATCATCGTTGAATGGTGAACGTTGAAATGATTCTTATCGCATTGTGGAGATGGTAATCCGTATTTACGCACAAGAGACAATATCATTTACTTAAAGGTGTGGAATTGGATGGTATATTTATTTTTAATAGACATTACCATGTTATTTGAATTATTTATATACATATTACTCATCATTATATCCATCCAAATAACATAGTGTTGAATAAACAATTACACCACGATGTGGAGACCGTAAGCCGTACGTACTCACACATATTGAAATTAACATTCACAAGCTGGATAGGATAATAAATATAGTTTTCCATATTTGTAATAAAAACACAGTATATATAAGATACTGGAGTTAATATTTTATAATTTAAAGAACAAAGAATGAGTAAGTGGAAGAATAAGAGAACATGAAAGAGGGTGGTGAAATCATTACATCTTCTTCGGGTTCATCCTTTTGATTTAATAAAAAGGGCTCCTTAAGATGGCTTTATAACCAATGGAATGTAACACCCGAAGCTTCCACGGTATGCTTCTCTTTGAATAATATCGTAGTGTGTGTTTTATGCAACTTCTAGTTCTAACATACACCAAAACCAATCAAAGTAGTCGTTATGAATAGTAATTACCCCCTTTTGAAATTTTATAAATTTTATCTTCCAAAATAGACTTCATTTTTGGATTTGAAATATTGAAATTAGCTTTGGGTGAATTTTTTGTATTTTTCTGAAAACTTTCAATTTTTGATGAATAGTGAAAAAACATTGAGTTATTATTTAAAACCAAATTTTTATTTAAATAATAATTTATTTATTTTTTTCATTTAATTAAGGTCAAAATAGATACATAATACCTATATAAGTACAATGTAATTCATTGGAGTTAGTTTAGAATAATTTTAGATATATAAAAATTTTATGGAACTTTTCACCGTGTTTTTCCCACCTTCTAGAAGAATTTGGAAATTTACATAAAACATAATTTTACCACTTCTGTGAGTGAAATTTTAAAAATCTAAGAGACATGGTTAATATAATTGAGTAAAATTTGGTTCAATAAGATAATTTTTTTTTCTGAATAGTAACTTTTAACTTTTATTTACCACGGTTAAAAGTAAATAGGCTAATTAAGGGTAAAAATGATATTAATATTACCCTAACACATTTTCTAATTCTAATGTATAAGCCTATCTCGACCAAAAACAACCATAGGAATAAAATATTATCATTTAGGTACACATGGATTAGATTAGGACATTTATTCTTATTTAATTCAAAGAAGAGTTAAAAGATTTATAATCAATGTTTATTAACTAAAACATTTTTAATATAGGGTTATATATAAGATAAATTCTATTATAAATATTCATTATAAAGATAAAACAATTTCCTATATAACAGTATTTTATTTATAATTTTTAGACATTAAATAATTTAATTTATTTATGACAAAATGGTGATGCAGTAATTACCTAATTTATAAAATATTAAAATAATTGATATTATAAATATCAAAATAAATTTAATTTGTGATTTTTTATGAATTAAAAAAAAATTATAGGTTAATATGACATATTAGGATTGGTTATATAAATTGTTTTTGAAGAAATAGTGCTGTTATAAAATTATCTGAAACAAAATACCCAATAGTGTACAAATTGACCTAAAAGAGTTTTTAAAACAAATATTATATTATTAACTGATATTATAATCCTAAAAATATATGTTTAGGACTAACGACTTATATAATGATATTTTTATCATTAAAGGACCACTTGGGTGTCGCTTGGAGGTATATAGTAAGTTTATTAACTATACAATATAAAAATATAAAGAGACACGGTAAATATCAATCTATTTATCTAAGAGTTAAATATAAATGATAAGGTTAATATATTGACCCAAACCTGTCAAAAATGTATTTTTTTTATGGTATTAGACCCATCCCAAACTTAAACTTTAATAATCCACTTTTGAGCCACTGGAAACCGAATATGAATTTATTATAAAATTATATTTCTAGATTTTCCTACGGTGCCCCTTACCCCTCTTATTGAAGGGCACTCTCCCTTCTATCAAATTCATACCATCAAATCATTTGGCTCAGCCAACCCCTGCCCAAATATTCTCTCAACTTCTATCACTTTAACCTAGAGGCCTTAGTATGATCAGAAACCCAACCTAAAGAGCACTTTGGGTCAAATCAAAAGGAAGAACCCGAAGAAGAGGCAATGTTTTCACCACCGTCTTTCAAGTTCCTTTCTTCTTCAACTTCTTCGTTCTTTGTTATTTCCATTCAAAAATAATAACTCTAGTATCTTCTATATACTATGATGTTATTATAAATATGGTACAATAATATTCAGTAATCTATCCATCCTTTGAATGACATGTCACCATACGTGTGTACTTACGGCCTATCGTCTCCACATCATGGGGTAATTTTTATTCAATACATTATTATTTTGATTGGTATAATAATGAGGTTTAATTCATGTAGATAATAAATATAACATGATAATTATTCTATATATATGATATTCCATCCAATTATATATAATTTTAATATCAAAAGAATGATATTGTCTCTCGTGCATACGTACGGATTACCGTCTCCATGAACGTGATGAGATTCAATCCCTATCGTATTAATGGAAGTCTAATTCTCATTTGATGATTAAAAACAACGTTTAAGGACATGATATCATTAGGTATATGAAAATGATACAACAAATCCATAACAAAAATGACCTATGTAACAAAACATATACAATAAAATGAGTAAGTTAACACCTGAAACGACAATAATACTAAGATATAATTTACAAAGAAATGTTAAAAGATCATATATATTAAAGAACCAGAAATTTCAAAGAATTTTGTTTTAAATAATATAGAATTTTATGATTCTACGGCTTCAAACGGAACTTGATTCCGAGGCCCGGTGTGCCCGGAATCAATTTCTACAGTTTTCTCGGGTACGTTCAGGGAACGAACGAGCGGGTTTTTCTAACATTTGAACTGGTGCTCGAAATTAAAATCTGAGGGCACCGATGAACTCATAGTGCCGGTATTTTTTTAAGGAGACACTTTCCATAGTTGTGTTCTCAAGGGAGGAGAAGATAATTTTTAGGGGTTCATCTAAGAAGTAAATAAAAGTTGTCAGAACAATTTTTATTTCTTAAGGTGGTTTTCCTCCCATTGGTAGTTAAGATTGGGGCCCACAACCACTTAACTACCCAAGTGTGGATGTTAGAGAGGTGGGGCCCACACGATCCCCACCATTTAATTTTCTCTGATCTCATTTATTCCCCTTTTGTTTCCTTTGAATTTTCCCCCATTAATACCCCTTGTTTAATTCCTTGGTAACTCCACATATTGATTATGATGGAGCCTTCCTACCTTCCTCATCCATTTAAACATGCAAACCAATTAATTTATGTCATCCTAAATTAATTTGGCACCACATTGAAATTAATAAGAATTGCATGCCAATTCTATTAATTTTTTAGCCACCTTAAACTTTTGGCGTTGGCAAAGCACTTTTGGGAAAAGTTCTCAAAGGAATTAAGAAGGGAGGTGAACCGTTCTTCAACGAAGAATGATGAAGAACGCCGGTTCGTTGAAGAACAACAACACGCCAAAAATACTCTTCCCCGCGATAAGAGAGGAGACATCGTTTCCTCCTCGATCCACTCCATCCATGCCTACAAAACCCCTTTCCCCGCGATGACGTCTATAGTGACACTGTCTACAACAATGCCGTCTACAGCGACACCGTCTACTGCCATGCCGATGATCATCTTCTTTGTAGAGGTAGGGGAATGAATTTGTATATTCTTCAGTATGAGAATTATACCCTCAGCATGGCGTGTATTTATTTGGTGGTTCTTTGAACCACTAACGCGGTGGGTGCGGACTAACGAACAAGTCTGAAACCACCACTTCCATGTTCTTGATGTGCAGAAAAATTGGTGACAACGAAGCGGGACCAGAATGGAAATTGGAAGCCTTCACAGTAATGTACGGGACCCGAGATGACCAATGGTGCCGATGAGAGTGAAATAGGACCACCGGAATGACTCCGGTGGCCCGCGGACTTCATCGGTAGCGGTGCCCCGGCGCGCCGCTGGATGGAGCCCGCGGCGGATGAAGCTGCGGTGGTGAAGAGTTGGATCCCGCAATTGTGCAGGATCGAACATGAGACGTGGAGTCAGTCACCACATTCACTTAGCACAAAGGGGCGGACCTCTTCCGCCCTGCTCGGCCCACTGGCCGAGGTAGCGCACCCCCTGCCGGGCCGGGGTAGGTTGCGTGGACCGGGCCGGGCCGCGCCCAGTAGGGCCAGGCCGTGCCTAGCCAGGTCGGGCTGTGCCCTGCTGGGACGAACCCGGACCCGGGTCGAGTCGACCCAGTTCGGGCCCACCAAGGGGGGGCGGGGGTGGTTGGGTCGGGACTGACCGGGCCTAGACCCCCCACATCAGACCATTTTCATTCTTTTACCCAAAACACGAGCTACGAACCTCCGATCTACGCATAGTCAGTAGCATAGGAATCATTGGATCAAGGTGGTAATTTATTTATATTACCCTCGAGGTTTTGGAAAAGTGTGTGTGTGGCAGGTTTGGTTCGAACCTGAAACCAACCGGGCCCTTCTAGCGGAAACACTTATAACTTAAGTACCAGACATCCGATTGACGTGCCGTCAATTGAGATGGGATCCTTTTTTTGAGGCCATCCTTTTGGTTTACTCAGCTTGAGATTTGGATGCATCTGGAGTATGGTCGGGTTGTTTGTAGTTTAAAAACCAACTGGGCCCCTACGACGGAAAAGACAATATCTCTCAGACCGGGTGTCCGATTGAGGCACCGTCTGTCGCGTTGGGTTTCATTTGACGAGACGGAACTTTGAGATACATCAAATCTGGACATCATGAAAGTAGATGTAGCAACTATCTATTGCTCGAGGAGTGGACCCTCCCAGAATCAAGCATGCTGTGGGCGGGAACCCTAGAGCAGACTGCGACTACGACGATGACAACTGTAGTTGGATCCTCCATGGGTTCGGCAGCGAGGACGACTGTACATGGATCCTCCATGGGTTCGAAAGTGACGAAGACCATACTGGGACTCTTTTTGGGTTTGACAGCAATGACTACTATTCTTGTATCCTATGTGGGTCCGATAGTATTTGACTATGTACTTGTATCCTGAGTGGGTCCGGCAAAGTAGCTGGTCTTGTATAGTTTGTGGGTCCGACAGCTTAGCTGGTCTTGTATCCTATGTGGGTCTGACAGCATAGATGAATCAGTAGCTACATTTGATCATCTCTATCACCTTACAAAGTGTATACCTATGTGATTTGAGTCTTGGTTCATAATTATTATCATTGATGTAATTGAATTTCTTTCCTGTGTGGATTGGGTTGTGCATTCTTGTGTGGATTGGTTGTGTTTTCCTGTGTGGACTTGGTTATACATGGTTTCGAGAGTTGGAGACGAACTATAACTAATGACTTGGGAATATGTATGGGCATATACCTAAGCAGTGTTGTTGATACTTTGTGATTGTATCTATCCTTTGTGGTTTAACCTTCATGGATTTTGAGAGACCTTCGCGGGTCTCGGGGTCCCTACTAAGTATCATATAATGACCCTTGCACGGGCTATGCCCACAATACATTGAGATGGACACAGACGATGGACATCACTGATCTAGGTGGAGGCATGTGGAGCTGGTCAGTACCCATAGGTGGATCACTTGGTGGAACGTACATGGAGCGGATGACTGGAACCGAGGAGCTGAGGAGTCTATCTGTACCCACCATTCAGGTGGGATTTCTAGAGGACGGATCAGTGTTGTTGTTTTACTCACTGCTGTTGCACATTCCTTTCAGTTGTACCATACTTTCAGTTGGGTTTTTATACTGGCCCATTTACATTTCAGCACTTACCTTGTACCCTGTTTTACTTAGTTCTTTCTTTACTTGCATACTCTGTAGAAATTCTATAACGATTCTCGAATCCTCCACCATATTATGGATATAATCCTCCCTGATTAATATCCTCCTATAATTCCTATTATTACATCAGATTGTCTCCAAATTCCATCACATGTGATTATAATTATCTAAATGACTGGACCCTTTCACCAATTTTCTTCCCCTCCAATTAATATCTTCTAGGATTTCATTTTCTTTCTCACATGCTTGAACATGAAATGTGTATAGAATCATATTTGATAACTCTTATTTAGTATTTATATCCATGAATCTTCCATAATTTTCCTAAAACATACATAATTGACTTGAGAAACTTCCATTTACATTAAGCTTGTGATTTTATCAGGTGGGGATATTTTGGACCAATTTTCAAATTTGTAAAAATATATTTAATAATGATACACCTCATTTTACATGGTATCCACACGGACATGATATGACATCAACTATCTGTGAGTGTACACACCATCCCATCCATGAATTCTCCAAACATATTTTATAAATTATATTAATATTTAAATGTAAAAAGGGCATGAAATATTAATTAACAATTCTAATCATAATTTTTTTTTGATGATATAGTCCTAAGGCTAGATAAAAGTATTACAATTATTTTCTTAGTGTTATGCTTTGATGTGGACAATTATGGGATAATATGTTGGATATAATATGATTCTAATGAGTTGTGTATTCAATGTTCATTATTGATTAATGCTATATTGGTATTCATGTGAGTGTTTTATTATAATAATTTGAATTTTTATCAATCAATGTACTATAATGCTACTCATGTGAGGACATTTTATACGATGCATTGGATACCAAGGCACAATTTTCTCGTGAGGCTTGTTTTATTGATTTATGATAGTAAATTTATTTATAAACCTTATTAAATTTTTAAAAAAGGATATATTATTGTTCTTAACCCTTATCAGGTCACAATCAGTGTCAAAATTATCTTCCATAAACACTCTAATAATTTAATGAATAATAGGTTATCTCTTCTGGAATTTCCCAATGCATTTAGATAAATATTTTTTTCACATTGACACTATATCCACATGTATCTATTATATATATATGATTGCACAATTAAAAAAATACAAATAATGAATAAATAAATTAATTAAATTAAATAATTAGTCATAAATATATATTGATGTTAAGATCCGAATCACTGAATTAATATATTCTTGTGTTAATGTTGTATGTTAAAAGACAATGACTCAAATATATATACTTAATAACAAGAAATTTTCCTTAAACATATCTTCCCAGAAAATGTCAATTTAAAATTTTAAAATAAGGAGATAACTATAATAATAGTTTTTTTGAAATAAAATCATTTGGAATTAGCCTAAAATAATATGACAAAAAATAATTAATTTCTTCTGATCACTAGTATAGATGGTAACACATTGAAACTGAAATATATTAATAAGATATTTTGATAGATAATTTTCATTAGGTACAATGTGTTGTAATTATATATATTTGAATATTTCATTAGGAAATTGTTGTTTTGTGTATAGGTTGTGATATGAATAAGTGATTATTTATTATTTCATATTTCAAAATAATTTCTTTTTAATCCCTTAACATAGTTAGATATTATTCCTAGTATTTGGTGTCATTGAGTTATTGTTGAATAAAAGTGGAATCAATCAATGCCTCTGAGTTTTTTTTCATTTTTGGTGATAGGTTGATTAAAAACATTAAATTATTTCATGTATAATTTATTAGAATTGTTGGAATTCAATGTTAATTTGAGTGGTAAACAATTGTTTATTCAATTATTAGTGATCAATATGTTTTTTATTTTTATACGTTGGATTATTTTTCAGAAATTAATGAATAAAATGTGTAATATAATCTTGTAATTTTCACATAGTTTTGTATATACATTCATGGAAATCGTTTTATATTGTAATTTTTTATGATTAGTTGACATGTAAAAATAATACCACAGAAGTATGTATAACATATTTAGATTATAAGTAAGTGGAATCCATATGGATATTTCCATTGAAGATTATTATTAGGTCATAAAATTATGTGAAAATAGAATTTTGAGTACTTTCATGGAACTATTAATGTCATAAATGTGAGGTGATATTCTATCATCTCAACAAGACCATTGTAGGTCATTGTTACATTGAAATTATTATTCATTTAAAATTGTTTTATATGAGTTTTGATAAACTATTAAACATTTTTTAATATAGTTGATGGATATTGGATGTGGACATGATACCTCTTATAGAAGTAACATCAATGGTAGAGAAGCAATAAATAAGTCTAATGAATTATTTATCATTATCAAAATCCAAGATGACTAAATATGGATGCAATGAAACTATAAAAAGTCTAAAAATTGGTGAAGTGGTAGTGAAATATTAGTATTAAAGGATCATATTTTAACATAAGGAAGAGAATTATATCATATTTTCATGTGTTTGAATAGATGTGAGAATTCAGATGTAAAATTTAGTTATGTTTAGTCACAAAAGTGTTCTAATATCCAGGAGATATTATTTGATAATATATGTAATTAAGGGATATTATTCATATTTATAAAAAAAATATAGTAAGTAATGTCACTATAATAAGCGATAAATTTTGCAAAATGGGTTATTTAATGATTTCAAAAGGTAGGGGAAAACTGTTGATGTGATTTTCCATATTGATTTCTCTTCAACATCCCCATATAGAATTGAAATATGCTACATTTTTTATAAATTTATAGTCATTTTAGGGGAATTATCTACTAACTCTTAAATTATGATTTTTTTCTTTTATCTCACTATAAAGGTATAAAATAACTTTATTCTTTTCACGGAAATGACCTTTGGATTTGGTGATATTAATAAGAATGAAATTGTAATGTGTTTATTTAATGGTAAATGGATATTATGCTAACAAATTATAGATATCATTTGGAATTTTTAAATTTATTATCTCGTATAAGTGTAAAAAATTAGCTATTATGTCATATTTTGAAGTAGGCTGATTAAATCATGGTGGTGGAGACAATTTATTAGTTTAATTTTGTAAATAAATGTATATTAATGGACCATGAGTTGTTTTATCACCAATAGTAAGTAGTTGAAAAAGGGATTCATTGTGATTTAATGTATGTTTATGGAGACATTTGGTTTTTTTCAAAAAGTTGGGAGCATGATACTCTGAAGATAGATGGTATATTTATTCAATATGTGATAAAGTATGGATCATGTATCATTCCATCAAATGGTGATTCCCTAAATTTACTATGGAAAGATATCATTTGTTTTATAGATTTTTTAGTTTAATAAATGGGTTCTATTATCATAATGTTTGATATTATAAACATATGTAATCATTATAGTGGTTAGAGTAGTGGGAATATTTACCATAATATTTCATTAGTTGAACTTTCATCAAATTTATTGATATAATTATTTAAATTTCATTTTCAATTGTAATTGAATGTTCAGTGTAGTGGGACTTCTTGATTGATCTATTCATGCTTTATCTCTCTTTATGGCGAAAAACATTAATGAGGGGGGATGTAACTGTATGAATTTTCACCTAGTTACACCTTTTCTTATACTGATATAACAAGGATGATTTTAATTTCAATAAATTCTTTTACAATAATTTTCATGTACTAAGTTTCTTCGTTATATTAATAATATTAAGAGATTGACCTCTATAATGAATTTATAATTAAATTTTTCTTTCGAGATAATATATTGGATATTTTTATGATGTTTTTAAGATGGTGCATAATCAATTTATGGAATTTTAAATGATTAAATAATATTTAATAAAATATTATTTGAAATATATTCATCTATATAATAAAATTATGAAGAATTATTAGGAGCATAAGTTTAAAATAATACTCCTACACCATGTCTACAACTAGATGGGTTTCGTCTTAAATTTTTACGGATTTTTATTACCATTGTTTGGATATTTGATTATTTTATAGTCTTGATTTCCCATTAATTATCTATTTAATATTATTAAAATCATTCCTTGAAATTATGTTACATTATTCATATATTCACAATGATTTTATTGGAAAAAAGTCACAAATATGACTCATGAATTATGAGGTATTTTTTAGAGAATATTTTGAGATATATTTTTTTTATTATAAAGAATTATTGGTTCAATTTCATAAAATAATTTTATATTAATAATTTCCATGAATAAAGAAATAAAATTCCTTTAAAATCATTAAAAAATAATGTTCAAATTTTAAGGAACCAAGACATATTTTTTAGGGTTTCCATATTATTTTCTTAAATTTATTTAACCCATAGTTCATGTAAATCAATATAGAGGGTGGATTATGTTGTTCAAATAATAATTGATCTTACAAGAAAAATTTCAAATGTTTGTAGGAATAACACAAATGGATAAATCTTCACAGAGACACATAATATTTAAATAAAAAAAATTGGACCTAAAAGATTTACATGGTTCACTATAATGGGATACGTGCAAGGTGTAAATGTTGTTGGTGTGTCAACATAGTATGGATTAACCCTATACACTATAGGTGTCATAATGGTTTTGGAATGTCAGACCACCAATCCTATGGATCTTCATCATCTTTTATATTTTTATAATTCAATGAGATGTGAAATGTATCGGTGTGATATAACTATTTAAAGAAATGATTATAAAAAAAATGAAACACAATTCCAGTAAGGAGGCTATTGATGAGAATCTATTTTCTATTTATATCCTTATTTCCCATGGTTTTTTTCAAAAAATCGTTTTTGTAAATAATTTTGATTTGAAATTTCAATTTAATATGTTGATCTATTATTAAAAGATGATAAGAGTATTTTTTATATTCCCTTCCACTAACACATAAATTGAAGGTTACTATTGATTATACTTTATCTTCACCAAAAAATTAGTTAAATGTGTACCATAAAATTTAATTTAGACATAATTTTTCCAATTAAATAAAATAAATCTAATAAATATTATTCCATTACACCGTTATTAAATTTATAATAGAATGTGATTGGTAACATGGAAATCATACCATCATGGCCTGACTAATTCCTTCAAGGCATTAAATTTGGGACATCTCATTATTCATTTCAATATACTCTTAATTATTTCATGGTTGATAATAAAATGGTTAAATTTACCAAAAATTTATTAAAATATCATCTTTAACTCTCTAGGAATCATGGAAGGATTCTTCTATTCTTATCATCCTTTCGAACCATTGTAGTGTGAGATCATGAATTGTGGTGTGTATAAATAATTTTTAGAATGAAAATATCTGAACATAAATATTAGAGCTATATAAGTTTTACATGCTCATACATCACAATGTGTTTCCATTCTATCATATCTGTGATCTAATATTTCATTGTGTAATATTTATTTCATGGAATGAGCATTATATTTAATGAACAATTATTTTTGCATAATAATTTCTCACTGTATATCCCCCTTACCAGATACTAGAAATAAATCACTAAAATTACAAAAATAAAATTAAAACATTCATTTGGAAATAATAAATGTAGCAAGGAATGTAGTATTAATATAAATATTGCAAAAATAAATGAAACTTATGTTAAAACAATATTAACATCAAATGAATCCAAAATAAATATTATGATATTATGATCGTGTAATGATAGAGGATTTCATGGAACAATTGATACATACTAAAATCCCATAATAACCACTATGGTTGATGAATTGAACATTTCTTAGTATAACTTGAATCAGGAAATATAACTTATATTAATTACACCAAATTATAATTTCTAAACTCTGTTTAATATTTCAGTATTCATTTTTCAATCATCTAACATCCACATACTTCAATAAATATCATAATTCACTTATAATATAATTTAAAATCTCAATGGTTTCATTGTTATACCAATTTTCATTAAAACATTGACAAAATTCACCGACATTATTCAATTCAATAATTCTTTTCAAACTCCTCACTTCTGATTCCATTTAGAATCCTCATTATACTCCAAAATTCAATGGTTGTGTGTATTCTATATATAAAAATAATGAGTATTCTTGAAAAAAATAATTCTAAAAAAACATAGTAATGATATTTCAATAATTACACTAAGAATTATGTATTCAATTATTATTATAGGAAAAAAGTAAATATGATGAATATTAAAAATTTTCCAATAATTTAACAAATAATTATTGTATTTGATACTAAGTCACATTTAATTGTATCTTACCCAACCATTCATAGTGACCATAACCTATAATATTAAAAGAAAAAATATTTTCAAGATTTATAGTTACATATAATGGATATATGTGACATTCCCAGACTCATCATGTAGAGAGAGATAGTTCAACAATAAGTCTTAACTGATGTTTTCTAATGTAGGTGAAAAAAATTATTTTATAATGATATCAAACAGTTAGTAATATTTACATACATGATCCATATTTATTATAGCTATATCAAACATCTTTTTAATGAATTAATATCTTTTCAGTGTGTTCATTTATTATGAATGTTATGTCAGATTCTTAGTTAGATCAATTTCATATTAGTTATTATAGTAGGCTACAATGGGTAGCTTTTCCACCTATATAAATCCTATAATTGAGATTTCATCCATTCAATTAATGAGAAATTATTTGTAGATGAAAAATAAAATATGTCAATAAAACAAATAAATTTTATTTTTACCATTTAACTAATCCATCGATTACACATGCCTTTAATTATAAAGGATCGTATTGGTGTTGATTTTGGAAAAAGAGTATCTCTATCCAAATATACATCCCAGTATGCGTAAAATTTTTTTTCATTACTTTCATTATACATTATACAACTTTTAGTTATACCCTAAATATAACTAAAAATCATCTTTACAATAAAAATATCCTCAAATTTTGGGCCCCTTTTAAATTAGTATGTTAATAATATTGAAAATATTAGATTTTGTCTTGTTTTTATGAGATGAATCATTACTACAATATTCAACTTCCAAATATTTTGATCAATATATCTCCCTTCCTAATAATTTCATGTCATACATCAAATCATTACTATCATATAAACTGTAATACTATAATAAAAAATTAACATCCTAATAATAACCTATTCATTTTTCACACAATGAAACAAATTTATAACGACATTTATCAATAACATTAAGGATAATAAAAACTTTAATCACATAAATCATATATATTTAAAAATCTAACCTCCTAATTTGTGAAAAATATTCCAATTAATTATTTTTAACCCCCAATATTTCATAGTAAATTATTTTTTCAAAGTAATTCAATAACTTGACCTACACGCAACACAGAGTTCTAGCGCACCATGACTTACCAAACAAGCCGTTCAAAAGCGGTTATGAATATAATTAAATGAATTTTGATATTTATATAATCCTTATAATTTTAGAATCCATATTATGAGTTTCTTAGAGATAATTTAAGAACAAATACATTTTTTTCAGATAAAAGATGTATTGTTCAAAAAATGCAATTTTACCACATTTTAATAGTGAAGCCTTTTTAAATAAAATATTTTAAACTTTTATATTTTAAATTTGACAAAATAAACTTCTTATTTAAAATCAGGAAATATCAATTTAGTTTAAATTAATTTTTGGTGTTTTTCTGATAACTTTTATATTTGGGTGCATAATAAAAAATACTATATTTTAACTGAAAACAACTTTTTAAATAAAAATAATTTATATTGGTAAATTATAAATTTTAATTGTTTGTAAGTATAAATAGATTATATTTTTACCATTTAATCCAATGATGGTCATTAAAGTAATTTCACTTTACGACGGGACATAAACAAATGTCAAACTTTTTCTTGTTATTATTTCTTAAAAATACGCCTTTTTCTTTTAACAACGGGAATTAATATTAAATTAATAAATGAAATATTTATGTTCTTAATTTGGTAAAATAGACTTCATTTTGAGATTTGGAATATTGAAATTTTCATAGGGTAATATTTTGGTACTTTTCTGATAACATTCATATTTTGATGACTGGTGAAAATTAGTAAATTTTAATTAAAAACAACTTTTTTAATCGAAATAATTAGTAGTGATAAATTATGAATTTGAGTGATTTTAAAGTATAATTAGATTATAATTTTACCATTTAATCCAATTTTGGTCATTGGACATAATTTAATATTTAAAGGGGACATAATAAAGTGTCAATCTTTTGATAGTTATTATTTTTTAAAAACTCACTTTTTGTTTCGAGAATGGGAATTAATTTTAAATTAATTTCTACCACTTCTGTGTTTTCAATTTAGAAAAATGTATTCCATATTTAAAATCAGTAGGTCCAAATTGTTTAAATATCTACCTTTTTTAGACATTTTTAATAATTACTTCGGTAAATATTTTATTTACCATGGTTAAAGAGTAAATCCGGTAAATAAGGGGAAAAATAATATTATAATAATAAACAATTACCCTAAAACGTGTCCTAACCCTATTGGTTGATACATTTCCGAACTTGGTCATTATTGAGTCGATTTTGGGACCACATGGATCCACTTGTAAGTGATAATGACACTTTATATTAATTAAGTTAAAGTAAATACAAAAATGACATAAGCATATATATTTTAGAAAAAACTTTTTACATATGTTTATATATGTTATCTTTTCAACTATAAATATTTATCAAAAAGTTAAAACTAATTCTTACATAATGTTATGTTATTTATAATTTTTAGACATTGAATAATTAAAATTATTTATGACACAACAATGATGCATTATTTTCCTTATTAATGAAAGAATCAATCAATTGGTATTATAAAAGTTAAAATAAATAAAATTTGAATGTTTTGATAACTTACACGAATTTTATTGGTTAATATGACATGTTAGGATTGATTAAATTAAATTTTATTGAATTAATAATGTTTTTATGACTTTAACAAAAATCAATTATTGAATATTGTCAAAGTTGACATAAATGAGTTTTTAAAACAAATATTATATTATTAATTGATATTATATTCCTAAAAATCTATGGTTCAGCCTAATAACTTATATCATGATATCTGTATCATTAGTGGACCACTTGGGGGTATCTTGGATGTATATAGTATGTTTATTAACAATATAAAATAAAAATACAAAGTGATACGGTAAATGTCAAACTAATTAACTAAGAGTGAAAACTAAAAGATAATGTTAATATAAGGACCCAAAACTGTCAAAAATATATTGGTTGAAAGGATTGTGACCCATACCCACCATATACTTTGAATAATCTACATTGGAGCCACTATGAACCGAATATTAATTTATTTTAAATTAATAATTTATGTTTTTTCCTAATGACCCCCACCTCGCCTCTATAAAACGACACAACTTCTATCCAATTATTCACACTTTCAATGCCTTTTGGTTCAGCCAAACCCTGCCCAAATATTTCTTATACTTCCTTCAAGTCATCCTAGAGACCTTATTTTGATCAGAAAGCCAACCTATGGAGCCCTTTTGATCAAATCAAAAAGAAGAACCTGAAGAAGAGGTAATGTTTTCACCACCCTTTTTCAAGTTCCTTTCTTCTTAACCATCTTCTTTGTTTTTTATTTCCTTTATAAAATAATAAATCCAGTATCTTAAATATACTATGATGTTATTATAAATTTGGTACAACCATATTAAGTATTCTAACCATCCTTTGAATTACATGTCATCATATGTGCGTACTTACGGCTTACCGTCTCCATGTCGTGGTGTAATTGTTATTCAAAAACATTATTATATGGATGGGTATGATAAGGATATTTAATTGATGAAAATAATAATTTTAACATGATAATGATTCTTTATATATGATATACTTTCCAATTATATATTATTTTAATATCAAAAGAATGATATTGTCGCCTGTGCGTACGTACGGACTACCGTCTCCACGAATGCGCTGAGATCCATTACCCTTCGTATCCATGCAATTATAATTCTCATTTGATGAACAAAAATAATGTTTAAGGAATTGATATCATTCTGTATATGAATAAGATACAACCTCTCCATAAAAAACATGGCTTATGTAATAAAATATATAAATGAAAACCAGTAAGTTAACACCTGAAACGATGATAATATTAAGACATTATTAGGAAAGAAATTTCAAAAGATCATATATGATATCATATTAATGTATATGATTCTTGTATAATTCAATAACAATTATTTCACCATTATACAGGAGGTTAAACTACCCTCAGCCAAGGAAAAGTACAAGGTAATGGTTTATTTCACAATCTCTTCATTATCGGATGTTGTTTATACGTAATTATCTACTGGGACTTCATTATCATCCACATCCATGTTTCATAAAAATGTATTTAAAAACATTTTTACTATTTAGTAGTGTATTGGTTAAAATAATTTCTACCCTTTTTAGAATTTTTAAAATTTTTTTTAAAGGAATCTTTCCGTCGTTTTCCAAATAAGGTCCTTTTTATCCTTTTTGATAAAATTAAGGTATGAATGTGTTTTTAACTTATACGGTGGGTGCGGATATTTTCCACCATTATAAAATCGGCAAATCTTCCCTTACAAGATTATAAGAATATTTTCAAAGTAAATTTTTTCTTTTATAATTATGTAACTTTAAAATGATTTCAAAAAAGAGATTTTTCTCTCAAATAGTTTTGATTTCATCTATTTCAACATGCTTTGATGGATTTTATGTTTATTTGAAGTTGATTTATTATGATACAAAACTTCCATATTGTATGGAAGGTTTTTTGAAATGTTTGACTGTGGATGTGTTATTTTTATACCATTAATGTTTTCTGGGGAAATTATTTACATTTCGTATGCTAGTTTTAAAATAAATGTTTATGTTATGTTTAAACCTATTCATATGAGGAATTCATTGGACTTAGAAAGTGACGTGTGGAGCCTGATATAGCTCCTCGATGCATCGGTAGGCATCATGAGATAAACTAGTGTCTTGGTACGAGCACTTGAAAAAATCTTATTTGTAGTCTTGGAACGAGGCCTTGGCTACGCGGTTATGATAGTCTGGGATTATGCATTCCATCATTATGAAAGTGGTTATTGATATTTCATGTGATTATTTGACTAATAGAATATCCATGTGAATAAGTAAATAGCATTATTTCAATTTATTTTTTCCATTTAATGTTGAAGATCATGTTTAAAAGGATTTTGTTTTAGTTAGGCATTTCCTTAAATGTTTATGTTTATTTAATAAAGCTTTCACTATATTGTTATCCTTACTGAGCATCTAAGATCACCCCATTCAATGTTTTATTTTTCCTATGATGTGAAGAAGTATTTTATGAATGGCCTGTAGGGATAATATGAGGGAATATAAAGGAAATAATTTTTTGTATTTTATCACTTTATTATGTAACTTAAGACTTATGAATGTATCTAGTGTTTCCAAGGCTAAAAAACTATTAGGTCTTTCGAGACTTGATCTTTTCTAATCATGCCAATGTTATTTAATAATGCACCGACTCTGGGTAACTGAGTTCGGGGCGTTATAGTTGGTATCAGAGGATGTTTAGAACAAACCTTAGATGCTATATTTAGATAAACACTGATTAGAGCACATATCCCTAAGATAAACTTTAAGAATTAGTATAGAATAAATTTTTAGAATATTTTTATTGTAGAGATTTTGTGAGTTATCTGAGCAATACATCCCTATATGGATACGAGCAGTTAGAGGTGCCTCTGACACAGACGTACCTAGTGGTAAAAACAAAAACCACCACTTTGATATAGATTTGAACGGGAACTGGTGCACGAAAACAAGCCTTGCTGAACTCTTGGTTATGAGACTCCCAGGTGATATGCTTAGGATAATTATCTTTTTCTTTAAAATCCATTTTGAAGGTTTTATGAGTATATACATCCTCAAAGAAAACATTTTTATGATTATGAATTATATCCATAAACTGTTCAATTTATGTTAAGTGTTTTACAAGTTTGAATTTATGTATTGTTATTCATAAAATAATCTAGTGTATATCATTTTATAGAAATGGCTCCCATTAGAAGGAATCTGAACTCCATAAATACGTATGATCCAAAGATTAAGAAGGATAATATCATTCCCTGTATTAAGCGAACATTTAAAAGGGAAATAGTCTCCCATGTATTATCAACATATGAAGAGATAGTATCTTGTGTTAATAAGATAAGTAAATAATCATTTAAATCCCGTGGCATTGAAGGGAAGAAAGGGAAGAAAATTATGGAAGAGAGAAAGATGGATGAAGGGAAGAGGGAAAAGAAGAATTTTCTTATATGTGATAATTGTGGGAAGGAACACCTTGTAACTTTCCTGAAGGGAATGTGTGTTTGTTATAAGGGTGGAAAAAAATGACACCAAGTACATGACTGTAAGGGCAAGAAAAAGGTTTCAAATGTATGATGTTTCAACTGCAATTAGTTGAGACACTATGTGAACCAGTGTCTAAATAATCAAAGTATGCCCCAAATGATGCTATTAGATAATAATCATGTTATGATACTACCACTGATGATGAGAAATTATAAGAGTTCTTATGTTGTTATTAATGAATTATTCCATTTGAGTGTTGTATCAACGATGTACTGGTTATAATAATTATGGAGTATATAAGGATTGTGCTGCAGTACTATTTCATTAAGGACATGAGATTGTGTGGAATCAAGAAAAGTGACTCAATAGCAGGTTATATTTTTGGAAGATATATGGTTGAGAGAAAGATAAACCATAATACAGTTTTGATACCGATGTAGTGATTTTGAAATAATACATGATTTATTTGGATAAATTATATTGGATATTCTTTATTACCTTGAGACTGATTAATGATTTGTATATTCCATCATTGTTGGAGTTTACAACATTTTTGGATAGAAGGTGTATATCTAGTATTCTATAACGAATAAGGGATCATGAATGTAATCAATAAGGTTTTATGGTAATTCAGGATATTCCAGTGTTTTAAAAGAATACATGATGAAGGTGTTCACATGTTATTACGTGCCAAAAAGGATCTTCATTGTCTTTACATTCTTTATAAAATTTTGACTATAAGTTTGGATAGATGTATTCTGGATAATTCTAGTTTGAGATTTTTTTTTTGGATTTCCATAAAAGGACAACCCGGAGGTCGGGCGACAACCCGTCGCATCCGGCAAGGCCACACGAGTTGAACCCGCAACCGAAGGGCGACAAGGGTGTCTCACCTACCATTGGCCCATGTGATGTCCTGGATTGAATAATGTAGTCGTTTTTAAAAAAAATTATGGTAGATGAATTATAATTTTTTTTAACAATATGAAAATAAGATAAATAGAATATTATTTTTAAGTTATATTATCTTTTAGAGTGAAAGATGAGTTTATGGTAGAAATTAGCTAAAGGATGGGACTATACTTGTCAAGTATAAATTTTTCTTCTTCTCTTATTCTAGGAAATTTTTATACTTTAGTGAAGGGATCTTAATAGAAAAAATTTGTTATCCAAATATAATATTTTTTGTTGAATCTATGGTATTTTAAATCATCATAGATTGATGAATTTAAGGCCCTCAATTTTACACTTGTTTGTGATTGATGACCTCAATCACTACCTATAAATATATATGTTTTTCCTCCAATTACATGTCTCTAATTTCCACCAATGTTCTCCTAATCGAGATCATAATTTGGTGGTGACCCTTTCATTTCCCTTTTCCTCTTATTACGACTAAATTTTATTAACCTAATTTTTTATGTGGGTTTTCCCAATAGAATTTTCTATTTTCAAACTAATATTTTTGAAAAATAATTTCAAATTGCAAGGAAACAATTTGTTGAAGGTGGGAAAAATGTAACACCCCAAGATTTCATATTACTTTATTTCATCAATGTAAATCAATAACTTGCACTACAGGCAACACCGAGTTCTAGCGCACCATGACTTACCAAACAAGCTGTTCAAAAGTGATTATGAATATTATTAACTTAATTTTAAACTTTATATAATCCTTATAATTTTAGATTCCATATTTTGATTTTCTTAGACATAATTTAAGAACACATACATTTTTTTAGATAAAAGATGTATTTTTAAAAAAAATGGAATTTTACCGCCTTTTAATGGTGAATACTTTTTAAATCCAATATTTGAAACATTTATATATTAAATTTGAAAAAATAAAATTCTTCTTTATAATCGGGACATATAAATTTAGTTTCAGTAAATTTTTTCTGTTTTTCTTATAACTTTCATATTTGGGTTAATAGTGAAAATTACTATATTTTATGTGAAAATTACTTTTTAAATCAAAATAATTTATATTGTTAAATTATACATTTTAATGTTTTGGAAGAATAAATAGATTATATTTTTACCATTTAATCCAATTATGGTCATTGTAAGTAATTTCACTTTGAAATTGGAGATAAACAATTTTCAAACTTTTGGTTGTTATTATTTCTTAAAAATACGCCTTTTGGTTTTAACAGTGGGAATTTATTTTAAATTAAAAAATGAAACTTTTATGTTTTTAATTTTCTAAAATAGACTTCAATTTTGGATTGAAAATATCAAAATTATCTTATGTTGAAATTTTGGTACTTTTCTGATAACTTTTATATTTTGATGAATGGTGAAAATTACTAAATTTTAATTAAAAACAACTTTTGTATTTAGATAATTAATATTGATAAATTATAAATTTGAGTGATTTTAAATTATTATTTGATTATAATTTTACCATTTAATCCAATTTTGGTCATTGGAAATAATTTCATATTTAAACTAGATATAAGAAAAAGTCAATCTTTTGATAGTTATTATTTGTTAAAAACACACTTTTTGTTTCGACAATGGTAATTAATTTTATATTAATTTTTTCTACTTATGAGTTTTAAATTTAGAAAAATGGATTCCATATTTAGAATCAGGAGGTCCAAATTGTTTAAATAGGTAAATTTTATTTTTAGATATTTTAAATAATTACTTCGGTAAATATTTTATTTACCATGGTTAAAGGGTAAATCCGGTAAATAAGGGTAATGAATAATATTATAATAAAACTAAACTACCCTAAGACATGTCCTAACCCTATTTTTTGATACATTTCCGACCATGGGAATCTTTGGGTGGATTTTGGGTCCCCATGGAGCCACATGTAAGTGATAATGACACTTTATATTAATTAAGTTAAAGTAAATACAGAATTGACATAAGCATATATATTTTAGCAAAAAAATTTTACATAGGGTTATATATGTTATCCTTTCAAATATAAATATTCATTATAAATATGAAACTATATAATACATAATGGTATTTTATTTATAATTTTTAGACATTGAATAATTAAATTTATTAATGACACAATAATGATGCAATATTTTTTTTATTAATGAAATAATGAAACAATTTGTATTATAAATGTAAAAATAAATATAATTTGAAAGTTTTGATGACATAAAATAATTTTATTGGTTAATATGACATGTTAGAATTGATTAAATGAATTTTATTTTAATTAATAAAGTTTTTATGACTTTAACAAAAAACAATTATTGAATAGTGTCAAAATTGACATAAATGAGTTTTTAAAACAAATATTATATTATTAATTAATACTCTATTCCTAAAAATATAAGGTTCTTCCAAAGGACTAATATCATGATATTTGCATCATTAATGGTCCACTTTTTGTCTCTTGGATTTATATAGTATGTTTATTAACTATATAATATAAAAATACATAGTGACATGGTAAATGTCAAACTAATATACTAAGAGATAAAACTAAAGGATAGGTTTATATAATGACCCAAACCTATCTAAAATATATTTTTTTAGATTATTTCGACCCATACTCACCATAGACTTTGAATAATACACTTTGGTGCCATTAGAAACCGAATATGAATTTATTATAAATTAATACTCTATGTTTTTTCCTAAAGAGACCCTCTTCCCCCTTATAAAAGGACACAACTTCTAACCAATTATTCACACCTTCAAAGCCGTTTGGTTCAGCCAAACTCTGACAAAATACTCTCTAAACGTCCCTAACTTTAACCTAGATGCCTTAGTTTGATCATAAATCCAACATAATGAGACATTTTGATCAAATCAAAAGGAAGAACCCGAAGAAGACGTAATGTTTTCACCACCCTTTTTCAAGTTCCTTTCTTCATCAACATCTTCTTTATTTGTTATTTATTTTCTAAAATAATATATCCAGTATATTATATATATTATTATGTTATTATAAATATGGTACAACCATATTCAGTATTCTATCCATCCTTTGAATGACATTTCACCATACGCGCGTATGTACAGCTTACCGTTTCCACATTGTGGTGTAATTGTTATTCAAAAAAAATTTTATTTGGATGGGTATTATAATGATATGTAATTGATTAAAAAATAAATATAACATTATAATGATTCTGTATATATGATATACCAACCAATTATATATTATTTTAATATCAAAATAATGATATTGTCGCTCGTGCGTATATACGGACTACCGTCTCCACGAACGTGTTGAGATTCATTCCCCATTGTATCCATGCAATTATAATTATCATTTTATGACTAAAAATAATGTTTAAGAACTTGATATCATTCTATATATGAATAATATACAACCTATCCATAACAAACATGTCTTCTTTAACAAAATATATAATATAAAATGAGTAAGTTAACACCTGAAACGATGATCATACTAAGACGTTATTAACAAAGCAATGTTAAAAGATCATATATGATATCATATTAATGTATATGAATCTTGTATAATTTTAAAAAAATAATTTCACCATTATACAGGTGGTTAACCTACCCTCAACCAAGTTAAATTACAAGGTAAGGGTTTATTTAACAATCTCTTCATTATCCGAGGTTGTTTATACGTAATTATCTACTGGGACTTCATTATCATCCACATCCATGTTTCGTAAAAATTTATTTCAAAACATTTTTAATATTTACTAGACTATGGGTTAAATTTATTTATACACTTTTTATACTTTTTATAAAATGTTTTCACAGGAATCATTCCATTGTTTTCCAAACAAGGTCCTTTTTATCCTTTTTGACAAAATTAAGGTAAGAATGTCTTTTTAACTTACACGGAGGGTGAAACTATTTTTTGCCATTATAAAATCAATGAAGCTTCCCTTACAAGAATATAAAAATATTTTCAAACTAAATGTTTTCTTTTATAATTATTTGACTTTTAAATGATTTAAAAAAGCAATATTTCTCTCAAATAGTTTTCATTTCATCTATGTCAACATCCTTTGATGGATTCTATGTTTATTTGAAGTTGATTTGTTATGATACAAAACATCCATATTGTATTGATGGTTTTGTGATATGTTTGACTATGGATGTGTTATTTTTAAACCATTCATGGTTTATTGAGAAAGTATTTACATTTCGTATGCTAGTTTTATACAAATGTTTATGTTATGTTTAAACCTTTTTATATGAGGAATGAATTGGACTTAGTTAGTGACGGGTGGAGCCTGTTATAGCTCCTCGATGCATCGGTAGGTCTCATGAGACAAACAAGTTTCTTTGCACGAGGCCTTGACAAAATCTTATTTGTAGTCTTGGCACGAGGCCTTGTCTACTTTGTTATGATAGACTGTAATTATGCATTCCATCATTATGAAAGTGGTTATTGATATTGCATCTGATTATTTGACTAGTAGAATATCCATGTGAATAAGTAAATGGAATTATTTCAATTTCTTTTTTCCATTTTAAGCTAAAGTTTATGTTTAAAAATCTTTTGTTTTAGTTATGCATTGCCATAAATATTTATGTTTATTTAAAACGTTTCCGCAATATTGTTATCCTTATTGAGCATATAAGATCACCCCTTCCAATGTTTTTTTCCAGGATATGAAGATGCATTTTATTAATGACCTACATGGATAGAATGAGGGAATATGAAGACAATATTTTGTTTTAGTTTTTCACTTTATTATTTAATGTAAGACTTATGAATGTATCTAGTGTTTCCAAGGCTACTAAACTATTTGGTATTTAAAGACTTGATCTTTTATGATCATGCAAATGTTAAGTAATAATGCACCGAATCTGGGTAACTGGGGTCAGGGCATTACATTATCCATATTAAATATATATATGATTCTATTTATATACACATGAACTATGATTCTTCATACTTAGTCAAATTGAAATTGGTATTATGATCAAATACCCCTCTTCTAATTTTTTGTGTCTTCAAAAAAATGTTACCATAATTGGGGTTATTATTTTAATAAATAATGTTACTTATTCAATATTAAGACCCTTGAATCATTATCACCAATAGGAAAACCCATTTGGGTTTCAATGTCAAAATATTATATAGGAAAATTTCAAATCACTTTTCCCATATAATCTTTTTTATTACTGAATACCCATTTGGGTCTGATGAAATTGTAATCCATAGGACAATTCATGATCTACCATGTTTTATTTCTCTCAATTTTATCTAAATCCCATTTCGTTTCCTTGAATCATGACACATAATTCACTATTTATTAAAAGGATTTCATCTTTAATTGATTCAATATAAGATTATACTCTATAAATTTTAACTAACGAGTCTGTGTAGGTATGGTTTCAATAGAAATTATTATTATCTAATCAACAAAAGAACAAATTATCACTTGTAGAGTTAGTGGTTAAATACTTTCAATATCATCCCCACCCACTAATTCATTCTTTGAATCCTCCCTCCATTATAGAATGTGACTACCAGTGTGACTTGTAACCAAATTCTTCTTCACTATCACCAATCCCACTGAGACTAGAATTTTGGATAATTTCCACGATTTTTATATTCATAACATTAACATCTCTTATTTAAATAGTTTAGTTCATATATTTCTTAATACATTTATATTCTATTATATTGATATATTATTATAAAAAATTACATTTATCCTTTTTATATTAATAATTTTCCTTGTTTCTTTTTATTAATGTAACACTAGTTTCCAAACCCTCTAATGTGGTTTACTGTTTAATTTATTATATGAAAAATTTTCTACATTGTCTTCTTCTTTCAAATCCTTGAAGTAGAATAATTTTATTTTAAATATATACTTTCATAGTTTCCTTCTAGTGGGTTTGGGATATTCCTATTTCAATTGGTAATGTTTTGTCCATGTTGTAATCCATTTGATTATAAATGTATTCCACTAAATTTTATTGGGGTTTTTCACAATGGTGAAATTGTGTAATTTATACCAAAGTTCACTTGGTAGTATTATACCACACACGAGGTTAAGTTTATTATTTTCTCATATGGATGAAATATGATTGTTCATCTGGTATTTTCACCATATTTCCCCTAAAATCAATTAATGTATTTGATTTTGGATTGGTGTTATGTCGTATTATGCCACCAGCACGGTGCAACTTCATGGAAGAGGGGGTGGCCCACTATTTTGGGTAATCTCACAGGTGTGTTGTATGGCTTCTGGGTAATTATAGTTTCTTCTACCTTCACGGTTGTTTGTTTCATTGGGAGTTGTTTTAAATTTTTAATATATTTGTTTAAGGATATTTCCCTATCCTATAATGGGATTCCTGTTTCCTAGTTCGAAAAGGGGTTATATATTTCTTATGTTCAATAAATGGGTCTTGACCATGCACCATTTCTAGAAAAAATATATTCAACTATGAATTAAATTATTTAATTCGAATTTTATATTCCAATAAACTTATAGGGTTCAAAAAATATATGTGTTTCAAATCAAGTTGATCTGAGGCCCTCTAATCCTTCAATCGATAGGGGTTCCTCACTAGTTTCCTTCTTGGAAAAAAACAACATGACATTTCACTATATATTATGATATTAAAAATTTATAATATATATTTCAATTTATACATATTCTCCATAATTTTTTGATTGTTATGTCTGATACTATAATACCAAATTTTATCTACTTTCTCCCAATAAAGAAACATGTGTTTTTTATATACAATCTACCTAATAATAATTTCCAAAAATTTAACATCCATTATACATGGATTATCTAGTTCTATTATTTGTTGAGAATCCCTTCTAATGAAATGTGACTTCTGGTATAGATTCAAAACTTTGAATGGAATAGTTAAGATTATTTTGAGGGACATCCATATAAATAAAAATTGTATTAATTATGTAATCTCCATTAAGAACAATATTTATACATTTAATGATTTTAAATTCTACACCAATACTAAATATCATAGTTCCATTAATATGTATTGAATAATTTTCATGATATTTACATTGATAAATATGTGTTATGGGCATCTAATATCAATTATCTAAGTGTTACTCTTTTTTTGTTTCTTTAAGATAAATATATAAAAATATATCCTTCTAAACGTTCATATTTACCTTCCATAAGATGTCTGGTTGAGTTGAGAAATGATTTATTATCCATTCCATTTTCTTCATTACAGGATATGGATTAGGATACCCTTATTTTAAAGGGTGGAATGTATTATTAAATAGAATTTCATATGACTATTCAGATACTTTTATCCATTGCCTTTCATAGAAAAAATGTTGTCCTCTCTCTTTATTTCAATTTATCACATTATGAAACAAAATCAAGAATTTATAATAATAACAATGAAAATAATTGCATATTCATGTTGTACGATAAGTTATAATCCTTCAATTCCAAATTCCAAGAGATACACCTAAAAATAACTCTTCACTTCAAAAAACTAGATCAATATATATCTATGAATAATATATGACTTTAGTATCATTCAATGAATGATATAACCATCATATCTTATCCACTTGTTTTTATTATTTTAGAACTTTATTGACTATTATGTTATCAATGTTTCTTGATTAGTTTACCAAATATAAATATTTTTTTATCCTATATAATAACTCTATGATCCTTAAATTTCTCAAGTTAACATTTGATCCAAACCTTGACCACGAGCATATGAATAAATCAAATTATTGTCATCTAAACATCCCTCATTCATCTTCCAACCCTTTCTAACAATATTTATCATAAAATTATATAAATTTACACTATTTATTATCCCATAACAAATATAATTCTACCTCAAACATCATAGATAATGATATAAATTATCTTTCATGATACTTTAATCGCATCCTTATTTATTGTACTACATATTGAGATAAAAAATTAATTTATTGATCTATTTTAACTTTTGATTTGAATAAAACATGTTACATCCTGGTTTTGGGAGCTGTCAAGAGTTCTGCATACCTAGTTAGTCACATGATATCAAACGAAACTCCCCAAACGCCAGTGGCCATCGACTAGTAGTGAGGGCCTTGGCTGTGATAGTGGGGAAACTATTCCTTCATGGGAAGAATAACACAGTGGAAATAAAAATATATTCTGTAGTAGAAGCATTAATAACAAGAAATATCTAAACAACAAAATACGGGAAGTAAAAACCCACCAGAGAACATATATAAATAATGAAAGATATTTATATCAAGGAAAGCATCTAAACATGTCGAAATGCAAGGATATTGTACTAAACCAAAGTACATGGAAAACAAATGAACTCCAGCAAAATTTCAAGCCTTACTATGGTCCCATTCTCTCTATCTCCACAACAATAATGTTCCTGAAGTTGAAGGGCGCTTGTCCATATCTATACTTGAAGAAATATAATCTGTTTGGGACCAAAATCATGACCCAAATAGGGTGTGAGATTAATCTTAGTAAAAATCTACCCAAATACTTGTGCCGAATGGCCAGTGAATATATATGTTAGGAAATATGTAAAATTAATTAGTAAAAAAGGATGTTCTCAAAAGTAAACAATCCTACCGTTTCAATTGCATTTATTTCCATATAAAATTATGTAGCTAATCAATATAAGTAAGCATCGTGGAAGTACCCACAACCAATCCCCTCTAGTTCAACCAAAAAAAATCAAGTAACCCTTTGGGTAAGTTCTCACATTCTAACATCTATAGTTCAACTTATACATGGATATAACAACCTCATGGGTAGCTCACATAGTCTCATCTATTTGGTCTCATGCAAACAATTACTCTCTATGGAAACACTCACTGTCAATTCCACCTATAGTATTTTAAAAATAAACTATAGAATCTCTGAGGAAGCACTCAATGTCATTTCCACATGTTGTCTCAAAATGGTAACTATATACACTCTTAGGTAACATTCAATGTCTATCCCCCCTATGGTATCACATTGTGATAAATATAACAGACACTCTAGGGAAGCCCATTGCTTCAATTACCCCTATGGTATACTACACCAGGTTCCCACAACCCTGTGTAAGTCAATTGTGCACAATTAATATATGGAATCCAATGTAAATCTCAAGAACAACAAGGAAAAATAGTCTACAACATCTCACAACATGTCAGATAAAATCACTATATCCTAATAATAATAGGAATGGAGAACAAAGATGCCTAATAAGAAAAGGTAGACTAAATAGTGAATATAAAGAAAACTTGGGAAATACATCTATAGAAAGATAAATAACTCTATTTACAATCATAAATCATCTACTCAAGCAAAGAATTCATGAAAAGAAATAATATGGCTAAAAACCAGAAATACAGAATACCCTGAACTAGGGTGTTGGTAACATTTAAACGTACAACTCAAAGAATAGCTATGTAATGGCACAAACGACCTACCATGGCATTGTACGAATGTTATACATGAACCTCAAGCCTCGAATCACCCAATAACGCCATTGATCTATAAAATTTCTCAAACAATTTAACCAATGATATCTCATTAAAAGAGGTTGAATCAGGAAACAAGGCTCTAGATGAAGGAATAGATTACTGTTTCAATTCCAACACAATCGACAGTGGATTATTGGAAGAATGGATGGTGAGTTGGGGTCTTAGATAAGAATCACGTCGTATGATCACACTTGGATGGGACAGATATATATAATGTCATTTTTGTGAATGAGACATGCCCCTGGTATGTTTAATGAAATAAAAATATTTCATGACATGTTCATCAAGGTTACACGGTGTGTACGTTCTTTAATCACCCCCCAGTTTAGGAGGTCTCCTGGGCACCCCATACGACTATGTACTCATCCATTAAACGGTCAGTACATCATCACCTGCAACATCTGGCTACACAATGTGTACTGAATAGTGCACTTTGTGTTCTCCTTAAATTTCCGAAAAATCATCTTATTCTCAAAAATAACCATAAATTAAAGACATAGTAGAAAAGAAGATCAGGGTTCTTACAAACATCCCCCCTTAAATAAATTCTTCCCTGAATTTCCATAGAAAGGTATCATAGATGAATAATCCCTGAACATCTCCAATCATTGTGGTCACACATCGGTCTTCCTCTCCCATGTCTCATCTTGTACATACATGTGCTTCCATATAACTCGTACCTGGGGAACATACCAGCCATATAGAAAATTCTCACTTAATTAATCAATCTTATACTATTCTCCTCTAATAATGATTCCACCTTTATCTCAACCTCCTAGGGTTGAAATACATGTTACTAGTATGAGAAGTAACATTGTAGCTGAAAAATGTGGAAGACGTCATGCATAGCCCTGTTCCTATGAGGTAACTAATTTCGATAAGAAATCGTCCAAATTCTCTCTAAAACCTCAAATATTCCAACATATCATGGAGAATTATTTCCATGTCTTCTAATCTACATATTCCCCAACCTCGGTGAGATACATAGAAAAACCAGATCTCCGACCTTGAACTCCAAATGTTGTATTTGTCGATCATCATAAGACTTCTATCATGATTGTGAACTATCCATCCTCTTCCAAATCAACTCCACCTACTCCGTGGTCTTATGGATAAGATGTGTTCCGAACATATCTACATGTCCTATCTATAGACAACATAGGGGTGATCGGCATGGCCTACCATAAAAATCTTCATATGGTTCTATCTGAATAGTTTATTAAAAAATATTATTGATAGAAAAATACAAAATAGGTTTGTGCTTATACCAAGGACCACCAAAATCTAGGATGTATGCTCAATGAATTTATTCTATAAGCTATACTGTATTCTTGAAATGGCCATATATCTAGGGATGGTAAGCTGTAATCAGAATTAATTGTGTACCCAAAGCCTTCTCCAGTCCTTACCAGATCCGAGAAGTAAAACATGTGTCCCTGTCTGAAACAATTGAGTGTGCAACCCCATGTAGAAATAAAATTGCATGAATGTACATCCTTTTCAACACATTAACATTGAAGGCCTCCTTGATCGGGAAGATGCGAGAAACCTTCTAGAATTCGTCAATGAAAACCCAAATTGCATAATTCCCTCGAGGAGGCCACAATAAACCTATCACCAAGACCATCATGACATCATTAAACATCCAACTGGGAATGGTTGAATGCTAGAAAATCCCTTCTGGTGGATGATACTCTTCCGTCACCTGTAGATAGGTGGAACACTTCATGAAAAACCGATCAACATCTCTCATCATACCTGGCCACCAAGGCTGATGGTGCATATCTCGATACATCTTGGTGACACCATAATGAAATGACCAAACTATGAAATAAAAGTCCCTCATCATCTACTTGTGTATGTATACTGATTCCTATATGCACCCATGAAAACCCAATACCGCATCCTCACCGATGGTCTACCTAGGAGTAGGGTCCTTTCCTCACACACTCTCTCACATGACTAGGCCTTTAGAGTCCGAATTATTCCTCATTCGCACTACATTAAGAAGATTATAGGTAACATCTACATAAGAAAGAAATTACTATCCCTATTTTACTTACATCTCTAAATGAATCTCCAAGAACAGATCCATAAGCTTCCTCTCTTTGCTGGCCTCCTAAACTTCTTGTATCTGAGTCCTCCAACTCAATGTATTAGCTACTGTGTTGCCTTTTGCAAGCATATTGGAATGATCAATATCAATGGTCCAAAGGTCCTCAACCTACAATTGTTGTCTCAAATTCATATCACTATGAGTGAAGATATACTTGAGGCTTTTTTGATTTGAAAAAAACAACAAAATGCTCTCCCAAAAGGTAATGTCTCCAACATCACAGAGAATGAATAATTGCATCCAAATCACGATCGTGCATCAGGTAATTCCACTCATGTGGCCTCAACTATTGAGACCCGTACACAATGACTCTTTCCCCATACATATTCACTGCTCCAGGGCCGATACCTGATGCATCACAGTAAACTATAAAACTCTTCCTCGACTCTAGACAAACTAGTATTTGTGTTGAATTCAACATCTCTTTTAGCTCCTAAATGGTTGACTCACTTGAATATTTCCACAGGTACTTCCCACCTTTCGTAGTCAATACCGTCAACAACACTACTAAGCATAATATGTCCTATATGAAGCGTTTTTAGTATCCAACCAGCAAAGAAAACTTTTTACCTCAAATATTTTCTTTGGATGGTCCTAGGAAACTACTGCTCTTACATTCTCTAGGCCTACTGACACTACTATCTCTGAGATAACATGACCCAAGAAGTGAATCGGGTCCATCCAAAAGTGGAATTTTGGGAGATTAGCATATATCTAATTCTCTCTCAGTGTACTCAAAATTATCTCAAGATGGTTAGAATGGTTGTGTCGAGTGTTAGTGTACACCAAGATATCATCCAAAAAATCTACCACAAAAGAATCCTTGTGTGGATGGAACACTCAGTCCATCAGTTCCATGAAAACTGCTAGCGCATTCGTGAGACTGAATGACATAACCATGTTCTCATATAGACCATACATTCTCTGAATGGTTGTGAGAGATATATCAGATGTTCGAATGCACAACTATGTATAACTAGATCTCACATCAATCATTGAGATCACCCGAGATCCTCAAAGATGATCAAAGAGATCATTACTCCTCTATAAGGGATATTAGTTCATAACGTTCAATTGGTTTAGATTAGGATAATCCACACAAATTATGAGGGCAACATCTTCCTAATTTTAAAAAATGAAAAGAAAAACCCATGGATAGGTACTAGGTTGGATGAAACCCTTAGCCTGTAACTCCTCTAAATACTTCTTGAGCTCCTGTAACTCTAGTGTAGTAATCCTGTATGGAGGAAGGGACACGAGTTCCACTCCAGGAACAAGATCAACATAAAATTAAACCTCTAGATCTGGAGGCTAACATGAAATGTCTATTCGAAAGACATATGTGAAATAATCCACCACTGAAAAATTGTCCACATGTAAAATCCCATTGCCATCTTGATATAGACTAAAATTTGGGATGTAACTCCTCCCAACCCATGATGCTCGGATCCCTCTCTCCTCTCCTGAATATCTTATTCACTGTTATGTTAAAGAGAACAAACCTATGGTGACATAAAATTCACTCTACGGATATATAAATCAACCTAATCATGGACGGAAACAAACTGGTCCATTCCAAGAATGCAGTCATAGCCCGTCATCTCAAAGGTATAAAGGTCCCATGAGAAGTGACACCCACCAACCTCAAGAAGGAACTCCTTGCACTGACATAAACTAGTTTTTCTTGTCCCCAATAGAGTTTCCAGCATCCTGAAATCAGTAGATGTAATGGTACAGAGCTCAAGGATCTCCACAACATAAATAGATATGAAACTATGGGAATCCCCTGTATCAAAAAGTGCAGAAGCAAAAAATGATGAAACTAGGATCATACATTAAATGGTAGAGGGTCTGTGATCCCTCTCCTACCCTGTCTGCTCCATTGCCAATGTATGGCCTTTACTGCAGCCCTGTGACTCTGCCTGCCCACCCTGAGCTAATCCACCTTGTTGTTATTGAAATCATGCCAATTGGGTACCATGACCGTGAGCACCACCTCAGCCTGAATAAACGGAAGACCTATAGTTCCCACAACGATGAGAAAAGGGTGGGTCTGCTCCTGAACATAGATTCATAGAAGAAAACTTTTCACTAGATACTGGTGTGAAAACTGATAGAACAGCTGATGATAGCCAATCTTGCTGCAAGATCAGGACTTGACTAGGTCTCTTGGGAAATGGGGCCTCATATGCCTACCCTTCCAACATGGGTAGAATTCTACATGGATATCTGAAGGTGTTTTACAAGTTTGAATTTATGTATTGTGATTCATAAAATAATCTAGTGTATATCATTGTATAGAAATGGCTCCCATTAGAAGGAATGTGAACTCCATAAATACGTATGATCCAAAGATAAATAAGGATCATATCATTCCCTGTATTAAGCGAACATTTAGAAGGGAAATACTCTCCCATGTATTATCAACATATGAAGAGATAGTATCTTGTGTTAATAAGATAAGTAAATAAATATTTGAGTCCTATGGCATTGAAGGGAAGAAAGGGAAGAAAATTATGGAAGATAGAAAGATGGATGAAGGGAAGAGGGAAAAGAATAATTTTCCTATATGTGATAACTGTGGGAAGGAACACCTTGGAACCTGCCTGAAGGGGATGTGAGTTTGGTATAAGGGTGGAGAAAAATGACATCAAGTACATGACTGTAAGGGAAAGAAAAAGGTTTCAAATGTATGATTCTTCAACTGCAATGAGTTGAGACACTATGTGAACAAGTGTATAAATCATCAAAGTATGCCCCAAATGATGCTATTAGATAATAATCATGTTATGATACTACCACTGATGAGGAGAAATTATTATAGTTCTTATGTTGTTATTAATGAATTAAGCCATTTGAGTGTTGTATCGACGATGTACTGGTTATAATAATTATGGAGTATATAAGGATTGTGTTGCAGTACTATTTCATTAAGGACATGAGATTGTGTGGAATCAAGAAATGTGACTCAATAGCAGGTTAAATTTTTGGAAGATATATGGTTGAGAGAAAGATAAACCATAATATAGTTTTGATACCGATGTAGTGATTTTGAAATAATACATGATTTATTTGGATAAATTATATTGGATATTCTTTATTACCTTGAGACTGATTAATGATTTCTATATTCCATCATTGTTGGTGTTTACAACATTTTTGGATAGAAGGTGTATATCCAGTATTCTATAAGGAATAAGGGATCATGAATGTAATCAATAAGGTTTTATGGTAATTCAGGATATTCCAGTGTTTTAAAAGAATACATGATTAAGGTGTTCACATGTTATTACGTGCCAAAAAGGATCATCATTTTCTTTACCTTCTTTATAAAATTTTGACTGTGAGTTTGGACAGATGTATTTTGGATAATTCTAGTTTGAGATTTTTTTGGATTTCCATAAAAGGACAACCCGGAGGTCGGGCGACAACCCGTCGCATCCGGCAAGGCCACACGAGTTGAACCTGCAACCGAAGGGCGACAAGGGTGTTTCACCTACCATTGGCCCACGTGATGTCCTGGATTGAATAATGTAGTCGTGTTTTTAAAAAAAAAATTATGGTAGATGAATTATTTTTTTTTTAACAATATGCAAATAGGATAAATAGAATATTATTTTTAAGTTATATTATCTTTTAGAGTGAAAGATGAGTTTATGGTAGAAATTACCTAAAGGATGGGACTATACTTTTCAAGTATAAATTTTTCTTCTTCTCTTATTCTAGAAAATTCTTATACTTTAGTGAGGGGATCTTAATAGAAAAAATGTGTTATCTAAATATAATATTTTTTGTTGAATCGATGGTATTTTAAATCATCATAGATTGATGAATTTATGGCCCTCAATTTTACACTTGTTTGTGATTGATGACCTCAATCACTACCTATAAATATATATGTTTTTCCTCCAATTATATGTCTCTAATTTCCACCAATGTTCTCCTAATCGAGATCATAATTTGGTGGTGACCCTTTCATTTCCCTTTTCCTCTTATTAAGACTAAATTTTATTAACCTAATTTCTGTTGTGGGTTTTCCCAATAGAATTTTCTATTTTCAAACTTTTATTTTTGAAAAATAATTTCAAATTGAAAGGAAACAATTTATTGAAGGTGGGAAAAATGTAACACCCCAAGATTTCATATTACTTTATTTCATCAATGTAAATCAATAACTTGCACTACAGGAAACACCGAGTTCTAGCGCACCATGACTTACCAAACAAGATGTTCAAAAGTGATTATGAATATTATTAACTGAATTTTGAACTTTATATAATCCTTATAATTTTAGATTCCATGTTATGACTTTCTTAGACATAATTTAAGAACACATTCATTTTTTCAGATAAAAGATGTATTTTTCAAAAAAAATGGAATTTTACCGCCTTTTAATGATGAATCCTTTTTAAATCCAATATTTGAAACATTTATATATTAAATTTGAAAAAAAAAATTCTTCTTTATAATAGGTACATATAAATTTAGTTTCAGTATATTTTTTCTATTTTTCTGATAACTTTCATATTTGGGTGAATAGTGAAAAATACTATATTTTAAGTGAAAATTACTTTTTAAATCAAAATAATTTATGTTGTTAAATTATAAATTTTAATGTTTTGTAACTATAAATAGATTATATTTTTACCATTTAATCCAATTATGGTCATTGTAAGTAATTTCACTTTGAAATTGGAAATAAACAATTTTCAAACTTTTGGTTGTTATTATTTCTTAAAAATAGGCCTTTTGGTTTTAATAGTGGGAATTTATTTTAAATTAATAAATGAAACTTTTCTGTTTTTAATTTGGTAAAATAGACTTCAATTTTGGATTCAAAATATCAAAATTATCTTAGGGTGAAATTTTGGTACATTTCTGATAACTTTTATATTTTGATGAATGGTAAAAATTACTAAATTTTAATTAAAAACAACTTTTTTATTTAGATAAATAATATTGATAAATTATGAATTTGAGTGATTTTAAAGTATTATTTGATTATAATTTTACCATTTAATCCAATTTTGGTCATTGGATATAATTTCATATTTAAACTAGATATAAGTAAAAGTCAATCTTTTGATAGTTATTATTTGTTAAAAACACACTTTTTGTTTCGACAATGGTAATTAATTTTATATTAATTTTTTATAATTATGAGTTTTAAATTTAGAAAAATGGATTCCATATTTATAATCAGGAGGTACAAATTGTTTAAATAGGTAACTTTTATTTTTAGACATTTTAAATAATTACTTCGGTAAACATTTTATTTATCATGGTTAAAGGGTAAATCCGGTAAATAAGGGTAATGAATAATATTATAATAAAACTAAACTACCCTAAGACATGTCCTAACCATATTTTTTGATACATTTCAGACCATGGTAATCTTTGGGTCGATTTTGGGACCCCATGGTGCCACCTGTAAGTGATAATTACACTTTATATTAATTAAGTTAAAGTAAATACAGAATTGACATAAGCATATATATTTTAGCAAAAAAAAATTTACATAGGGTTATATATGTTATCCTTTTAAATAAAAATATTCATTAGAAATATGAAACTATATAATACATAATGGTATTTTATTTATAATTTTTAGACATTGAATAATTAAATTTATTAATGACACAATAATGATGCAATATTTTCTTTATTAATGAAATAATCAAACAATTTGTATTATAAATGTTAAATTAAATATAATTTGAAAGTTTTTATGAAATAAAAGAATTTTATTGGTTAATATGACATGTTAGAATTGATTAAATTAATTTTATTTGTATTAATAATGTTTTTATGACTTTATCAAAAATCAATTATTGAATAGTGTCAAAATTCACATAAATGAGTTTTTAAAACAAATATTATATTATTAATTAATACTCTATTCCTAAAAATATAAGGTTCTTCCAAAGGACTTATATCATGATATTTGTATCATTAATGGTCCACGTTGTGTCTCTTGGATGTATATAGTATGTTTATTAACTATATAATATAAAAATACATAGTGACATGGTAAATGTCAAACTAATATACTAAGAGATAAAACTAAAGGATAAGGGTTATATAATGACCCAAACTATCTAAAATATATTGTTTGAAATTATTTCGACCCAAAATCACCTTATACTTTGAATAATACACTTTGGATCCATTAGAAACCGAATATGAATTTATTATAAATTAATACTCTATGTTTTTTCTTAAAGATACCCTCCTCCGACTTATAAAAGGACACAATTTCTAACCAATTATTCACACCTTCAAAGCCGTTTGGTTCAGCCAAAATCTGAAAAAATACTCTCTAAAATTCCCTAACTTCAACCTAGATGCCTTAGTTTGATCAGAAATCCAACATAAGGAGACATTTTGATCAAATCAAAAGGAAGAACCCGAAATAAGAGGTAATGTTTTCCCCACCCGTTTTCAAGTTCCTTTCTTCTTCAACATCTTCTTTATTTGTTATTTATTTTCTAAAATAATATATCCAGTATATTATATATATTTTTATGTTATTATAAATATGGTACAACCATATTCAGTAATCTATCCATCCTTTTAATGACATTTCACCATACGCGCGTACGTACAGCTTAACGTCTCCACGTCATGGTGTAATTGTTATTCAAAAAAATTATTATTTGGATGGGTATTATAATGATATGTAATTGATGAAAAAAATAAATATAAAATTATAATGATTCTGTATATATGATATACCAACCAATTATATATTATTTTAATATCAAAATAATGATATTGTCGCTCGTGCGTACATACGGACTACCGTCTCCACGAACGCGTTGAGATTCATTCCCCATTGTATCCATGCAATTATAATTATCATTTTATGACTAAAAATAATGTTTAAGGACTTGATATCATTCTATATATGAATAAGATAAAACCTATCCATAACAAACATGTCTTCTGTAACAAAATATATAATATAAAATGAGTAAGTTAACACCTGAAATGATGATCATACTAAGACGTTATTAACAAAGCAATGTTAAAAGATATTATATGATATCATATTAATGTATATGAATCTTGTATAATTCAAAAAAAAATATTTCACCATTATACAGGTGGTTAACCAACCCTCAACCAAGTAAAATTACAAGGTAAGGGTTTATTTAACAATCTCTTCATTATCCGAGGTTGTTTATACGTAATTATCTACTGGGACATCATTATCATCCACATCCATGTTTCTTAAATATTTATTTCAAAACATTTTTAATATTTACTAGTATATGGGTTAAATTTATTTATACCCTTTTTATACTTTTTATAAAATGTTTTCACATGAATCATTCCATTGTTTTCCAAACAAAGTCCTTTTTAACCTTTTTGACAAAATTAAGGTAAGAATGTCTTTTTAACTTACACAGAGGGTGAAACTATTTTTTGCCATTATAAAATCAATGAATCTTCCCTTACAATAATATAAAAATATTTTCAAACTAAATGTTTTCTTTTATAATTATGTGACTTTTAAATGATTTAAAAAGTGATATTTCTCTCAAATAGTTTTGATTTCATCTATGTCAACGTCCTTTCATGGATTTTATGTTTATTTGAAGTTGATTTGTTATGATACAAAACATCCATATTGTATTGATGGTTTTGTGATATGTTTGACTATGGATGTGTTATTTTTAAACCATTCATGGTTTATTGAGAAAGTATTTACATTTCGTATGCTAGTTTTAATACAAATGTTTATGTTATGTTTAAACATTTTTATATGAGGAATGAATTGGACTTAGTAAGTGACGGGTGGAGCCTGTTATAGCTCTTCAATGCATCGGTAGGTCTCATGAGACAAACTATTGTCTTTGCACGAGGCCTTGATAAAATCTTATTTGTAGTCTTGGAACGAGGCCTTGTCTACGTTGTTATGATAGTCTGCCATTATGAATTCCATCATTATGATAGTGGTTATTGATATTGCATCTGATTATTTGACTAGTAGAATATCCATGTGAATAAGTAAATGGAATTATTTCAATTTATTTTTTCCATTTTAAGCTAAAGTTTAAGTTTAAAAATCTTTTGTTTTAGTTATGCATTGCCATAAATATTTATGTTTATTTAAAACGTTTCCGCAATATTGTTATCCTTACTGAGCATCTAAGATCACCCCTTTCAATGTTTTATTTTTCCCAGGATATGAAGATGTATTTTATGAATGACCTGCAGGGATAGAATGAGGGAATATGAAGACAATATTTTGTTTTAGTTTTTCACTTTATTATTTAATGTAAGACTTATGAATGTATCTATTGTTTCCAAGGCTACTAAACTATTTGGTATTTAAAGACTTGATCTTTTATGATCATGCAAATGTTAAGTAATAATGCACCGACTCTGAGAAACTAGGGTCAGGGCGTTACATTATCCATGTTAAATATATATATGATTCTATTTATATACACATGAACTATGATTCTTCATACTTAGTCAAATTGAAATTGGTATTATGATCAAATACCCCTCTTCTAATTTTTTGTGTCTTAAAAAAAATGTTACCATAATTGGGGTTATTATTTTAATAAATAATGTTACTTATTCAATATTAATACCCTTGAATCATTATCACCAATATGAAAACCCATTTGGGTTTCAATGTCAAAATATTATATATAAAAATTCCAAATCACTTTTCCCATATAATATTGTTTATTACAGAATACCCATTTAGTTCTGATGAAATTGTAATCCATAGGACAATTCATGATCTACCATGTTTTATTTCTCTCAATTTTATCTAAATCCCATTTCGTTTCCTTGAATCATGACACATCCTTCACTTTTTATTAAAAGGATTTCATCTTTAATTGATTCAATATAAGATTATACTCTATAAATTTTAACTGATGAGTCTGTGTAGGTATGGTTTTAATAGAAATTATTATTATCGAATCCACAAAAGAACAAATTATCACTTGTAGAGTTAGTGGTTAAATACTTTCAATATCATCCCCACCCACTAATTCATCCTTTGAATCCTCCCTCCATTATAGAATGTGACTACCAGTGTGACTTGTAACCAAACTCTTCTTCTCTTTCACCAATCCCACTGAGACTAGAATTTTGGATAATTTTCCCGATTTTTATATTCATAATATTAACATCTCTTATTTAAATAGTTTAGTTCATCTATTTCTTAATAAATTTATATTCTATTATATTGATATATTATTATAAAAAATTTCATTTATCCTTTTTATATTAATAATTTTCCTTGTTCCTTTTTATTAATGTAACACTAGTTTCCAAACCCTCTAATGTGGTTTACTGTTTAATTTATTCTATGAAATATTTTCTACATTGTCTTCTTCTTTCAAATCCTTGAAGTAGAATTATTTTATTTTAAATATATACTTTCATAGTTTCCTTTAGTGGTTTTGGGATATTCCTATTTTAATTGGTAATGTTTTTTCCATGGTGTAATCCATTTGATTATAAATGTATTCCATTAAATTTTATTGGGGTTTTTCCCAATGGTGAAATTGTGTAATTTATACCAAAGTTCACTTGGTAGTATTATACCACACACGAGGTTAAGTTTATTATTTTGTCATATGGATGAAATATGATTGTTCATCTAGTATATTCACCATATTTACCCTAAAATCGATTAATGTATTTAGTTTTGGATTGGTGTTATGTCGTATTATTCCACCAGCACGGTGCAACTTCATTGAAGAGGGGGTGGCCCAATATTTTGGTTAATCTCACAGGTGTGTTGTATGGCTTCTGGGTAATGATAGTTTTTTCTAACTTCATGGTTGTTTGTTTCATTGGGAGTTGTTTTAAATTTTTAATATATATGTTTAAGGATATTTGCATATCCTATAATGAGATTCTTGTTTCCTAGTTCGAAAGGAGGTTCTATATTTATTATGTTAAATAAATGTGTCTTGACCATGCACCATTTCTAGAAAAAAAATATTCAACTATGAATTAAATTATTTAATTCTAATTTTATATTCTAATAAACTTATAGTGTTCAAAAAATATATGTGTTTCAAATCAAGTTGATATGAGGCCCTCCAATCCTTCAATCGATAGGGGTCCCTCACTAGTTTCCCTCTTGGACCAAAACAACATGACATTTCACTATATATTATTATATTAAAAATTTGTAATATATATTTCAATTTAAAAATATTCTCCATAATTTTTTGATTGTTATGTCTAATACTATAATACAATATTTTATCTACTTTCTCCCAATAAAGAAACATGTGTTTTTTATATACAATCTACCTAATAATATTTTCCAAAAATTTAACATCCATTATATATAGATTATCTAGTTCTATTATTGGCTGAGAATCCCTTCTAATGAAATGTGACTTCTGGTATAGATTCACAACATTTAATGGAATAGTTAAGATTATTTTGAGGGACATCCATATAAATAAAAATTGTATTAATTATGTAATCTCCATTAAGAACAATATTTATACATTTAATGATTTTAAATTCTACACCAATACTAAATATCATAGTTCCATTATTATGTATTGAATAATTTTCCTGATATTTACATTGATTAATATGTTTGATGGGCATCTAATATCAATTATCCAAGTTTTACTCTTTTTTGTTTCTTTAAGATAAATATATAAAAATATATCCTTCTAAATGTTCATTTTTACCTTCCATAAGATGTCTGGTTGAGTTGAGAAATGATTTATTATCCATTCAATTTTCATCATTACAAGCTATGGATTAGGATACCCTTATTTTAAAGGGTGGAATGTATTATTAAATAGAATTTTATATGACTATTCAGATACTTTTATCCATTGCCTTTCATATAAAAAATGTTGTCCTCTCTCTTTCTTTCAATTTATCACATTATGAAATAAAATCGAGAATTTATAATAATAACAATGCAAATATTTTCATATTCATGTTGTACGATAAGTTATAATCCTTCATGTCCAAATTCCAAGAGATACACCTAAAAATAACTCTTCTCTTCAAAAAACTAGATCAATATATATCTATGAATAATATATAACTTTAGTATCATTGAATGAATGATATCACCATCATATCTTATCCACTTGTTTTTATTATTTTAGAACTTTATTGACTATTATGTTATCAATGTTTCTTGATTATTTTACCTAATATAAATATTTTTTTATCCTATATAATAACTCTATGATCCTTAAATTTATCAAGTTAACATTTGATCCCAACCTTGACCACGAGCATATGAATAAATCAAATTATTGTCATCTAAACATCCCTCATTCATCTTCCAACCCTTTCTAACAATATTTATCATAAAATTATATTAATTTACACTATTTATTATCCCAATACAAATATAATTCTACCTCAATCATCATAGATAATGATATAAATTATTTTTCATGATACTTTAATCGCATCCTTATTTATTGTACTAGATATTGAGATCAACAATTAATTTATTGATCTATTTTAACTTTTGATTTGAATAAAACATGTAACATCCTGGTTTTGGGAGCTGTCAAGAGTTCTTCGTACCTAGTTAGCCACATGATATCAAACGAAATTCCCCAAACGCCAGTGGCCATCGACTAGTAGTGAGGGCCTTGGCTGTGATAGTGGGGAAACTATTCCTTCATGGGAATAATAACACAGTGGAAATAAAAATATATTCTGTAGCAGAAGCATTAATAACAAGAAATATCTAAACAACAAAATATGGGAAGTAAAAACCCACCAGAGAACATATATAAATAATGAAAGATATTTATATCAAGGAAAACATCTAAACATGTCACAATGCTGGAATATTGTACTAAACCAAAGTACATGGAATACAAATGAACTCCAGCAACATTTCAAGCCTTACTGTGGTCTCATTCACTCTAGCTCCACAACAATAATGTTCATGAAGTATAAGGGTGCTTTTCCATATCTATACCTGAAGAAATATAATCTGTTCGGGTCCAAAATCATGACCCAAATAGGGTGTGAGATGAATCTTAGTAAGAATCTACCCAAATACTTGTGCCGAATGGCCAGTGAATATATATGGTAGGAAATATGTAAAATTAATTAGTAAAAAAGGATGTTCTCAAAAGTAAACAATCCTACAGTTTCAATTGCATTTATTTCCATATAAAAGTATGTAGCTAATCAATATAAGTAACCATATTGGAAGTACCCACAACCAATCCCCTCTAGTTCAACCAAAAATAATCAAGTAACCCTTTGGGTAAGTTCTCACATTCTAACATCTCTAGTTCAACTTATACATGGATATAACAACCTCATGGGTAGCTCACATAGTCTCATCCATTTGGTCTCATGCGAACAAATACTCTCTATGGAAACACTCACTGTCAATTCCACCTATAGTATTTTAACAATAAACTATAGAAACTTTGAGGAATCACTCAATGTCATTTCCACATTTTGTCTCAAAATGGTAACTACATACACTCTTAAGGATCATTCAATGTCTATCCCCCCTATGGTTTCACATTGTGATAAATATAATAGACACTCTAGGGAAGCCCATAGCTTCAATTACCCCTATGGTATACTACACCAGGTTCCCACAACACTGTGTAAGTCAATTGTGCACAATTAATATATGGAATCCAATGTAATCTTCAAGAACAACAAGGAAAAATAGTCTACAACATCTCACAACATGTCAAATAAAATCACTATATCCTAATAATAATAGGAATGGAGAACAAAGATCCCTAATAAGAAAAGGTAGAGTAAATAGTGAATATCAAGAAAACTGGGGAAACACATCTATATAAAGATAAATAACTCTATTTGAAATCATAAATCATCTACTCAAGCATAGAAGGCATTACAAGAAATAATATGGCTAAAAACCAGAAATACAGAATACCCTGAACTAGGGTGTTGGTAACATTTAAACGTATAACTCAAAGAATGACTATGTAATGGCACAAACGACCTACCATGGCATTGTACGAATGTTATACGTGAACCTCAAGCCTCAAATCACCCAATAACGCCATTGATCTATAAAATTTCTCAAACAATTTAACCAATGATATCTCATGAAAAAAGGTGGAATCAGGAAATGAGGCTCTAGATGAAGGAATAGATTACTGTGTCAATTCCAACGCAATCGACAGTGGGTGATTGGAAGAATGGATGGTGAGTTGGGGTCTTAGATAAGAATCACGTCGTATGATCACTCTTGGATGGGACAGATAGATATAATGTCATTTTTGTGAATGAGACATTACCCTAGTCTGTTTAATGAAATAAAAATATTTCATGAAATTTTCATCAAGGTTACATGGTGTGTACGTTCTTTAATCAGCCCCCAGTTTAGGAGGTCTCCTGGTCACCCCATACGACTATGTACTCATCCATTAAACGGTCAGTACATCATCACCTGCAACATCTGGCTACACAAAGTGTACTGAATAGTGCACTGTGTGTTCTCCTTAAATTTCACAAAAATCATCTTATTCTCAAAAATAACCATAAATTAAAGACATAGTTGAAAAGAAGATCAAGGTTCTTACAAACATCCCCCCCTTAAATAAATTCTTCCCTGAATTTCCTTAGAAAGGTATCATAGATGAATAATCCCTGAACATCTTCAATCACTGTGGTCGCACATCGGTCTTCCTCTCCCATGTCTCATCTTGTACTTACCCGTGCTTCCATATAACTCGTACCTGAGGAACATACCAGCCATATAGAACCTTCTCACATAATTAATAAATCTTATAGTATGCTCCTCTAATAATGATATCACCTTTATCTCAACCTCCTTGGGTTGAAATACTTGTTACTGGTATGAGAAGTAACATTATAGCTGAAAAATGTGGAAGACATCATGCATAGCCCTGTGCCTATGCGGTAACTAATTTCGATAGGAAATCGTCCAGATTCTCTCTAAAACCTCAAATATTCCAACATATCATGGATAATTATTTCCCTGTCTTCTAATACACATATTAACCAACCTCGGTGAGATACTTAGAAAAACCTGATCTCCGACCTTGAACTCCAAATGTTGTATTCGTCGATCATCATAAGACTTCTATCATGATTGTGAAGTATCCATCATCTTCCAAATCAACTCCACCTACTCTTTGGTCTTATGGATAAGATGTGGTCCCAACATATCTACATATCCTATCTCTAGACAACGTAGGGGTGATTAGCATGGCCTACCATAAAAATATTCATATGGTTCTATCTGAATAGTTTATTAAAAAATATTATTGTAGGAAAAATACAAAAGAGTTTTGTGCTTCTACCAAGGACCACCAAAATCTAGGACGTATGCTCAATGAATTTATTCTATAAGCTATATTGTATGCTTTAAATGGCCATCTATCTAGGGATGGTAATCTGTAATCAGAAGTAATTTTGTACCCAAAGCCTTCTCTAGTCCTTACCAGATCCGAGAAGTAAAACATGTGTCCATGTCTGAAACAATTGAGTGTGCAACCCCATGTAGACATAAAATCGCTTGAATGTACATCCTTTTCAACACATTAACATTGAAGGCCTCCTTGATCGGGAAGATGTGAGAAACCTTCTAGAATTCGTCAATGAAAACCCAAATTGCATAATTCCCTTGACGAGGCCACGATAAACCTGTCACCAAGACCATCATGACATCATTAAACATCCAACTGGGAATGGTTGAATGCTATAAAATCCCTGCTGGTGGCTGATACTCTTCCTTCAGATGTAGATAGGTGGAACACTTCATGAAAAACCCATCAAAATATCTCATCATACCTGGCCACCAAGGCTAACGGTGCATGTCTCGATACATCTTGGTGACACCATAATGAAATGACCAAACTATGAAATAAAAGTCCCTCATCATATACTTGTGTATGTATACTGATTCCTATATGCACCCATGAAAACCCAATACCGCATCCTCACCGATGGTCTACCTAGGAGTAGAGTCCTCTCCTAACACACTCTCTCACATGACTAGGACTTTAGAGTACGAATTATTCCTCATTCGCACTACATTAAGAAGATTATAGGTAACATCTACATAAGAAAGAAATTACTATACCTATTTGACTTACATATCTAAATGCATCTCCAAGAACAGATCCATAAGCTTCTTCTCTTTGTTGGCCTCCTAAACTTCTTGTATCTGAGTCCTCTAACTCAATGTATTAGCTACTGTGTTGCCTTTTGCAAGCATATTGGAATGATCAATATAAAAGGTCCAAAGGTTCTCAACCTACAATTGTTGTCTCAAATTTAGATCACTATGAGTGATGATATACTTGAGGCTTTTTTGATTTGAAAAAAACAACAAAATGCTCTCCCAAAAGGTAATGTCTCCAACATCACAGAGAATGAATAATTGCCTCCAACTCATCATCGTGCATCAGGTAATTCCACTCATGTGGCCTCAACTGTTGAGACCAGTACACAATGACTCTTTCCCCATGCATATGCACTGCTCTAGGGCCGATACCTGATGCATCACAGTAAACTATATAACTCTTCCCCGGCTCTACACAAACTAGTATTTGTGTTTAATTCAACATCTCTTTTAGCTCTTAAATGGTTGACTCACTTGAATATTTCCACAGGTACTTCCCACATTTCTTATTCAATCCCGTCAATAGCACTACTAAGCATAATATGTCCTATATGAAGCATTTTTAGTATCCAACCAGCAAAGAAAACTTTTTACCTAAAATATTTTCTTTGGATGATCCTAGGAAACTACTGCTCTTACATTCTCTAGGCCTACTGACACTACTATCTCTGAGATAACATGACCCATGAAGTGAATCTGGTCCATCCAAAAGTGGAATTTTGGGAGATTAGAATATATCTAATGCTCTCTCAGTGTACTCAAAATGATATCAAGATGGTTAGAATTGTTGTGTCGAGTGTTAGTGTACACCAAGATATCATCCAAAAATTCTACCACAAAATAATCCTTGTATGGATGGAACACTCAGTCCATCAGTTCCATGAAAACTTCTAGCGCATTCGTGAGACTGAATGACATAACCATGTTCTCATATAGACCATACATTCTCGGAATGGTTGTTAGAGGTATATCAGATGTTTGAATGCAAAAATATGTATAACCAGATCTCACAACAATCATCGAGATCACCTGAGATCCTCAAAGATGATCAAAGATATCATTAATCCTCTACAAGGGATATTAGTTCTTAACTTTCAATTGGTTTAGATTAGGATAATCCACACAAATTCTGAGGGCAACATCTTCCTAATTTTAAAAAATAAAAGAAAAACACATGGATAGGTACTATGTTGGATGAAAACCTTAGCTTGTGTCTCCTCTAAATACTTCTTGAGCTCCTGTAACTCTAGTGTAGTAATCCTGTATGGAGAAAGGGACACGAGTTCCACTCTAGGAACAAGATCAACATGAAATTACACCTCTAGATCTGGAGGCTAACATGAAATGTTCTTTCGAAAGACATATGTGAAATAATCCACCACTGAAAAAATGTCCATATGTGAAATCCCATAGCCATCTTGATATAGACTAAAATTTGTGTTGTAACTCCTCCCAACCCATGATGCTCGGATCCCTCTCTCCTCGCCTGAATATCTCATTCACCGTTATGTTAAAGAGAACAACCCTATGGTTACATAAAACTCACTCTACGGATATATAAATCAACCTAATCCTGGACGGAAACAAACTGGTCCATTCCAATAATGCATTCATAGCCCGTCATCTCGAAGGTATAAAGGTCCCATGAGAAGTGACACCCACCAACCTCAAGAAGGAACTCCTTGCACTGACGTAAACTAGCTGTTCTTGTCCCCAATAGAGATTCCAGCATCATGAATTCAGTAGATGTAATGGTACAGAGCTTAAGGATCTCCACAACATAAATAGATATGAAACTATTGGAATCCCCTGTATCAAAAAGTGCAGAAGCAAAAAAAATGAGGAAACTAGGATCATACGTTAAATGGTAGAGGGTCTATGATCCTTCTTCTACTCTGTCTGCTCCATTGCCAATGTATGGCCTTTACTGCAGCCCTGTGACTCTGACTGCCCACCCTGAGCTAATCCACCTTGTTGTTATTGAAATCATTCCAATTGGGTACCATGACCGTGAGCACCACCTCGGCCTGAACAGTCAGAAGACGTCTAGTTCCCACACTGATGAGAAAAGGGTGGGTCTGCTCCTGAACATAGAGTCATAGAAGAAAACCTGTCACTAGATACTGGTGTGAAAACTGATAGAACAGCTGATGATAGCCAATCTTGCTGCAAGATCAGGACTTGACTTGGTCTCTTGGGAAATGGGGCCTCGGATGCCTACCCTTCCAACACGGGTAGAATTCTACATGGCTATCTGATGGTGTATTTTTCCTACTCGGATCTCAATTTGTGTACTCCATGCATCGCTTCCTACTATCTATTGGAGACGAACTAACTCTGGATGTTGAACCACCTTGTACCACTGCTCCTGAATCCCTCTGGTGGCGCATTGTGACCAACATATAGTTAACTATAGAAGATATGGTCATCAACCTTAAGATGTTTCCCTAAGAACGAATGTCACGCCTGAGACCATCCTCCTTGCTAGGAAGAGCTTATCATCCCCTATAATATATGTTCATCACTTCATCTCCATGAGATGAGAATAATACTCCTTGACCGAGAGATTACCCTTGTCCAATATCATGAACTCTCAGCTCAATCAGCACACAAAGTCTCTGGGTAGAAGTAATCATATAATTTACACTAGAACTAACCGAAAAACATAACCTTCTGGTGTCCTTACTATGAGATCACATTACACCATCTTTTAAGGGAACCCAAAAGTATATATTTAGTGTGCTTTTCCCTCCCCTCTAGAGGCATCTCTGTATTCTCAATGAAATATATAAAGGCTTTAACCACAACTCTGTGGCCTGAGGTCCCTCATCCCATGAGAATTTCAGAAGATTATACTATTGAAAAGAATGCATCAAATCTTATATAGGTGTGGAACGAGGTGGTACTCCTTGGAAGTCTTCATAAACCTCATTAATCCCTCTCAGGACTAGGCATCGACCCCTATATTCGGGATAATGGCTAGTGCCATGATGAGCAGGACTGGAGGAACTGCTGGATGTTCTTGATCTTCCTTGTCTGGTGTCTGGTCACTTCCCTATAACATGCATACAACTGGAGGGAATCTTCGTGGCATGACTCTTTACGGTCAAACAAAAACCATTGATCAATAATAACATGTGATGAAACATAGAATTTTCAGAAAAGGAACCGGAGAAAGAAATCATTCATGATTTCCAAAAGCATGATACAAGGTGTGTACAACTCCTACACAACATGTTCCCTTATTCATTCATATTAAAATGTAATTTTCCATCCTAGGTCATGTAACACCCCACATAAATGTAATTTTTTCCTAACACACAGTGTGTACATGAATCCTCTTCCCCTGCCAAATTTATTTTACACGACTTACGCCCACGGTTCTCCAAGAGAAAGACTACATGGTGTGTTCGTTCCCTATAAGGTGTGTACATAAGGATTTCATGGACTTGTTTTGTTAGTCACATGGAATATAATATGGATGAATCTAAATATCGTTTTTGTATCATAAATGTCGTGTACATACAACCGACAATACACCCGTCCTGTTGGTCAAATAGCTGGACACATGGTCTAAACACACAGCGTGTACGTCTACTACATGGCATGTTCCACCAAGGATTTCCCAACCCCGTGTCACTTCCCACATAGCCAGTGACACAATTAGAGATTACATGGAATTTACATATAGTTCACAACATGTACATAAGAAAAACCGTTCCATCCAAAATAGAACGATAGATGGTGTGTATTAATAGTTATACGATGTGTATTCTAGGTTATTCCATACCGTAAGCCTCAGAAACAACTCTGGAACCCAAAAAACACATAAAAAACATTAAATATACAAATTCTGTTCCTTAAGGGTATATAATCCCTACTAATAGAAGCTTGGAATCCTCTATATGTCATATACAATAATAACATGAGAAATGATCCACCAAATTCCAATCTATAAGGGCCCATAACAACTCAATAACCAATGTTTGACATTTATTCAAACAAAACCTTACACAATCCAAAAACCTTTAAAATATAAGTTATTCTATCAAGGATTATATCACAAAAAACAATCATATCTAGAAAAAAATCTATCAATATAACAGGAAATCATTGATGCACCCTTAATGGCATGAGAATAATACAAGAAATGTGATCTATAGAAAATGTCTATATGGTACATGAGATGTAATACCCTCATCTCATTAGGTTGAAACAGAAATAGAACCTCAAATATATCAATGATAATTGTATAAAACGTTTGAATCCCCCAACAGTGATATCATATCAACTATAAAATTGAAAAACCTGAAAATTGCAATAATCAATGAAAATTTGCTTTTCCGTATACACGGGTTAGCTACTCTTGGGCACAATTTTTTACCAAGTACATATTTTTTCTATTCCCTAACAATAGGATCCAAATAGTATGTCGAATAGAAAAAATTCCAATTATACCATATTGAATCATCCTAGTTCCAGGAGCCGCTCAGAGGTGCCTTACACCCGGTTGGTTCACATGGCCTCAAGTGCATTTACTCAAATGAAAGAGGATGTAGACTAGAAGTGAGGTCTTTGGGTGTGATGGTGGAAAAACTATGCTCTCATTGGTAGAGTAATGTAGTGGATATTTTTTGTTTTAATGTAGTGGAAGAAGTAATAACATGCAATAAGTAGTCTGTGGAAGACTGGATGTAATAAACAATTAGAGCACATATATTAATGATACATGATTCATTTGTCTAGGAATGTACCCAAACAAGTCACAATGATGGAATAGAGTACTAAACCATAGTACCAATAAAACAAATAAAATCTAGTAGCATCACAATCCTCATCTTACTTGCATGCTCTCCAGCACCACAACAATCAATTACTTGAAGAAGAAGGGCGCTTTGCCTTATCTATACTAGCTAAAAAATAATCTGTTTGGACCCAAATGCATGACCCAAACAGGGTGTGAGACGCATCATTGTAGGAAACCACCCAAAGATCTCTTATTAATAGTCTGTGAATATATATGGTAGGCCATAAGAAATATTAAGTGGTATACACAGAAGTACTCAAAAATAAACAATACTATTGTTTCAATTGCATTCATTTTCATATACAAGTAAGCAGCTAATCAATACAAGTAACCCGTTGGTAAGTACCCACAAACTATCCCCTCTTATTCAAAAAAACAATCTCATATAACCTTCTAGGTATGTTCTCACATCCTAACTCCTATAGTTCAACTTATACATGGATATAACGACCACCTGGGTAATCTCACAAGGTCTAACCCCTTTGGTCTAATTCAAACAAAGAATCGTTGAGTATTACCTCACTGTCAAACCCCCGTATATTATTTTAATTATAACTATATACACTCTGAAAAAGCAGTCAACATCAACTCTCCTTGTGGTCTTTTGACGGTAACAATAGACATTCTTAAGGAGCCCTCAATGTCATTCCCCCCTATGGTCTAGAAGCATGAAAAATATAACAAACACTCTAGGGAATTACTCAGGGTCCATTCCACCTATGGTCTCATACATTAGTTTCACAAAGCCCTATACAAGTAAATTGTGCACAAATGAAATGTTTCAGCCAATGAAAACCTCAATAACTACACGGCTAAACAATCTACAACATCCAACTACATGTTAGATAAAATCACTCAATCCAAAAAACACTATGCATGGATAACCAAGAAACCTATCACGAAAAGATAGACCAAATGGTAAATATAAAGAAAACATGGGAAACACATCCATATCAAGGTAAATAACACAATTTACAATCATAAATCCTCTACTCAAGAACACATGGAATATCAGACAGTAACAGAGATAAAAACCATAAATTCACAATACCTCAAACAAGGTTATTGGGCACTTTTTAACATATAACTCAAAGGATAACTATGGAAATGCACAAACCACCTACCTTGGAATTGAATGATTGATATATGTGAACCACATGTTCTGAATCTCCCTAGAACACCATAGATCTAAAAAACACTAAAAACCTTCAACCGAGGATATCTCATGAAAGAGGAGGAATATCAAAATGAGGCTTTAGAAGAATAAATATCTTACCATGGTTATTCCTATGTAATTGATGTCGGTGGATTCAGTGAAAGGATGGTGGATCGAGGAATCAGAGAAGAATTGTATCGTATGATCACTCAGGGCTATATGAATGGAGAAAAAGGTATTTCTGTGAATGATACGTGACCCCAATCTATTTAATAAAATAAAAAGAATGTTCATGATGGGTTTTTCAATGGTACATGGCGAGTACTTTTTTTAACCGGGCCTTGATTTAGGAGGTCTCTAGGTCTCCCCACATGGACATGTACACGTCTGTTACATGGCCAGTATACTATTAGCCGCATCAACTGGGTACATGGCATGTACTCAATAGTACATGACGTGAACTCCTTAAATTTCCCGAAACTCCACTTTTTCTAAAAAACAACCCAAAATGAAAGAAAAACTTGAAAATAAGATCTGAGTTCTTATAAAACACTTCATGATTTGAATATTATGTGGTATTAAGTATTTTCAATACCTTCTCCCTTAATGATATTTTTATTAATATTGTCTAAAAAACTATTGATTCTTCCAACAACACACCAATTTTCTAATTTATTATTTTATTTATTGTGAAACTCTTTTTGATCTACTTCTATTAAAACCTTCATGTTAAAAACTTCTTTAGAATGATTCCATTTTAAAAATTTAAACATTTTCTCTTCAACCATCAGCATTATAACATCTTACATCTATGATATGAACTCAACTTCACTACCATCAACACTCATTTCATCGTATTCTTATTTTTTTTCAAAATATATGATTATAATGAAATATAATTCTAAATAAACATTTAGATTTAATGATTATTCTCATACAAAGTATTCATTACTATATATAATTCACCACTTCTCATCTATATTTTACAATTTCATGGAATTATTAATGTGGAATGCCAAAATTTTCAAAAATTAATTTAACCAAATTATAGTTTACTATTGTCACTTTATTTTCTTATATTGAATCATCTTCTAAAAATTTATAACATATCTAAAATTTTATTCATTTTTTAATGCTTTTTAAATGTCAATATTGTTTATGTATTTAAATGATATATCATTGGATGACTTAATATGTTTTATCTGTTGTTTTATTCTCATATCATAATACTATAGCTCATTAAACATCATTAATAAAAAAATTAGGGCGGTATTTTTCTACATGAGATCACACCATGGTATAATACATGGTGAAAAATTTTTGAATTTTTTTTTATTTTTGACATCACTAACATGATCTTCATTTCCATGAAATTATCCCATGACTTCTATGAGTCGGTCGAAAAAAGATTCATTGTTCACGTTAGTGATCAAATAATAATCATCAATTTCATAGTGAAACAGTTAATAAATAACCTAATTAACCTTATTAAATCCTTTATAAGTATTTTATATCATGTTTCATATAGAAATTAATGAGGAGAATTAAATCACATTCATATTTATATGGTTGGATATGTATCTAGATAAGGCATTGTTATCCGTTTCATCAGTATGAAAATGTTTATTATTTATATATTTCATTGAAATTACCATTGTTTAATTATATGTCATTCTATATACTTAAATAAGAAAAATTTCAGGGTTGATAGATGTGAAGTGACATCTCATGTGATTCCATTATACGTAAGAGTTATATCGATCAAATAAAGGATACACATTTTAAATAATCAAATTATATATACCCAAACTATTCATAGGGATAGTATTATAATTAAATAAAATTGTTGATAATATACCACTTTTTATTCCAACATACTAAATACACCATAAGAGGGCTCTAAAATTGGATTCCAAAATCATATCATATCATACTATATCATTTTCTCATATTAACATGAGAAAAATGAGCTAATCCCCACACTCCCAGTATATTTAAATATGGATAATAGAAGCTTATACATAAATAAATTTCCAAATTCACCATAAAGGGAGTAAATAGGGAGTAGACCCCAGTGGTGTGATAAAGTACCAAGGATCAACCTTATGCACTATGAGTGTTACTATTGTTTTGGAACAACACAATTGAAATAAATGGATTGTTATCTTTATATATATATATGAATTAATATGGTATAAGTAATCAAATGATATGATATAATTATCTATAACAATGATTCAACAAATAATGTAATGTTATTCTTTCAAGGGGATAGTTAATGAGAACAGAGTTTCTCTCCATATCCAGATATTCAAGTGTACTATTCTACATATATATCCTTTTTGTATTTTTTACATTTAATAAAATATTTCAACATTATTAGTAATTCTTTATGCTAAACTATTTATTTACATTGTATATATTCCCTTCCACTAAACCTTAAACCATGGGTATATAATTATTCTTCTATCTCCACTCCTCTTTGATCATGTAATTACACTATCATTATATTTTCATTAAAATGAACTAGGTAATCATGAAACACACCTTCAAGGTGTGACCCCTTCCTTCATGATGTCAACTTCATCACCTTCACCACTAAATAAAATTGGACGATTATTCCTAAAATAGTTTCTAGTAAAATGATTAGGCCCTAAAAAATAAGGATGGAATTTTACTCTTTAAATCATTAAGAATCTTGGTGTAATTATTCTACTCTATATTTCATAGAAACACATCAATATCCCAGATCATGGTATACAATGTCTGATATAGTTTCAGTGTTTGTAAATATAATACTCATATTAGTAGCCTTGTATAATTATAATGGTCATGAATTGGAGAATATTCCCATTAATTCATATTTTATTATCTAAAGTATCATTTTGTGATATTAATTTCCTGGAATGAGCATCATATTTAATCGAAACACTAATTTCACCCAATCATTTTTTTTGTAGCATGGCACCACTTGTCCTAACACGAACCACTAGGGTCCACCTAACATCGGGTAAGATCACAATGGAACCCCAACACCATCTCTAATATAAATAGGATTAGAGACTATCATTGAATATACATATCACACACAAGGGTTTCCTTATAAGAAAATACATGTACAAAATCACAAATTGTAAAAAAAATTATATAATGTAGAAAAAAATAAAAAATGATATTATTAATGTATGAATAACAACTATTCCATATTGGATAACAATAAAGGGAAACAATTTAATAATAGAATCACACCAAAACTACTAAATATTATAACATTATATAAAAAATGTGGCTACTATGAAGAAAAAAACTCCAAGAACTATCCATGGTCATTCTATTACAATGGAGCTCCAGCATTTCCTGGTCCAAATAGAACTCTATGGTGTGTATTTTTTCATGTATGCCACATGACATTAAAATAAATTTAATGTCGGGTTCATTATAAAAATTCCAATAGAATACTTGGAAGTCACAAAACACAAATAATCAAAGGGAGATCCATATCTAAATTATAAATAAAAAGAAATAAACAAGATAACCATGATACACTCAAAGGTGGGAATCAAATCACTTGGTGAGGCCATGTGCTCATTTATAACGTAGTATTCTACAACATGATCATAGGTAACATCAGTCTGAGAGAACTCACTCAATTGGTAACTATGTACTAATTTTAGTCTTTTGATATAATATAATAATTGGTTATTTCCATTAATATTCATGAAAGTAGAAATAGGGTTTCTCTATGATACTCACTCAATTTAGTTTTTCCTTACTGGATGACAATCGATATTATCAAATAGATAAGGGATAAATGATAGGATTAATGGGGGATACCTAACCATACCTAGATTAACCTAATAGAGAGGTGTATCATATTCCATATATTTCATAAAGTGGATACCTGAACCAATATAGTGATTAACTCTAGAGGATCACACCATAGGCCAAATGGAGGGATACATAACACTTTGATTAAAAAATGAGCAGATGTGATCACACATAATATTATTTGAATGGGATCCCTTATTTTAACCTATTATGGATAGCCTAAGGAAATGATATCACACTACTATGATTTACAGGAACACATCTGATCACATAAAAAAGAATGTACGCGTAGAATAATATCTCTAAACTACCCATGAATAAGTACATGGTTTGTCATTTGCGGCACACTAATTGTCTCACATTGCGTAGAAATACCAGTGTCCTACCATCTCTCATGGAATGTCTCCCTCTGGATACATGATGTGTTGTTACAATAGAAAACATATAGATGATGGGTTGATACCCAAACTATTCAATAAACTATATAACATTCACAATTCAATGTAAATGAGGTCTAATCTTCATCACACACAATGTGTAATGGTCGAACCGACACTCATTGATTTTAGTTTGACCATACCAATGCACTTTTAATTGTAAAAAGGGTGTTCCCCATCAAACATAAAATATTTTTCACCTGGATACATAAGTATGTACATCATGTACACACTGAGTGGGATAAATAAGTGTGACCTAGAATGTGGTCTTCCTACATGGTGTGTGATATTTAACAAAATATGTTACCATTTACACCACATAAAGGGTTACACCCAAAATGTGTTCTTAAATAGTACAGACCATATATAGAGAAATTTCAAAAAATAATTTACTAATTAATAAATCTCACCCATAACAACAAGGCCTTTGATAACACAAGTAATCTCATCAATAACTCCCAGAATGAAGTTTATCACCATCAAGGGTAATTCAGATGTCAAATTTTGATATTTCTTCACAAAAAATCGATTGTCCTCACCATTCTGAAGTTATACATGGTTAGAATCATAGAATCTACACCACCCATGCCATGTCTAATAACATTATTTCACCAATGCTCTAATTCTAGTGAGAATTTTCATGGAACAAACAGTTGTTTTTCCTACTAGGATACCCACTCAAACTAGATCATAGATCCACCATTACATATTGAATAATCTTATTCGTGTCATATCCAACATGCCCCAATAAGATATATAAAACTGAAAACTAAACTAAAGATAACAATAAATTTTATTACATAGATATTACATATCATTAGATGAAAATTCATTATATAAACAAATGATCCATTCCAATATTGTATAGATCTTGTATCTATGAAATCATGGATACATATGCACCTAGTTCATAAGAGAACTACATCATCTCTAGTAATTTCATCATAACTATCAACCTTAGTAGACATATCATACAAAATTAGCTTCTTTATAACAGGGGGACATGAAAAATAAGAAAGGGTGTATAGTGATGCTCAATAAGTGAAAAAAATGTAGCTATCAATGACCACATTTGAATAAAATCTATATAAGTGTTGCAGAACATGTGAATAAGATTTTAAATAATAATATATATATCATAGATAATTATCAGTAATCATTGAATAAATATTTTAAATCTACATGACATCAATCCTAAAGAAATTAACAAAAAGGATATATGAGATAATCACATATTAATATGAAAACAATTTGTGTCATAGACATAATTAGAGAAAACCATTTTCATAGTAGTCTAGGACACAATAAAAGACTATAATAGTGGACTGAGTTTACTCCCCAATTTTTTTTATTGATGGTTCACTCCCAAGGCTATCATTATAGAAAAATTACCTTACTAAACTAGGTCCCACCCCCCTTACAACCTTGTTTATCTCATGGGATATCTATATTTATCAAATTTATTAGAGAGATATATAATTCTCACTTCACAAATTACATAATGAAAAAAATAGATATGTGTTCTACATGGTCATAAAACTTTCTTCAAAACATAACCCATGAAATTGTATTCTTTTTCATAACCATTTCTTCATCATATATATTGTGGAAATGAAATGAGTATCATAAACATTTAATCAATTCATAATATCACAATCCATGGAATTTAATTTTTTAAACAACTTTTATTCATAATAATAAACCATCTACATAAATAATAAAGATAAAATCATTGATTCATAACCATATTAAATATTATTTATAATAAAAGTTTTCATCTCAGATGAAAAATGCCTTGAGATGACTATGTGGAAAATTTATTATGGAAAATAACCTTTTTTATTTGAAATACATTATTAAAAACAAACAATTACCAAAATATTAAAGAGAAAACGAATTTTATAATACAACTAGAGACATATAATGTCGTCATTAAATGAATAGATGAAGATAATGATGGAAGATTCCATATAAGTTAAAACAAAGGATCCTTTTAGATGTTATATAAATTTCCTAATTTTTCCATTTAGAAAATAATAAGAATATTTAGTTTAAATTATTTTTTAGAAAGTAAAAAATGGGAAAATATATAATTAAAAATCAAAATATAATATAAAAAACATTAATGAAATCAATTTTTTTTAATGAAATTTGACATGGGAGAGAAAAGATATTTGATTTAATATAGAAATAAAGTATGTTTTCTCTAAAAAAAATATTTTGATGTATTGAGTACATAATATAAGGTAAAAAAGAAGGAAGAATTGTAATTTAAATAAATAACAATATTATAAAATAATTATTTTGTTTCATAAATGTTATACTATGTCATTCACCCAATAAAATAGAATCATAAATGATATCGATAAAAATGATATTGTAAGATAAAACACTTTCCACATTGTATGTTTTGAATCGTAAGACCCAAGAAATACTATCATAGATTGAAAAACATAAAATAATTATCAGAACTGGATTCAATATATAAACTTTAAAATGTTTTTAATGTAATTTTGAAAAAATAAGACTGGTGTACAGCATAATATATTTTCTAAAGAATAAAATTTGAGATGATAAACCCTTAGCCAGAGTTCCACTTTCATTGAAAACACTATAACAACCTATATAAAAGATCAAATTTATTATTATTCAATAATGGAGTCATTTTAAAAATAATAATTTCATATATTATCCAATTACAAAATTTAAACATACATTTATTAATAATTACTTATGAAAATAATCATTTCATAATTTAAACTCATTCATTTTTAATGAGAATTTTTTTTCGGTAGTTCTGGTCATTATAATTTCATATTTGTTTCATTATCTATATAAATATTATAATCTTATAAATATTATATATAGTTATATATACCTTATTTACAAATTGAAATGCATATTATATATATATATATTGAAAAATGAAGGACATTAATCAGGGATATGGAATCATGTATGTATAAGTGAACCTTGATTCCACATTTTGATGAATGTTATGAAAGAAATATAAAAGAAATTTAACCTTTATAGGGTAATTATTATATCACACACACACACAAACAATCACACATGCATACACACAAATATATATTCATGAAATCATATCTTATCATCATATATGTAATAAATAAATGAAAATCAGATCACATCACTTCATAGATGAGGTAGTTCACTTGTATGCACGAGTGATATTATCAATTTCCCATGAAATGGAAAATATGAAGATATATATGATATTTTAATTACACCAGCATATTAATGTGATTAATATCATATATACTCATTATTTATATCATTATAACCATCCATGTAATTAGGTGATAATAATGAATTACATCACTACGTGGAGACAATATGCCATATGTGCATATCAGAGATGTTATCACTTTGAGTTGGGTGGAAAAGAGATAGGTATGGATATAACATAATTATAATAATATATTAATATAATTAAAATACTAGATTAATAATTTGTGTATTTTTATAACATATTTTGGGTACATAAAAGAAGACATAACTGTTAATAAGCTGGAATAGAGGATTACATATTCATCGATAAACATCATTTAGATATCAACTTAAGGGAACATAAGTGGGTCTTTAGGTTGATCCCTAACCAATAGATCATGGATAAAGAAGTTTAAATTTTAATTTATATAGGGTTTGAATGATATATGTTTAACATGGTGTTTTAATGAAAAATCAGATGTTGTCTTCTTTTATAAGTGATGGGAGGGGAAATCATAGAATTTCTAAAAGTAATAGGTTAATATGATTTTTATGAAAAATTGAATCCAAATTCAAATAATTTGAATATAATATTAATATTATATGAACTAAAATAATCAAATAGAACATTGAAATGTTTTCATTATTAACTATACCATATCATTTAGAATTAACCCCTCATTAATTGTTATGACAATTATGGTAATATTATTTTTATTAAAAAATCAATGAAATAAAATTTACCATTAAAAGAAAATTGATCCATAAATGGACCACAATTGGTGTTTGAAACCATATACCCTTCATATTGATGAATGAAATATTCTTAAAACTATTAAACTAGTTAATAAAAATTTATTTGTTATAAAATATCAATAATGAAATTTCTAACACTATTAATTTAATTTGACATTAAATACATCATGGAAAAAATTGAATTAGAGTGAAATACTTTACCACATTTCTATAATTTTATAGGTTTCAATAAATTACATTGAACAAAATAATATATCTATTGTTTCTTTTAATATCTTTAAAATCATTTATTTTATTCTTCTATTAAATCAATAACTATTTTCTTAGTGTTTCATAATAATTTAGGAAAACTATTAAAACCCTAATAATGTAATATAAATTATAATGAAAATAATAAATAATTTAAATTTCAGATAAAATTTTATAAATGAACATAATTTGAATATATCTTTATCAAAAAATATTATAAACATTAATAGAAGAAAAGTAACATTTATTCATTATCACTTACATAAATATAATTGATGTTAAATAAATTAAATATGCCACAAAATCTAAATGTTTTAAAAACATTTATTGAAATGGATGAAATAAAATCAAAAAATAAAATAAATTCATGTTTCTAGGTAAATTTTTAGTCCTTATCTTATTTTTTTGACCATGACAGCATGGTGGTTCATTACCTTGGTGACAACTATTTAAAATGGTCACCATTTAGAACATCTAAAAAATAAAATCTACGCTGGAAAAATATTTTGGAAATATTCATTCCAAATATTGAATCTATTTTTTGGTTTCATTTTAGATAAGTGGATGAAATTAATTAAATATTATTATGAAAAATTCAGTGAAACCACTTTTTAGAAATATTCGAATTAAGTATACAAATGATTTTACATAAAATTCAACCATAAAACTGAATCTAATGTAATCAATTTAATTATTCATAATAATATATATTTAATTCAACTTTAATACCTTTTTAAATAATTTCAATGTTTTAAATTATTGAAAAAATATAGTTTTCTACAAAAATCAATATTTCTTCACTATTCACTGGGAAATCGATGTTTTAAAAATATTGTCATTGCATTCATATATTTTTTTTTTGATATTCTGATTTCAAAAATGATCTAAATATTATAAAATTAAATCTCTAAATGTATAAAATATTAATTATAATTACCACACACAAAATGAAAAATAAAAGCATTTTTTGGAAGGAACATATTTTTTGATGAATATAATCATTTTATTGAAATTAATGGGAATGTTTATTTGTAATAAATAATTATTTTAAACCATTATAGACTTTTAAATTTTTTTAAAACTATTTATTTCTTTTTTAGTAATCTTTTATGTTAAAATGGTCATAATTAATTGATAATTGTTCGCGGTCATTAATTATCAGTGTTGTGTGTCATATTTGTTATAGAATAAAATATGTTTCCATTAAATTTCTACGTCGTTACATCCCCCCATGATAAATTGTGTCCCAAATTATTTGAATTATTCCTTATAATAAAGTGTTATAAATTTAAAAATACCTTATTTGAAATCCCACATCATAAAATGGGTTAATAAAACATCCTCTTAAAAAGAAGAATTGTAAAATATAAATTTAATTTTAGAATAACAAAAAACTAGGTTTCTAAAAATATTGAACATTTTTGGATATGAAAATATGTATATGGAAGATATTTTTTATGAACTTAAATAGAGTGATAGAGAACACTTTGAGGAAAATGTGACAACTGTAAAGCCATAAATATGTTATTTTTCATAGATGAGCATGATGTCGGCCGTCTCTTTGAATAACTTACTGAACCCTCACTAAATAATCCCAAATATTCGTGACAGAAAAGAAGTTTCTAACTATAATTATTCAAAAAATTGAGATATGGTATCCTATTATCCTAAATGGGATCACTGCTTCAACTCGAGATCTTCAGAAACGAAGGATGAAAAACCCTTGTGCAAAATTTTCCAAACCAAGAAGCGAATGTTAAATATAAGGGGATTTCATTGCTTTAGGTTCTAATGGGAATAGATCTACCCAAATCATCATACTGGATGAATCTATTATTTAAAAAACTAGAGGATTGAGGATTCTCTATTGAGGTCGATCGAGAAGCACATTACCAGCATAACCATATGTGTATGTATTCAATTATGGGTCATATTACTTACATAAAAGGTGATTAAACATGTTTATATTTAGATATTAATACATCTATTTCTACCTGATGAGGATTTAAAAAATAGAAACTTTTCATGCACGGCAAAGGTAATTTCATATATTTTTTACCTCTCATAACGATTTTGATCTGATATGGAATCCATGTAATATAAAACTCAAACCTGAAAAACTGTGTCTTTCTGAATGGGATATTTCCATTAATCCAAACTCCCATCGGAACATTATGGCTCAACATTGGGTTTGATTTCATAACCCTAACTAGTTTTTATTTCTCCCAAAAATCTAAAATGATATATCATATTGTCTTTTAACTCCTCTAAATACTGGAAACAGTTTCTTTGAAGGACAATTCTTATATAACTAATGTGAGGGTAGATTATAATAGAAAACCTACATTATTTTACTATTTCAAAATCATAGGACATTAAATTCTAAACTATAGAGTGGTGCATAAAAAGGTCTCCCATCTAAATTCCACTGAATGGATTGAGGTTAAAAGATAGAAAAATAATAATGGCCTAGCATTAGATAAACCTAAACACAATTGGAAGATAAATTAAAAATGAATTTTCAAATCCAAAAACATGAATCCCATATTGGTTAAGGTAGGAAAATATTGGACTGATTCAGTGGAAGACCGTTGAAATGAAGATGAATAATAAAGTATAATTGAGGTAATTGAACCTATTAACATTGTTGTATTAATTTTGTCCCAATATATTCCTGAAATTTTAATTTTGTATTCAATCTTGATACCCCCAACAATCTTATGGAAACTTATTGTTCAACAAGGGATTCCCTTTAATGAATAGAAGTGTAAACAATAGATTAATCTACCCCCTAAACTTTTATATGAGGTGGTGATTACCAATAAATATCTTGATATCATTGAGGAATTAAAATATTTTTTATGGATTCTATACAATCATCCCTGGAACCCTCTTCTATGAATCCCAAGGAATGTAAGACCACTATTAGTTTTCCCAAACATATATCTTGTACTACTACAGTTAATATTTATGAAAAAGGTAATGAAGACTCCAATTGTAGGGCTGATACTACTACTATAACCCCTAATTGTAAAGATGTTATGTAGGTTGATAAGTCTTACTGACAACCTAATAATCCTTCTTTCAGTTTAGGTAGTGGAAATCAACAGGTAAATATCACGAAACCGGTTAATTTGGTTGATGTAGTTCAACATTGTAATAAGGGTGCGACTGTATAGAATGTAAGCAATCCCCATATAGAATTGGACAATGATTTACAACTGGCTAAACCCGTACTAAAAAATTCAGGTAACTCAACTTCTTTAGCTATTGGAATACACACTACTGTTGGTACCTACCATAATGATGTCACTGCTTTTTCCTCAAATTATAAAAATATAATTGTTGTGCATAATGGGGATATTTTTAATGGTAGCTATGTGATCACAAATATTAATGATTCTATGAATTAACATTGTAAAGAAACCAGGAATAAATGTACTGTTATTAATCCTTAAACTTCATTTAATATTGCAATGGAGAAAAAGACCAGCCCAAACACATCAAAAAATATTAGAAGAACATCTAGACAAAAGGGATCTCAGAGAATGAAAAAGGGGAGTTATAAATCCAAAAGTAGATATAAATGATTATACCTTCCTTAAATTTCTAGGGTATTGTGATCTATAACACTTTTATTGTCTTTAAAATATTTTTGAACATTCATATTCCTTTAATTATTCCCATTACTAAAGCCAAGATAAACTAATATTCTAATTTTCAACATCTCAGTCAGTTTGGATATACTATTATAGGTTCAAGTCAAAATATCTCTACTAATGAAACTCTTTGGATATTATAAGAATAATCTTTACAAAATTTAATTATTTTTTATGCCACTAAGAAAATATTTATAGGTGATTTTACTCTAGCTAGTGCACATAAAATTTTATCCATTGTTTAGGAAATAACATATATAAAGATAAGAGGTCTCTGAGGATTGGCCTCTCTTATATGGATTCCAATATACGTAAACCCTGGTTTGTAATTTTTGACATTAATTTTATGCTTTATTAAAGTGAAAATATTGGTATATCCCACTCTGATATATGTATTAGATAATTTCACTCTGCAATTTAATATATCAACCTTATTTAAATTACTCTTAATGGTGACAAATACACCTGGTACAAGAGGAATTACAAACAGTTTGTAGCCAGAAAATTGGATAAATTGTTCACAAAAGATAATTATTTAGATAAATGAGACACCATTCCCAGCAACACTCACCCCAATATTCAATCTGGACATAATACTAATATTTTCACTATTTATTTCAAAAATTAGAAACCCCTTATTCTATTAATATTCAACAAATCATGGTTCTTGAACTCTGAATGTTGAAATGTTATTAAAAGTTTTTTTCCCATATGGCTCATTAAAATGATTCCTTTCAATGATCATTCAAATTAAAATTTCTTAAACAGAAAGTTAAGGATTGCTGTAGCTCAAACTCCAGATATATTGACAATGAAATCCAACATTTTGATAATGAACTTCATAAACATCAAAACCACAACACCCACTCTGATTAAAAAATGGTCAATGTTTTGAAATTAATATTTATGTAAAACTCAAATCATTTGTCAACATTAAGGATAATTTGAGGAAACATGATTTTAAAATCAAATGGTTATATGATTGTGGCCAAAACACCAGTTTCTACAATTATCTTAAAATAATAATAAAAACCTGATGAAATTTAAATTTTCTCAAATTTGGGGACAACCATTTGAATAATTAATATGACATTTCTAATAATGTTGTCTCCTATTTTGAATCCATTTTTAATGTCCTTGACATAAATATCGTTCTCTTTCAGGTTTTCATTCTTGTTTTTATTAATTTAGATGATAAATCTTTTCATTAAACATTCACCTTGATCATGAAATCAAGGACACTATTTTTAGCATTAATCAGGATAGTGCATATGGTCTTGATGGATTTAATAATGGATTTTACCATCAATATTGGGATTTTATTCAAGATTATTTTTACAAACTCATCAAATTATTGTATTTTAAGTGATATATACCATGTGGTTTTAATGCAAAATTCATGTCTTTGATCCCCACAGTGGATAATACTTATGAGATCAATGTTTTAAAACCCATAACAATTATTAATACTATAAAAAATCATCACTAATATAATTTATAAAAGGATTACTATCAAGACTAAATAATTTATCATGTGGAATAAATTAGGTTTCATCAAGGGTAGATCTATTTAGGAATTCATTTTTCTTACCTCAGAATGCACTAACCTATTAATTAATTCCAACATATGTTGTAATATATCCAAAAAACATGAAATTATAATACATTTTGATACCATGGAATGGAATGTTATCTTAAATGTTATCAGAGTAATTTGATTCAATAAATCAATTAAAACTAGATTCAAAACCCTATTCAACTCGGCCTCTATATATATCCTAGCCGATGGAACTCCCATAGTTCACATCATATGCACCAAATGTGCAAGACAATGTGATCCCCTTTCTTCCATCCTTTTCTCAATAGGAGAGGACTATTTATGTATATTATTCATTTGAATTGTGGATCAAAGTAAAATTAAACCCATTCATGCTCCAAATAATGTTAATTCCCCCACATATCTTTTATATGATGATGACATCATTCCTTCCATACAAAGTGATAAAGGAAACATTTGAACCCCAAAAATTGCACTCTCGTACTACGAGGAGGTATCAGGTTCAGACATTAGCTTGAAAAAATTCTATATCATCTTTGATATAATTTTTTGGCTAAAAGAAAACATAGTGTTATTAGGAGTTAGGAATCCAAGAAGGCTCTTTTTGTTTTTATGTACCTTGGTGTACCACTATTTTGGGCAGACCCAATTCTATTTTTTTCTTCAACCTTTGTGATTAATTCTACAATAAACTCTCCTCTCGTGAATGTAAAACTCTATCAATGATGGGTAGAATCTCCCTTGTCAAGCCTATCCTTTTCTCCAAAATGGTATACTCTTTGATGGTTTATAAATAGACTTCCAATCTAATTTAAAAAATGATTGTTTCCATCAAAAAATTTTTAGCCTAACAACACTCTAGATAAGAATTTGGTGACTATACGTTGGATTAATTATTACAAACCTTTTGATAAGTGTGTTCTAGGCATAAAAAAATAGAATCTTTTTATTGGGGACCTTCAAGGCAGACAATCATGGAACCTGATCCACAATGCCTCTCCTCCTATTTCATTCATTAAAAATTGTTTCCTTGATAAGTTGATGAATGGTAGCATGAAAATTCTAAAATCCTCCATCTGTACCTCCATTTAAAAAGCATATATCAATTTTAAGAACAACTCTTAATGGATATATTCTTGTAACTCCACCATGATCTTTTGGTTGGACAACTCGTATGATGTACCTATAATTTCTACGATCCCTAGATAATAATATAATAAAATCACTAATAATAATATTAATGAAGTTTTTTATTCTCATTTTGATAGTCTTACTAATAATGTTGTGCATAAAATTGGCAATTATCCTTTTCCTAAACACAGATGAGTTTCTAATCTTGGATCCATCACATGACGGTATGTTGGATTAAAAAACTAATTATTTCCACCAATTTAAAAACTATGGAAATGATTTTAGCTATATTAAAAAACATTGACAGGATATGGGTAATTCCATCAAGGCTTACTCTTATGTGGTGTATTTATTATAACAGGATCCCTAATGATACTTGTCCGCAATCTTTTGGGATCCACACATTCTCAAAATGTTGTCTCTCAAATCAATATAAATAAGATTCTAACTATTTATTTATATCGTGTACCACGACAACAGCTCTTTGGAACTATATTTTTGACATTTTTTATAACAAATAGTTGATTTTTGACTCATTCAATTCTCATATTATGAATTTTGTTGATAAGGATAACTACCAACAAATCAAGAACATATTTCTTATTGTTGTGAGAGAGCAGCATAATGTGATCTGCTTTGATTGAAATGGAATTATTCACGATAATTGCTCACTTAACATTAATGTAGGTCGAATACAGATCCCTAATACTATTTTGGAGTATGAATTGAGTCAGAAAGGTTTCTAAAATAATATAAATACATAAATTATGATTCTATCATGACATTAGGATTATGGTATTTTTTCCACCCGCGACACACTTTTGAGGTTTTTTGGCCACCATGTTCACTTTATAGATCAATGTTAATGTGTATTGTGCTTCTAAAGAAAACATGTGCCCTGCGGGATGTGGAAGAATCATTAGGTATCATCTCGGTCCGATCCTTTGGTGCATCTTTGATAGTTGTGGAATTATGTCATCTCTGGAGGCTGAAATGATGTGTGTGATTTTTGTAATTTATTTCAATAAGCACTAGGGTTGGAACACCAAATGGATTGAATGTCATTTGACTACTATATTTAAGGTGATTTGGAAGCTGTGATTCACCTAGATTGGTCAACTACTACATCTTTCATGGATTTTATCCATCTTATCTATGACATGTATCATTTTACCACTCATATATATTAGGAAGAGAATATGGTTGCCGATGGACTTGATAATAATGGTGTAAATCATGACATTTCCTGGATGGATGATATACTTGATGAAATACTCCCAATGCTTAAGAAATATAATAATTTGATCCCATCATTTTGTGTCAACTAACATCTTATTATATAATAATCTTTCCATTTGTCCTTTGTCTTTGGAAAACATTCTTAAAAAATATGTTATCAATGGAAGGAACATCGATTCGTCGAAAATGATGGTAATATTATAAAATATTATATCAAGATAATTTTTCTAAAGTTTATAAATTACATTACCATATATACTAAGAACATATGAAAATAAAATGACATGACTTGTGGAATTTAACACTCAAATTAATTTTCACCACAACATCTTTTGTTGATCCAATCGATGAATGTTCTAGATGATTTTTTCATTCCTAAAGCACTAAAATCAACATAATAAGATAATGAATAATGTAAAGTTTTTTCTAATTTATTTAATTATTTACCAATATTGAATGGTTTAAAAATTTTATGTTAATTTTAAAAATTTATAGAATTTCATATGATGAAATAAGACATTATACTTTTAAATTACCACAATAAAAACAAATATTGAACATAGATGTTTTAATAAATGACCATACATACCAAATTAGATAAATAAACCCAACAGTAAAGAATATATTATCCTAAAGGTCTATATCATAAATTTATACACAGATTTTTAAATACATAATTACATTCATATAAAATAATGATCCATTTTAAACCACATGATAAACATATGTGTTACATGTATCTTACAATAACCAAAAATCTACAAAAATATAATTCATCAACATGATAAATAAGTATATAATATTATAATGTTATGAAATTCCCTAGGACATCATAAATAAAATTTATGTACTAACCTGACATTTAATCCTTAGATTGACCATAAATATCAAAGAAAATATATCATTATCATTGAATAAAATTTCAACCATCAAAATTATCTATATCCCACCTTCCAATTAATAATAATTAACAGTAAATAAAATAATATAAGAACCCAATTGGTTATTTAATCCAAAATAAATTATTATTACTATAATATAGAAAATTAATAAAATTACATTAAAATACCATCACTTAAAACCTCAAAATTTGTCTTGATGCCTTTAATCAAATAATAATCCATGAACATAGAAACATGTGATAATATCTATAAATCTTAGTTTCACCTCAAATGAAAACATATATTCTTCAAAAAATATTCCCAATCCCAATTCATAAAATAAAATCACATGATGTTGAATATATTAGAAAAATATAATAATGAAACAAATTTCATCAATAATGAACAAAATCACTTTTTATCAAATCACTTATTATCCCACTTACATTCTGAATTTTATTCCAATTGAAAAATATCAATTTTCTGCTAAATCGATTTACACGGTTACTGGAAACATTTACATATTGATGATGCCAAAAAAAAACTCATGAATAGAGGCATTGAAGAAAGACTTTTTATATTAAAGTGAATCGAGAAAGAACAGTGGGTAGATTCCTCTAAAGGGACTGCATTTATGAAATTAATAATCATCAAGAATTATATGTTATTTTCAGTGGCCCTCCAATCACTTTAAATGATAAATCATGTGAATTATGGATCCCTTTATTTAATATATGTATATGGAAAAAGGTCACTTCCCATGTTCATATTAAAAAAAATACATATGGGAAGGAAATTTCATGAAACAAACCATACGAACTGTTAGATTATATAAATACCGCCTTCATCTTATATTTAATGGGATGTGGCCTCTCGACATCGTCGAGATGCTCCAAATTTGTGAAACTTCATCATTATTGAGAAAAAAAATTAGATGGATCTATAATGGTAGCCATATTACATGGAACACATCCCTTTTTTTCTCGATGTTCAATGTTTGTGGTAGATATAAAATTCACAAAGTCCATAGGCCTCTATAGTATTGAAAACCCCCTTAAAAATCATGGATTTTCATGATATAATTATTTTTTATGAAAACTACTACATAGGATCCAATCCTTAACCCTATTGAAAAGAAACCCTTTCTCAAAAATACCTTTCATTATCAAAACCCTTAAACCACATGAAAACCTATAACAATAGGAGCCCTACCTCAATATTCCTAACATGATGAAATCTTTTAGTAGTCCCACCTTCATTAATGATGTGTTATTAGTGCCCCTATACCCATAAAAACCTGATTCATCAGTGTTCAAAATTCTTCATGTCCAACACCATCAACATCAATAACAATTATATTTTCATGAAGAACTTCCATAAATGTTATATAAATTATATTTCATAAAAATTGTCCCCCTAGTATTTGGACCCCCATTTTCAACATCCATATGCTGGTGTTTATCCTTGTTTCACATAGAGGTGTCTGTGTATTAAAAACATAATCCAAAGTGGTTAAACCTACATGGGAAACTAAACACCTTTACATGTTTGGATCAAGGATGTCATAACCTCATATGATTATTGGAAATTGAATCTCTAGACAAAGGTCCCATATATGTTTTAGTTGTATGATGTTAAAATTCATATTAGATAACACACTGAGATTTGGAGAAATATATATTTTTTAAATTATTTAAGTACTTTTGATATTTTTTTGTAACCAATAATTTCTTATATATGTTTCATAAAACCAAATATAGATTTATCTTCCATTACACACAATAATGAGTGTCTTTAATAACTTTTGTAACTCTTAAGAGCAGGTTTGACCAAATGATAATATATTATTACAATTATTATTTAATATATCACCTAGTTGTAGGATTATTGGGTATTAATATAATATATAACATATGAAAATATATATTTTACATGAATCCTTTAGTTATTTACAGATTACAGATAAATAATAAACATTTAAAAAAACAAATGTTTTTTTAGAAAATAATATTTTTTTAAAAATGAATTTTTCTCATTTGACATACTTTTATAATAGAAATTTTTTAGAAAATTTTAGAATATTAATATGATAAAATAAAATAAAATTTCTGAATCTACATGCCAATTTTATCTTAGCGTAATTTTTTAGGCATTTTTATAATAATATTCATTTATTAATGAATTTAAAAATTTATAGAATTTCAATTATAAAATGATATTTTCATTAATTTTTTAATTGTTAGTTTGAGTGAGTATCTGAAGACGGAGGTAAATTGATTATCCAATAAAATTTTATGATCAAAATGTGTTTAAATATAATCCCCCACATAATTATAAACTACATTGTTAATGAAAACATCATAGATATATATGTAAAAACATTTTACAAGATTGAAAAAATATTTATTACATATCAATTAAAACAGTATATAAATATTAATGTAAAATTTTAATTTAATTTACGTAATAAAAAATGTACATAAACACTAATTAAAACTAACTATCAATGTAGTTCTTTTGTTTAGAGTTTAAAACATATTCAGTTTAAATCATAGAATGAAACAAAAAAACCACAATAGAAAAAATACAAGAGTTATGGTCTCAATTAGATACCCATACCTATCAAAATTTCATTCAACCTTATTCCAACAAGATTATATAAAATAATATTGATCCACAATGTATATCATTTATGCAAAACCAAACCATCTTTTGATTCATAAATAACATCTTCCAAAAAATATATGGGAAATAAAACAATTACATGACACAGAGGGAACACTTTAATAACATGTTGAAAAACAAGTGAAATGAGATTTTATGAAGATATAGAGTATATTTTAGTTAAAATGTAAGAGGATGTATACATGTTTAATATATAGCATAAATCACACCCTTTTTAAACCTTAAATAAATAAACTACAATGGAAAAGTATAGAAGTTAAATAAAAGAAGGTTTTTCTCAATCTAATGTGCTCTGAAGCATTTAGACTCCTATGAGTTATCATAAAAATGTGCACATTTAATTTCTCAAAATTTTGAATAAAAATAGAGCATCATAATATAATTTTGTTCTTACTGTGAGAAATGAATTTCATGTTTGATGTTCCTCAAAATCCTTCACTGGATTAAAAGTAATAATTATTCATATAAATCTCTAAATTATTTCATGAACACCAAAAAACTCTATAATTCATAAAATGTTCTTTATATCTTCTATATTCTTATAATTATTTCACTCTAGAGTATAATTCTAAATTAATTATCAATATGCTGGAACAATCATCTGGTACCACAACGCATCTTACTAATTGATTGACAAAAGCATTAAGAAATCACTAAAATAATTTAATAATAATTATTAAATTAATAATTAGCATTATATTTTATGATATAAATTCTATAAACAGTTAATTTAAAATAAAAAATTTCGATGGAGACTCTTCTAAATTGTGAGATAACAACAGAGAAAACTTAATATAGCACAATGTCATACTAATGGTGACTCGTCTTAGGATTGAATTGTCTCAATATTGAGTCATCACAACACTTTTTGAAAATATCATAGATCATGGTGGTGTTTGATGGAATGTTATCATCATTGGTGACTCTGGTATGGTGGTAGGTTATTTTGATACATAGTTAAATTTTATTCATGGTGGTGACTTATCTCTGACAGTAGGTGTTTTAAACACATAGTCCAAATTTCTTAGTTCAACAAAGTGTCATATTTGATGGTGGGTCTTTATTATACAGAACTACATTTCCATTTTTATGAAAAGTCTTCTCTAATGGGGGGGTCTTTCCCGATGGTGGGGCATTCCCATTATTATACAAAATGTTCATTCTATCTGTTAGTATTCCCTCCAAGTGGGTCTTTGTTGATGGTGGGTATTTCACATAAATTCCCAAAAAAATTTCAAACTGAATTATAGGATAAAACTCTATCATAATGCATAAAAAATAATAATATCATAATTAAACTGCTATTTCATCATTAAAACAAGGGTTCCAACAATATCCTCTCTTTTTTATGATACTAAATCATTTAATTTTCTAATATATTAAAATAATAAACTACAGTTTTTAATAGACCATATCTGAACATTTTAATGTATGGTGATAGTTTGATCATAAATTCTATCTTCATGATGAAATTTTATCAATGTTGTGAATTATTTAATTGTAACAGAGATAAGTAAAATGTAAGAAATGTGGTATAAAATTTTGGTAAATAGTATGTAGAGTCATAGGTAACTAGAAATATATCATCAAAAAAAATATGGTATTTAAGATATTAAAATAAGATGGTATCAATGGAAAAAATATGATGATGAAATCAGAGAATAAACAAATTCCATAGTTTCATTATCCCCCTTTTGGAACTATCATAAAGTGAAATGAAATTCAAAATGAAGAGTAACAAAATATAAATAATAAGTGAATTTTGATTAATAAAATTGAGGGATGAAAAAAAATATACAACATGAGGTCATATATATCTATCACCATAAAATACTAAAAGTATTATTTATACACATTTCATGTGGGGTAGAAGGAATAATTTGTGCCTTTTCATTCCTCGTGTAAAATGTTGAAGACTCAGTAGAAAATATGTAGGTAACTATATGGATGTAGATAGGGAAATTAAACAGAGAAGGAGTCTCCTGAATAATGATATGCCTAATATGCTATAAAACAACTATAGGAGTCATAATGAAGGGATAAAAATGAGAAATTATAGCTGCATTTGGATCTCTAGTTACTCCTGATCTGAAAAGCATTGGATTAGAAGTTGGACGAGTAAGATGAGTAATAACTAGAATGGAATCCTCCTCCACCACAGTAGTTCGAGAAACAGAAATAATGTTTTTCATCAAATTGATGGAATAAATTATAATATTTCAACCCATTTCCATATATCTTAAGAATTACTATTTCTCCAATGCAATTATCTTGAGAAATGGATTCATCAATTTCAAGTGATTCACTTATTCTTTGAATGCTTGATTGACTAATGGAATTTTGAAGTGTTAAGTAAGGAACCTGAAATCATTATCGAGGTCATGTTTAGTATAAGTCCTCAAATGAAAATATTTTATTACCATTGTAATTGTCTGTATATAAATTATCTAATCCTTCATATATTCTCAAAACATCATATTCACAATATCAATACTAGGATATATTTTCCTTAAACTCTCCGGAGTTATATCTTGAACATCACTTAATGAAACCAAAATATATTCTCTAACCACTAACTAGATCAACTCAATATCAATATGAGTAGGAGTTGATTTATAAGCCATTGAAGAATGACATTTCATAATATCATGAAAATAATACATTGAATCTAAAAAAGAAGATCCCATCTCATCCAATGTAGACATCAACTTATCCATCTCAATTTATAACCTCGCGTTTTCTATATCCACATCATCAATGTAAAGAATCATCTTAGGCTACACATTCATTATCACTTTCCCTAATAGATCAACTGAACCATTGCCACTAAAATTAGTGACCAAGGAATGTTAACACACCAATTTTTTCAAAATAAGAAGTATGTCCTTATCTAAAGGATTATAAATCATATTTGAAGAGAAAATATATTGGAATAGAATCAATGATAGGTGATGATAAGGATTAAAAAACTCTTTTAATGGTTGGTTCCCTTGAAAGTTCAGATATTGTAGTCACATTAGATGAAAATATTTATAGCTCTCATGTATCATCAATCTAATCTATCAATGATACTTTAGGATTAATACCTTCTTGAATATAAGGTCTAACATGACTTGGTGGAATCCTACTATCATTAAAATCAGAGTAGTATAGCCCATGTACGAAAAATCCTAGAAACATATCTCATCTCTCAAGAGAAAATTCCACCAATATGGAAGAAGGAACACCATGGGACTTAGTAATAGAAGAGTCAGCAACTGTAGGATCAACAACAGTAAGTATGAAAATCAACTACTCAACAAATCTCCTCACATCTATTTTCAACCAAAAAAGTGAAGGCTCACCAAATTCAGCATCTGCAGGGTCAACATGATGACTATTAATATATTGGAATTCCATCCCCTTGACAGATTCTTCCTTCTCATCTATAGTTGTTCTATCCACATAGTTATCTAAACCATGTCTATCTTCATATCTAGACACAATTAAAAACCTATATAAGAAATAAGTTCTTGAGGCATCTCAACTTCCTCAACACTAGTGAAGACACTAGGAAATACAAGGTCAAAATCATCATTACTATTATCTTTGTCACAATCCTCACCATTGTTTACATCTCCATCTTTTACTTCAACTTATCCTTCTTCTTATCCTTCTTCATTTTTATCATTCACTTCACATCCACTATCATCATAATACATAAAGGTCTACTTAAATAGTTCTTAATAAGAAACATATGTTTCTTCTTCCTCGCTTCTTTCTTTAAAAAGGGAATCATAGATAAAATGTGGTGTAAGAGGACTAAGAGAACCCTTTGAAATAGTAAGCGTACATTTAGGCAGGTCTAGATCACAACCTTAATCCATTGAAAACATATATTCTTCATCAACAGAGCCAACAACATCATATTCTTCTATATATGGATACTCAACCACCTCATCTGGCTCTAATCCTAGATCCACAAGATTATTTTGTCTATAATGGATTTTAACTGGATTGAACTACTTTTAAACATTATCTAAATCATCAAAAAATGGTATACTCTATGTTTTCTAACTTATATTCAATATTTTGGAATTGGAACTCGTAATTAAAAAATAATCCATATATTACTATGGATTCTTATCTATCTTTAGCAATACCCATATCATATTCCATTGTTTATGTAACACCTAGAGATTTAATGAAATATATTCTTTTAATTTCTTTGATTTCTTGGGTTGTACGCTACAACAAAATTATCTTGTGTTATAAGCAACACCATATTAGATTGTATTATACGCAAACACTATTCTAGGCTTGTGTTTTATGCTAGAGCATCATTCCTCGATATTGTGTGTTGTACGCAATACCGAGTTTCACTAAATGAGATATTATTATAATATTTTTATGAACTAGCTGTTATGAATAGTAATACCCACTTTTTGAAATTTTATCAATTTTAACATTCAAAATGGACTTCATTTATTGGATTCGGAATATAGAAATTATTTTAGAGTTAATTTTTTTGTATTTTTCTAAAAACATTAAAATTTTTTATGAATAGTGAAAAACACTAAGTTATAGTTTAAAACTAATTTTTTTTAAATAATTAGTTATTTTATTTCAATTTATTTTAGGTCAAAATAGATAAATAATACCTATATATGTTCAATGTAATTCATTGGATTCATTTTACAATAATTTTAGATATATAAAAAGTTTATTGAACTTTTTACCGTCTTTTAGCCACCTCCAAGGAGCATTTTCAAATTTACATAAAACAAAATTTTACCATTTCTGTGAGTTGAATTTCAAACATCCGAGAGACACAGTTGATATCAGTAATTAAAATTTGGTTCAATGAGATGAATTTTTTTTGGTGGATAGTAAATTTTTACTTTTATTTTCCATGGTTAAAAGTAAAAAACGGTAATTAAGGGTATAAATGATATTATTATAACCCTAACACATGTCATAATTCTACTGGATAAGTGTAATTCGATCAAAAACAACCTTGGGTATAAAATATGACCATTTAGGTCCACTTGGATTAGATTAGGACATTTATTATTATTTTATTTAAAGAGGAGTTAAAATAGTTAAAATCAATGTTTAATAACTAAAAATTTTTTAACAAAGGTTTATACATAAGATAAATTCAAATATAAATATTAATTATAAATATAAAACGATTTTATACATAATGGTATTTTATTTATATTATTTAGACATTATATAATATAATTTATTTATGACAAAATAATGATGCAATAATTACCTTATTAATGGAAAATTAACATAATTGATATTATAAATACCCAATTAAATGTAATTTGAGACTTTTTATGAATTAAAATCTTTTTATATGTTAATTTTAATATATTATTGTTAGTTAGATGAATTTATTTCGATGTAATAATGCTGTTATGAATTTATCAGAAACAAAATACCAAATAGTGTCAAAATTGACATAAAATAGTTTTTAAAATAGATATTATATTATTAATGTATATAATGGTCCTAAAAATATAAGGTTAAGCCAAAAGACTTATGTAAAAATATATATGAAATTAGTTAACCAATTGGGGTTCTATTGGATGATTATAGTATGTTTATTAACCATATAGTGTAAGAATTAAAGAAGACATGGTAAAAGATAAATTATTTATCTTATAGTTAAACCTAAATGATAAGGTTAAAATGGTAACGTAAACCTTTCTACAACATATTTGTTGATAGTATATAGACCCATACCCACCAGAGCCTCGAAAAAAGTCACTTTGGATCCATTATATACCGAATATGACTTTATTATAAAATAATATTTTATGTTTTTCCTAAGGTGCCCCTCACCTCGCTTATAAAGGGGCACACCCTCTTCTCTCAGATTCACTCCTCCCAAGCCATTTGGATCGAAAAGCCTCTACCAAAATACCCTCTCAACTGTCCAAAATTAATCCTAGATTCCTTCCTTTAGTCATAAAGCAAACAAAAGGATCCCTATTGATCAAATCAAAATGAAGAACCCGAATAAGAGGTAAAGATCTCACCACCTATTTTGAGTTCCTTTCTTCTTCCACTTCCTCCTTCTTTTGTTGATTCCATTCTAAAATAATAACTCCAATATCCTATATATACTGTTATGTAATTTTAAAAATGGTACAACATTATTAGTATTTTTATCCAGACTATGAATGTAAAAGTCACCACAGGTGCGTACGTACGGCTTACCATATCCACTTCGTGGTGTAGTTTGTTAGTCAAAACTTTCATCATTTGGATGGGTATAATAATGAGTATAAATGATATAAATAATAAATATAACATTATTATGATTACTTATATATGAGATACCATCCAATTATATATTATTTTAATATCAAAAGAATGATATTGTCGCTCGTGCGTACATACAGACTATCGTCTCCACGGACGCGATGAGATTCATTCCCCATGTTAGCAATTCAAGAATGATTATAAAGTATATATATAAAAAGTAATCATGAAACATATGAAATAATAAATCTACCAGATTTATTTATATATATATATATATATGTCATTTACTTCCATTAAATTCAATATGGAAATGAAAATAGCGTTCATGCGTACGTACGGCCTACCGTCTCCATGAACGGTGTATTTCATTCCATTTTTTGATCTATAATATATATTTTATTCTGAATATATATTATATATAAATTAGGTTTTACAGTATGGAATTAAGTAAATCATGATATAAGAAATGATATCAAGAAAAACAAGTCCAAACATGTATGATAAATGAAATAATTATTACCAAAAATGATGCTTTCACAAGGAATTGAAAAATGAAAGGGTAATATAAAGATCTAAGCGAATCATGTATGATATCATAAATATTATTATGATTTTTTTACAAGTTAATAATATGTTTAAACCCACTATACAAGAGTGTCAGACACATAAGGATGAAATCGGACCTATGGTAAGGGATAATTTTGCAATCTCATTTATTCGGTACTTTTATATGTAAGTATTTATTGTGGTTATGTTTATCATCCATGTCACTATTTTCTAAAAATGTTTTCATAAAATGTGTACTATTTTTCAATGAATGTTTAAATTAATTTTTAACCTTTGTTGAATTTTGCCACATTTTAGGGATGGAATCATTCTTTTGTTTACCATATAAGGTACTTTTTGACATTTCTGGAAGAAGTATGAGGATAATGTTTTTTTAACTTATACGGAATGAATGGATTTTTATGGTTTCATAACACAAATTTTCATGAATATTAATCTACAATATTTCATGGTTATTTTCAAAAATATACTTTTCTTTTAAAATTTAATGGCATTTTTTGAAAAGAAAATAATGTTAAAGATGAAAGGATATTTTCCTCAAGAAATAATTTCAAGTGTTTTGTCAAAACTATTTTCCATCTAAGATGAAATTATTTTGTATGATTATGGTTCAAGTTTAATGTATCTATTATTTACATCATTTGATTCTTCTTATGATGAAATGATATCCATTTGTTTTATATGGATTATGTTATGATTGGATGATGTTTATAAAATACATTTTATTCTATGGGTTATGATGAATGATTTATGTTTATTAGGTGGAACAAGTAAGAATGATTTAATTATGAGATGGTTCAGACCTTTATCTCCCCCAATGCATTGGGTAATGATTTACATCTCATGATATAGACATGGTTGGAACGGAATGTGAATCCGGTTAATTAATACAGGTCTGGAAGGACAAGTAAACCCGGTTTAGTAATGGACTTTGTCTACTATGATGGTCTTGGAAGCAATGCCTTGGATTCTATGGAAATCATAACATAGGCTTAATGGTTTTCCCCAATTAAATGTTTTATTCCCATGTTATTTTACGATGACTAATGTTTCTTTATGACATATGCCTTATGTACATCCATGATTATTTCACTGTTCATGATTTTGATGTTTAGATTTTATATTCATATTTTGCATTCAAATTTTTATGGATTGTTTTATGTTCACTATGTTTACCCTTACTGAGCATATGAGCTCACCCTTTTTATGTTTTGTTTTCCTTAGGATATAAAGAAAGGTTTTAGGTAAGAAAACAAATGGAATGATCTTTATGGGTGATGTTGAAGATCTTTCACCATGATTATAAGATTATATTCCTAGTTTCCAAAGATAGTAAACTATTACATTATTTGGGTGTTTTTTTTTGTTATGTATTAAGTATTCCGAAAAATTAATGTAATGTCCATGTACGTCAAGTATGGGTCTCTATATTTGGTATTAGAGGAAAGGATTAGTTAACCTTTTGGAAACTAGGATGAAAAAACATTTGTGAATTCCCTTGAGATATTTCTAATGTATGTCTAGGGATGTCTCAAAGGATAATTATAAGCATATGTTATAGTCCTATAATTAAAGAAATTATCATAGAATTAAACCTACGATGTTCGATATTTAAGGTACTCCCCCTTTGTTATGTTGTTTTCCTAGAATTATTTTTTGCCTCTCACACTATTCTTACTGGGTTTTAGACAACAGCTGGAACTCGAAGGAACCATGTTGATCAATGTAATGGACGATGCAATGATTGTCTTCCTGAACAAAGCAATGTTATTGGAGGTGGATTGAAAAATATTATTTCTATACTTACACAATCTATGAATCATTATGGACTTCCAAATGAGCAGAGAATGGAACAATATTCTATTGAGTCCTTCATAAGGAAACATCCACCTTCTTTCAATGGGTCTTCTGATCCACATGTTGCTGAACAATGGATCAGTACAATTAAAATGATATTTTCCAAACATCTCTTCTTGGATGAAGAAAAATTCATTTTGGCTATCTACCGTTAGAAGTTGAAGCAAACTAGTGGTGTAATCTAATTTTGAATACAAGGCCCCAAGATGAAATATAATCCATGAAAATTGGATGAGTTCAAGAACTTGTTTTTCAATAAGTATTTCCCTCATATTCTTTAAACAAAGATGGGAAAGGATTTCATTGAGATTATGAAAAAGGATGATGAATCTGTTGGTATATAAGAGGCGAATTTGACAAGGCTTCCAAGTATGCATCTGGATTTATCATCCAACCTGAAAGTAAAGATGATCAATTCTTTAGTGGCTTTAAACCAAGTCTTCGAAGGGCATTAAATATTAGAGACTTATGTAGCTATGAATAAATTGTGAATTGTGATATCAGGGTAGAACTGGAAGTTGATGTTATGTATCCATCTTAAGGTTTTGACATGCAACAAAAGATGGAGTTCAAGGCCAAATCCCAGAACAATGATGAGAAGAAGATGAATGTTTCTTTATGCTAAAAGTGTGGAAAGAACCATGGTATAGATTGTCTAAAAGGAAATATAAAATGTTTTAAGTGTGGAAAATAAGGTCATCGAGTAGTTGAGTGTCGAAGTAATGGAAAAAATGTAGCTAATGATGTGAATAGAGAAAATACTACAGGGAATGCACCACCAACGCTTCAATGCTAATACTGCAAGGAAATGGGGCATTATGATAACCAATTCCCTAATCTAAGGGTTAATGATGAGTGACATCCACAACCTCTTATGGAAAAGGAAAAAGGGAAGTCACATGTAATCACTATTTCTGATATAGAGTATGCCAATGATGTGGTGGAATGATTAAGTGTTTATGTAATGGTATTTCAAAATAGTATCCTAGAATCTCATTTATAGTATTGTGGAATATTGGAATACTCATGTATTGGTTTATTTTGGTTTTCAATAATTATATTGTAATAATTTTGTAAAGTAGATTATATGCGCATAATGAATAGATAAGGAGAAAATAATATGTTTGGTAGTATTAATGAACTCATGATTGATATAAGAACAAAGTGATATCATGTTTTGAGTATATAGAATGTTTGGGATTTTGGTATGTGGAAAGAGTTAACTTATGACAGCATTTAAGTTTTCACTAAGGTTCAATGTGTATTCATTTTCAAGAGAATACATGATTAAGGTATTCAAATTTATGGAATGTGACCAACGAGATATATTTTATGATATAAGAGGGATAAATGATGTTATTCACATGCTTGGTAGATGATCTCTTTAGTAATCATTTTTATCATACTATGAGATTGGATAAATTTATTTTGGATAAGAATAATGATTGGAATGGATTAAGTTGCATATCATAAGTATTGTTTTAGGCTAGAGCTTTTTGAAATGATAGTATAGTTTTGAAAAAAGGAAAACATGTAGGAAGAGTGACAACCTGTCGCGTCGTACAAGGCTACCAGAATCGAACCCGTGACCAAAGTACGACATGCCTTTATCACCTATCATTGGCCTATAGGAAGTCCCTGGTTGGTAAAAATTAGTTTTTTTATTTTGTGATATGATAGATGATTTATATTTCCATTCTAGGAACCATATATATTTAATCTCACCATATATGGACTTATGTATATAACTATTTCTAAACATCTATTTCAGAATGATGGAATGACCTATAATTCTATCGCACGATTCGCTAACACTTAACCGATGTCAAATTCAACATCATTTATTTAAGAGATGAAGTGTTAATTGTTCAAGGCACGAACAACAGTGATATTATACCAAAATCAATTAGGTATTTCTTCTAATTCAAAAATTCTTCAACATTACGAAAATGGTCATGAAAACCCAAAATGTTGTCTAATTGCCCTCAAATCTGATGATTCAGATGGTACCTTAGATCATCACAAATTTATGGGTTTGTGATTATTGGATTTTTCATAGCCATGTTCTCTACCACTCTCCATCCAATCATGAAGGTCATATTTCTCATCCATATCCATATTTTCACCTATGTTCTCCTATGTGGAAACCTAGTGATTAGTTAATTTGGGTAACCATTACATTTCATACTTTAGTTTTTTAAGATAAGTTTTGTTATTCCTTTTTAAAATGTGGGTTTCTATTAAAGATACATTCAAGTAGTATACAATTTATAACCCTGACAAATTTCGAGAGCGAAATTCATTTTAAGCGGGGTAGAATGTAAAACCCCGATATTTTATGAAAAATATTATTTTAATTTCATTGGTGTCTTGTGTTGTACGCTACACCAAATTTATCTTGTGTGATACACAACACCGTATTAGAATGTATTATATGCAAACACTATTATAGGCTTGTGTTGCACACCATAGCAACATTCCTCGATAGCGTGTGTTGTACGCAATACTGAGTTTCACTAAAGGAGATATTATTATAATATTATTATGAACTAGCCGTTATGAATAGTAATACCCACATTTGGAAATTTTATAAATTTTTTCTTTCAAAATGGACTTTATTTTTGGATTCTGAATATCGAAATTAGCTTAGGATGAATTTTTGGTATTTTTATGAAAACTATCAATTTTTTATGAATAGTGAAAAACACTGAGTTATAGTTTAAAACCAAATTATAATTTAAATAATTATTTATTTTATTTAAATTTATTATAGGTCAAAATATATACATAATACCTATATAAGTTCAATGTAATTCAATGGAGTCATTTTATAATAATTTTCGATATATGAAAATTTTATTGAACTTTTTACAGTTTTTTACCCACCTCCTAGTAGCATTTGCAAATTTACATAAAACCGAATTTTACTGCTTCTATGAGTTGAATTTCAAAAATCCGAGAGACACGGTTAATATAAATATTTAAAATGTGGTTCAATGGGATGAAAATAATTTTTGGTGAATAGTAACGTTTTACTTTTATTTACCACGATTAAAAATAAATAGGGTAATTAAGGGTAAAAATGATATTATTATTACCCTAAAACATGTACTAATTCTATTGGATAAGTATAATTAGACCAAAAACAACCTTAAGAATAAAATATGACCATTTCTGCCCACTTGGATTAGATTAGGACATTTATTATTAATTTATTTAAAGAATAGTTAAAATAGATAAAATTAATGTTTAATAACTAAAAGAATTTTAATTTAGGGTTATACATAAGATAAATTTGACTATAAATATTAATTATAAAGATAAAAAGATTAAATACATAATGGTATTTTATTAAGGTTTTTTAGACATTAAATAATTTAATTTATTTATTACACAATGATGATGCAATATTTTCCTTATTAATGGAATATTAAAATAATTGATATTATAAATACCCAAATAAATGTAATTTGAGACTTTTTATGAATTACACTAATTTTATATGATAATATAATATATTAGGGTTGGATATAGGATTTCTTTTCTATTTAATAATGAAGTTATAAATTTTTCAAAAACAAAATACCAAATAGTGTCAAATTGTACATAAAATAGTTTTTAAAACAAATATTATATTATTAATTGATATAATGGTCCTAAAAATATAAAGACCGGCCAAAAGACCTATATAATAATTTATAAGACATTAATGAACCAATTGGGGTTCTATTGATAGTTTATAGTATGTTTATTAACAAAATATTGTAAGAATACAAGAAGACACGGTAAAAGTTAAATTATTTAACTTAGATTTAAATCTATATAATAAGGTTAAAATGGTAACATTAACATGTATAAAACCAATTGGTTGAAAGGATTTCGACCCAATCCCACCCTAGCCTCGAAATAAGTCACCTTGGAGCCATTATCAACCGAATATGACTTTATTATAAAATAATATTTCAAGTTTTTTCTAAGGTTCCCTCACCACTCTTATAAAAGGGCACTCCATCTTCTCTCAAATTAACTCCTCCAAATCCATTTGGCTCAGCCAAAACCTGCCCAAATTCCCTCTAAACTATCAAAACTTCATCCTAGAAGCCTTATTTTAGTTAGAAAGCCAACCTATGGAGCACTTTTGATCAAATGAAAAGCAAGAACCCGAAGAAGAGATAAATTTCTCACCACCTATTTCATGTTCCTTTCTTCTTCCACTTACTCCTTCTTTGTTGTTTCTATTTAAAAATAATAACAACAGTATCTTATATATACCATGATTTTATTATAAAAATGGTACAAACGTATTAGTTATTTTATCCATCATATGAATGAAAAATTCACCACATGTGTGTACGTATGGCTTACCGTCTCAACGACGTGGTGTAGTTTGTTATTCAAGCATTTCATCATTTGGATGGGTATAATAATGAGTATAAATGATATAAATAATAAAAATAACATTATGATGAATCTTTATATATGATATACCATCCAATGATATACGATTTTATATCAACAGAATGATATTTTCGCTCATGCATACATACAGTCTACCATTTCCACGAACGCGATGAGATTCATTCTCCATGTTAGACATTCAAGAATGATTATAATGTATATATATAAAAAGTAATCATGAAACAAATTAAATAATAATTCTACTAGATTTATGAATATATATTTATATGTCATTTGATTCCATTCAATTCAATAAGGAAACAAAATATATCATTCATGCGTACGTATGGCCTACCGTCTGCATGAACGGTGTATTTCATTCCATTTATCGATATATTATATATATATTTTATTATGAATATATATTATATACAAATTATTTTTTACATTCTTGAAGTAATTAAATCATGATATAATTAATGATATCAGGATCAACAATTCCAAACACGTACGATAAATGAAACAATTATTACCCAAAACGTTTCTTTAACATAGAATTGACTAATGAACATGTAATATACAGACCTAAGTGAATCATGTATGATATCATAAATATTATTATGGTCTTGTTAAAAGTTAATAATATTTTTAAACCCACTATACAGGTGTTTCGTAAACATAAAAATGAAATTTGACCTACGGTAAGTGATAATTTTGCAATCTCATTTTTTTCAGGGATTGCTTATACGTATGTATTTACGGGGGTAATGTTTATCATCCATGTCCATGTTTTCTATTTTTATAATATTCATACATGTATGTTTAAATTAATTTTTACCCTTTGTTGACTTCAACCACACTGTATGGAAGGAATCTCTCCTTTGTTTACCATATAAAGTACTTTTTGAATTTTCCGGAAAAAGTACGAGGAGAATGTTTTATTAACTTAAACAACATGAATAGATTTTTAAGGTTTCATAACACATAATTTTCAGGAATCATCATCTACAAGATTTCATGATTATTTTCAAAAAAAATCTTTTTTATTTTATAATTTAATAGAATATTCTGGGAAAAAAAAGATTTTGAAGAAGAAATGATATTTTCCTCAAGAATTCAATTCAAGTGTTTTGCCAAAACTATTTTCCATATAAGATGAAATTATTTAGAATGATTATATATCTATTATAATGTCTCTATTATTTACATTTTTTAATTCTTCTTACGATGAAATGATATCCATTTGTTTTATATGGATTACGTTATGATGGGATGATGTTTATGAAACCCAATTTATTCTTTAGGTTATGATGAATGATTTATGTTAATTTTGTGACAAAAGTAAGAATGAATCAATTATGAGATGGGTGTGACCTATATCTCCCTCCAATGAATTGGTTAAATATTTATATCTCATGAGATAGACATGGATGGAACAACATGTGAATCCAATTCAGTAATACAGTGCTGGAACGCCAAATATTCCCAGTTCAGTAATGGACTTTGTCCACTATGATGGTCTTGGCAGCAATTCCTTGGCTACTCTAGAAGTCATGAAATGTTCTTAATGGTTTTCCACAATTAAATGTTTTATTCCCATGTTATGTTACCATGAAAAATTTTCCATTATAATATATTCCTTACGAACTTCCAATATTTATATCATTGCTCATGATTTTGTTGTTTAGATATTATATTCATGTTTTTGCATTAAAATGTTTATGGATTGTTTTATGTTATATATGTTTACCCTTAATGAGGATTTGAGCTCACCCTTTTTATGTTTTTCTTTTACCCAGGATATAATGAAATGTTTTCGGTAAGAAAAAAAGGGGAAGATATTTCTGGGAGATGTTGAATATCTTGCACCATTATTAGAAGATTATATTCCAAGTTTCAAAGACACTAAAGTATTATAGTCCTTCGGTGTTTGTTTTTGTTATGTATTAAGTATTAGAAAAAATTAATTTAATTTCCATGTAGGTCATGTATGGGTCTCTACATTTGAAATAAACATGGGATAATTTTTTTAATTTTTTCTTGAAGATGGATTCCATATATCCATTATACTGGTCATTAGGAATCTGCATAAATTTATCTTATCTCCAATCATCATAAATATATATATATATATATATCTCATTGTGGAAAAAAATACCTAAATAATAGAATATTTTGGGTAAACATAAAATTAAGATACATTCATCAACAAAATAATTAACAATAGTTCTTTTTACAATGTAGTCTTCTATCAACTCTACCAAACCATCCTCATAATTTTTTTATCACTAAAACATGGAATGGTTCATTGATAGTATTCTACGACACGTTTATGAGGTAATTTCCATCATCTTTCCCAATTTCATGTAGAGAATAAAATATTCCCCCCATTTATTATTCTTCTTACTTTGTCTTCATCTTATTCAAAATTGAACATGACATACTATAAGAATTGATTCAAGAACATCATATAGAATGGTATCTCATTATTATATAACTTATCTACCCATCCCAATTCATTAAAAACATTATGTACCACTGAATTAATCCTGATTAACCATTTAAAATGAACATATTTATTTAGGTACTATTGTATGCTTAACAATATTTTGGTTCACTGGCTCAACAACAACCAGAACAATGAACTATCATATATATTTTGTTGAAGGTAAAGAATCTTATAGAGACATTTAAGAGGATCTCTTTACTGTATCAATTTATAATTTTAAAAAAGGATTAGGAAAATGGGGTTTAATGCCTATGGTTCGTACATAAAGTTTTATGACAAGGCTTAAGAGTAATGCATGAGGGAGTGTGTGTTGAAATTAGAAAAGTTTCTAATTTATATATGTTAGGGATTTTTAAATTGCAAAAAATAATACCTGAATCGAAATAAAAAATTAATAGATAAATACCTATTTACAATAAATATATTTAGTCTCTAAATAGATTAGTTCGTAAACACATAAATGTGGGTAAAACTCCAAAGGTGGGTAAAACTCCATCGATGGGAAAAAAAATATTGGGTCCTAAAAAATTATTCTAAACAAAAATTATGCACGCACAATTCATGTATGATGTATTTTATTCTCTAATAATTCAATAGATTAGTGAAATTATTAGAAAGAAAAATTCAAATAGTAATTTATTCAAGATTTATATCTCCCTTTTGAAAATGATCTCTCAATATCTGATGTATTAAATATATTTGTTTTCTTCCTCAGATAGATACATGGTTTTTAGAAAATTTTATAGCACATATATTGTTATAATTTATAGGTACACGTAGAAATTGTTATCCGTAGTCTGTATACATGTGTTCCATACAAAAAATGTGTAATGAAATAATATCTTTTTCAATTTATTTAGATTCAATAGTAAATAATAATAAAACATTTTGTTTCTTACTAAAATAAGAAACTAGATAATTTCCCAATATGATACATGTTTCAGAGCTTTTTTTTCAATCAAACTTTCGTAAAAAAAATACATCATTTGTCTAACTAAATAAATCTATTTTTTTCCTCTAGAGTAAAACAACCAAATAATGTTAGTATACATGGGGTATTTAAAATTTATTTTTAATGAAACCAAGTGTGAATATATTGTATTTTCTTAAAAATGTTCACAAAAACATGCATTAACATTATAGCAGACCATCTAGAAAATATGTAATGAATACTTCCAAATATACCTCTTTAATTTTTTATCCACTAATATCCCATGTTAATAAAGATCCAAATTAAATTTGGTACACATAGTAGATTCACTTCTCTTAGTGTTATCTATACCAAAATCATTTTAAGAGTATTTAATATATTAACATTGATTTAAAATAAATTCTTTTTTATTTTGTAATATATGAAAAAATGAAAGAATTTTAGTCCAACCATTAAACTCATTTAAAATTATTTTTTCAAAAATTTTTAAATGTTAGTAAAAATATAATTTTTATAATATCCAAAAAATATCATCGACATAAATTTAAACAAAAAAAAATTTATTAAAATTATTTTTCTAAATATCATAGGAGAAAATATTTATTTTGAAAATTCTTTAGAGGAAACCAAAAGATTTGAGCCTATTGAACCATGCTCTAAGATCTTTTTCTAAAACCATATATTTCATTTGTCAACATGAATCCATGATTAAGAAAATGATGATTTTTATATCAAGTAAGTAGTTCAAAAAAAACATTCTCAATTATATAACCATTGAAGAATGATCGTTTGACATCCATTTTATATAGTTTGAATTATTGATGTGCTACATAGGTAAATTGTATTTAAATTTTCAAATGTATGGTTATAGATGAATAGGTTTATTCACAGTCTATATGCTCTTCATGTATATAACCTTGTGCAACTAGTCTAGCCTTATTTCTTACTAATGTTCTATAATCACCAACCATGTTTAGAAACACACATTTAATGTCTATCGTGAAGGTATAAATGGGTATATCAATATGTTCCAAAACATTATTTCCATCAAATTTATCCTGTTCTTCTTGAATATAATTATAAATAATTCACCATTAAAAGAGTCATTGATTTTATTTGTTTCCAGTTGAGAAAAGGATACATAAGTATCAACCTGGTTTCATAATGAATCTATTGTTTTTGTACCTCTATATAAGTCTCCATTCACAACATAAAAATATTGGTATTTTAGAGTCCCAAAATATTTATAAAAACAATAATTGTTCACCACAAGGACCCCGACCTGTTAATGTTTAATAATTTCCACATAATTGGATGATCTTTCTAGTATGAATGATATTAGGGTTAAGAAGATTTAAATTTATGATAAATGATTAAAAACTATTCTAATGGTTTTATAAATTGGTTCATGTCTAACAGGATTGGTATTATAATAAATTACATGGATTGATTCTTCCAAAATATATTTTCTTTTATTAAAAACCCTATAGTATTTTCTAAAAAATGAGTAACCCCCAAAAATAATTTCGTCACCTTTGGATGTAAGAATTTCAAGATTATCCCTATTATTAAGAATAATGACATTATAAAAAATAAATATAATGAAATTAGATTTTGGATACATATTATTCTAATGTTAAAAAAGGGTTTTCATCAAAATAGGTCTAATTAAACCTATATTGATTATAGAGAAATCTATGTTCAAACCCTTTCCCCAAAATTATTTAATTAATTGATTTTCATTTTGGATTGTTTTCGATATCTATAAACGTGTTATATTAATTATTTCTACATCTTCATTAATATTATCCGTTCTAGTAGAAGATAAGTCATGGAAATTACTATTTTGTGAGAAAAATGATTCAAAGTATGGATTTTTGTCCTCATGGAGATGGTCAGTTCATATGATCCTCATTACAAGTAAACATAGGTTTTCTATAGATTTACTATACATGTTAAAATTAGAGTAATCATCACCCTATAGATATAAGAATGATACCTATGTGTAGTTTGAAAAGTTATATACAAGTGCATATTCATACTACATACCATTTAAATTGGAAACACAAGATAGTCAAAAGAAGTCCACATGAGCTGTTACTAGAGGTTGTGAAGTTGAATATTATTTCATTAATTTAAACTATATATTGTGTTTTTCACTTTATGGAAGAGGTTATAGGAATTTTAATTTGTGAATTACTATTTTGGTATATCTATAACAGACTATTTCCCTTTATGATTTCAAAAAAAAAGAATGATTTAGTGGCATAATCTTCTATTCTAAATAAAATAATCTATTTGAAAGGTTCTTCTATAGGAATAATTTTATGAAATTAATGAATCAAAATTAACCACATAAAGAATCAAGTGGATGTGGCTCTTCCACATATGTACCTAGTAAAAACATGCCTGAGAAAAAAGTATTTATGTATAGATGATCGGGAACAAGAGCATGACATGGGTTTCACTACACAAAAATTTTGAAACTCCTAAGGTATATGAATCAGAAATTCACAAAATATTTATGATCTGTCATGATGGATTTAAATAGATTATTCCTAATAATGAGCAAGGATAAACCTAAATATTTCGGAATCATATACCCTATGAGTATGATGCTATCTCATTCATAGAACTCAAATTATTTGACGCTCCTAGGGTATCTTGTTCTATGAGAATGTACATTTAGTTTTTTTCATTATATAAGAAATCATAAAGGTTTTTTGAAAAAGTTATCTATGTTGTCATTTATGGAGTTTAAATCCTTATTTGATCTAGGTAATATGTTTATTAATCTATGAGATTATTCATGCAATGATGAAGAATACATGTTTGCATTGATATTTTATGTTAATTTTGGTTATAACCAAGAATGATTATAATATATGACCATAGTATTCACATCGTTTGATTTTATATATTATGATTTCCAAAATGATATTCAGGGGATTAATGATAATTCTATTTTGGGAAAGTAAGGGACCTTCATTATAACTTCTGAATTTTGGAAGGGTTGTATGGTAAACCCTTTATGGAATGATTTTTTTGAACAACATTTTATGATTTAGATATTAAAGCATTACGTCACTATATATAGATCTATGTATATCTTGTGCCAACTATTATTTTCTACTGATAACTAATTATAAGTGTAATGACTTATCATTCTATCTATGGATATCAATATTTATTAACAGTATAGGCTTAAAATATTAAACATCAATTCCATTAGAATGAGTTGTAGGGGGTGTTGATTAAGGAAAAATGAAGTGTTGAAATTATTCAAATCAAATAAAAATATATAAATCATGTATATTTTCATTTTTTATCATTCTAGATGGAAAATGAGTTCCTCATCATTAAGAAAATGATCTTGAAAAAAATATTCTTCTAGTACTTTAATATATGAAGAATTAAGTGGCCCCTTAATTAATCATATATTTATGTTTTTTTGGTTTTTATCTTTCTCTTGATCACCCATTTTCTTTTGACTACTGATCTTTATCACTATAAATAATCAATTATTCATTTCTACTATAGATAAATTATCCCTTCTCACATATGTTCTTTTATATAGAAACATAGTTATCAGCTACTTTGGGTTACAATAATGTTTCAATACATGCATAATAATAGGATGTTTTATAATTTATTTTACGATGTTGGTTTATTTGATGTAATTTTTCAATTGATAAACCATTCATAACTATGATGAAATGCGATTGAGAAAATCATTTTAATGGGGCATAAGGTAAAACCTTGAGATTTTGTAATAATTTTTAACTGAATTAAATATTTTTAATATTTTTTTTATATATAATATATTATTTATCCTTTGTAATATAAAACAGTTATTTTTCTTTCATTTCACAAAAATAATGAGTTTTCTCTATATTTTTTGTTTCACATAAGACCGGGTTTTACTTAAAGGTAGTATATTATAAACATTGTTATCTAATATATCACATACCCATTGGAAAAGTGGGTATAAATACAAGTAAATAAATTTTGTAAATAAATATTTTATGGGAAAATATTTAGTTATCTATGGATTATAAATAAAATATCTATTATTATAAGTAAAAAATTATTTCCAGAAAATCTATTTTTTTTATAAAACATAGTTTTGTTTCAATTAATAGTATTTTTTAATATTAATTATCACTGTTACTGAAAATTAATTTGATAAAATCGAATTAATTTTCAAATCATCATTTCAAAATTATTTTTCTGTCAATTTTTTTATTTTTTATAAAAACATTCCTTTTTTGATGAATAGTGAAAGATAATGAATTGTAATTGAAAAAAAAATTTCATTTTAATTATTTATTAAGGCAATTATATTTTAAATTGGTTTTAAAATATATTTCAATGAAGCATTTAGCCATTAATCAAATTTAGGTAAATTTTTTAATTTTATTTTGAAATTAGAAATGAAAACACGGTAAGTTTTTCAACATTTTCAAATTAAAACCACCACTTTCTCTTCATGTCAAAGATATTGATTTTAAATTAAATTATTACACTTCTATGAATCTAATTTATATTAATGAATTAATTAAATATAATAATAATAATAATTTATAAAATCAAATATTTTTAATTTGTTTACCATGATTATTGGTGAAAATAATTAAAATTAATTTATGCGATTAACGTTAAATGGGATTTTTTCCATCACATGCATTAGTATTTAAATTAATTTAAATCACAAATATGACTTTTTTAATTGATTTGATTTCATTTTTAAAATATGTAGGTGTAATTTTTTCTAATAAATCAAATTTTAATTTTATTCGGAATGGATACTTTTTTTAGGAAAGTGATATGATACAAGATACCTATGTAAAAAATAAAAATGGTAAAATTTAGTTAACATAAATTCAAATAAATATTTGATAAAACAATGATTATTTTTGGGCAGTTGAGGTGTTTATACACCAATTAATCCCTTCCCTCCATTATTAATAAATTTCTTCCAAAAATGAGTTAAAATTTACCCCCCTAAAGTGAATGCTTTTGGCTATTTACAAAAATGAAACCCCACCTAACATATAAAAGGGAAGTGACAAACCTTAATAATTCACAACAATGAAGAAATATTTATTAAACAAAAATATAAAATAACTTCATAAATACCCTAAAAACAACCTAGAAGCCTTATTTTGTGTATAAATCAATCCCTGCAATGCGTTTAGTGAAATATTAATTATGATTCATGAAGAAGATTTAACATTCATTAAAGAGATTTTTTTATTTCATTCTTCATCCCCTTAAAATTATTTTTATATAATATTTACATGAAAATATATATATATAATATAATGACATTTTTTCACTTTAGTTACCGAACACCATTTCTTCTTCCAATAAACGGGTTATAAAATTATCTATCTTTTCTATGATTGGAAACCGCATAACAGACTGATGTTGTTCTTTTTTCAATTAGAACTACTCATTGATGAACATTATGAAACATTTTTTGATTATAAATGATATATATTATATTTATGATGTTATTAGTATTTTTAATTGTTATATCACACACAAATACATGTTTCTATTATGTGGGAATATAATATTGTCGTACGTGTATGACAGACTACTCAATAATTATTCGTTGTGATTTGTTAACTCTCTAACTAGATGAAATTATGGATGTGTATAATGAAAACATGTAATATATATGGTTTAAAATTAATTCATCAATGAGAATATATCATTTAATTATATTTATTTCTATCCTAAAAAAATGTAAGTAGTGTTTATACGTACGTATTGCCAACCCTCTCCATGATTGGTGTATTTCAATCTCATTACCTAAATATTGGGGATTAATATAAATAAATATATAATTTAAATTTATTATATTTATATAATTTATATAATTATGTATTTATATAACCGTTATAAAATTTAGGGGGACTAAAAATAAAAAATTTATAAATTCATGAAAAATAAAGCAGTTATTGTCTGAAAAATGACATCAAAACGGAATTTTTTCTAAATGGATAATAACATTCCATAGTAAAATCATATATGGTTTGATATATATTAATAACACTATTTAAATGATTTATAATAAACTTTTATTTATTATAATCGGATTTTGAATTATTATGATGGAAGTCAATAGCTAAGGATATAGATTTTTGACTTAATTGTTTATTCTATGAGACACATGCCATGTTAACCACCTATTTCATTTATGGGTTTTATATAATTTTCATTAATGTATCTTATGACTATTATACATAAAATTTTTGTATTCATAGAGAAATAATTTGATAAATCATTCATGGTGTTTAAATTTCAATATTTCTGAATGTGGTAAGGTATTTTTCTTTCAATTTTCTTTCTTTAAGATGAGTGTTATGTTATGAATCAATATTATTTGACATATATATATAAATCACATTTTATATGTAATATAATGATTTTATTCATACTCATGATATTTGATGATTCATTTTATGTTATTCATTCATGGTTTATATGATTCAATGTAACCGAAGTTCCAAATATTTTATTTTACAATATTATAAATAATTGATATTGTTTATAATTATGTCTCCAATTTTGAAATACCATGTTTTATATCTCAAAAAATCTCATTAATTTTATTTACATATGGTTAATAATGATATATTAATTTTATGGTGCCATTTTTTTCTACTCAGTCAAACTTTATATAATTAAGAATATCTTTTTATTAAAAGACAAATTTATTTCCTTCTTTGGTCAGAACCATGTGTTATTCCAAAACAACATTTTCTAAAAATATCCTCAATTTTTTTAATATCTTATAATTTCTAAAAGACAATTTGTTCCTAGGTTTATTTTTTACCAAATTTTAGGGAATGAATGCTCATGTAATTTTCCAATGAGTTCCTATTTGTATTTTACCAAAAATGTTAACAGAATCTCTATTTTAATGTGCATGGAAGGAATAACATTTTCCAAGGTCCTGAAAAATAATATCTCCAATACTTAATATATATTTTTTCCAATGATATTATTAGAAAAATGTTATCAAAATGTTTTATTATTAAAAAAGTGTTTTTGAAATCAAAAATTTTATTTTCCTCAAGAAATGTTTTAAATTATTTTTAACTTTTAAATTGATATGTTTACAAGGATATTTATAGAGAATAGGTTTTCAGAATGTTTTATACTTTAAAAATACAATTTCAAATAATAAATTTTATTTTACTTAAGATATGATTAATATGATTTTAAAAATCATCAATTAATATTTTTCAATGTTATTTCCAATGAAAAATATTTTCATTTTGTATTATGTTTAAAAAAATTATTTTCACAAAAATGCCTTCATCCATAATATACCTTATAAGTGATTTTTCTCAAAAAAATTATTTCACATCTAAGAGGAAATTACTGGGAGATATTATTGATTTATAAGGGATATTGTATAAGGGTATCATTTTTATTCTTCCTCTAAATGGTTTATATTTATGATGAATATATTTTTATGAAACCACATTCTCTTCCACAAGTTATACAATGATAACATGACTGTGAATCATGATTAATTTCTCTAGAGTTATTCTCAGATGAACTGATGAAATGATTATGAAAACATTTTATTTTCCATAGGTTTTTTATGACGAAATTTTTGTAAATCCCATTTAATTTCATGGGTTTTGATATGATGAATCTTCTGTGTTCTTGTTAAATAAATATGTTTGAATTTAATTACGTGATATTGGTTATGTTATAAGAAAATAAGGTTGTCACATTATATAAAAGTATAGTTATAATGTTATAACTAAATAAAGGTGTGTCCTATGTCTCCCGTCAATGTATTGGGTAATGATTTATATCTCATGGTATTGATAAAGATGAAATTGTATGTGAACCTGGTTAATAATGATAGGGCTAGAATGGTGAGTATACCTAGTCTTGTAGGATATGGATTGAACCCAGTTCAGTCATACATTATAGGAAGAAAGATTGAAACTAGTTTAATAACAGTATTTTTCACTGTGATGATATTTGGAGGGATCCTTGACTATTATGATTTTGTGACTAAACATGATTACAAGTTCACAGTGATATATGTGAACCTGAATACATGTTCATAATGTTATGTTTGAAACTGATGACCTATTCATAATTTTATTTGTATACCTATCTTCTATGTCCATAATGTTATACGTGGATCAGGTTTTGTGTCCAAAAGCTTATAAGAGGGCCCAAATTTAGTCCCTTAACATAATGACTGAATCTGTTTCTATTTTTTATATATTCACAATGTTTTTAGCCAATTTGTATTCTATTAATCGATGTTTTATTCCAATTTTATTCTCTCATGGATAATTTTCATTGATTCCAAAATGATTAATTTCATATTAACATACAATATCCATTCCATGAATAATTTATATGATGTATGAAAGGTTTGGGTATGGACATCATATGTTTTTTAATTAGCACATACTCTTATTCATATCTTTTGGTTTCATAAAATCATTGATTTATGTCTCTTATTTTTACCTTTAATGAGCATCTAAACTCACCATTTCTGATGTTTCCATTCCCCAGTTTATGAAGATAAGTTTTATAGTGTTTATGTATATAAAGAGTACTAAATGATATTATATTTTTTGGGAAACATAAAATATATTACACCGTATAAGACAATTGTGATCCATGTTTACAATTATAGTAAACTATTACATTCCTCTAGTGTGTGTCTATGGATTTTAATGAATATTCATCTAAAAATATTTCATATTCATGAATGAGAACAAAATGACTCTATATATATCCCTAAATAATTTTCAAATAATGTTAAAATATAATGAATCATAATCACCAAATAATGTTAAACATCAACTCTATCCTACATTGTGAACATAGAATGCCTCGTGTATGACTAGCATTGGGTGAAACCACACTTCGAACCCCATGCGTGGAAAACATGATGCCCCATGTATAATCATCAAGGGATTCAAAATACTCCAGATTCCTAGGATAAGCCACCTAATTTGGGAATATTCTATTCTTAATCCCCATAATATCCCTTACTGACACTCCTTCTTTAATGAAACCATCATAATACAATGGAAATGAACTAGATGGATATGTCCATCCTGATGACTATAAATTATGACATTGAACTATAAAGGGTTATTTTCAAAGTATTTTAATAGGGTACTGACGATTCCTCCTTTTGTTCCAATCGATACACAACATGGATACCTCTCTATAGTTAAATCACATCCCTGGAATATTTCCAATAAATATTCAACTCTTCTATATGGATGGTAGTAACTTCGATTTGTGATAATCTTTCTCATGAAATCCCACTAAAAACCCCACCAACATATCCCTACAAAGTGTTAAACCAAAGAAAGACTTATCCCCACAAATACCTTTAACATGGGACTAGAATTTCCCCCCATGATGTTAATCATTTGGAAAACATATCACCACAAGGCATTAAACCTATGTTCTAACTGTCCCCACAATATGTTAAAACATCGACTAACATATCTCCACTAGATTTTAAACCAATGAGCATCCTGTACCCAAAAGATTTCAAAGCATCGCTCATCCTATTCACAAAATATGTTAAACATGTGACCCACCTTTCCACATATGATTTCAAATATGTGACCAACCATTCCCCAAAATAAATTAAAATTATTCCTCAATCAGATTATATACCATATCCACACAACACAATGATCATCGGATGCCTAGGGAAATGTGCCTCGAAAGTCTTATTTCCCTTTCCAAAATTAACCTATGATCGATTTGATAGGCCTTGTATTAGGCACCTAGGATACATCATTCGGGAGATTTCATATACATTAGAAGAAGAAAACATCATAGGTTATCAACATACTCAATTTCCTACAATTTCTATTTGTGTCCACCATAACCATCCTCTCGGAAAATATGTAGCTACCCTATCATAATAGATAAAGTGAAATTAACCAGTTTCCACCATTAGATAGTGTTGTGAATGATCTTTATGAATACGAAAAAAATATACAAGGGAGACCTAGATCAGGAAACAAGTTCCAAGGAGGAATCCATGGATAGAGAAACCAAAGTCCCATTATTCCAATAAATTTAGCTGAAATCACCAATCTGGTGTTGGTGGTAACCCGAATTAAAAAATAATTAATAAAGGTAAACCAAATAGCCACCAAAGAGGATTAATGACCAGCCCATGTAATCAAACTAGCTCAGAAGGGGGGAGGATGGATATATCTCACCACAAAACCTCAATGCATTCCCAGGAATAATGAATTATAAAAAATGGTGAAACTAGCATGATATTATACACATTCAATTGTTTTTAGATCAATAACATTACAAAAAACCATATTATTATACCACTAGATCCATACATTATGTGTGAGGCCCACCAAATCATTATGGTTGGACTGCAATTCTATTGTTCTCCTGTAACTAAGGTAAATGAGAGATTTAGTGCATCTGTGGTTAGAGGAATCATCAACGTTGATATTTATCCAACATAGTAAATTGTTGGAACAAATGGATAATGTTTTCCATTTTGGGAATAACATTCAAAAAAAATTATCTGAATATTAACTTCAAGAATGATAATATATTCAACCATCTAGAATTATATGATGACTCACTGCTCGAAAGCAATGGGGGTAGGGGAACTGAATGTGTAGTAATTTTTTACACATATTCTCTAGCCATGAAAACCACCACCTCCACCAAATATTGGTTCCATTTCACAATATATCCCTCAAATTGCATCCAACATAGTGTCATCAACAACCTAGTTCATCATTATGAATTAGTAGAGAACATCCCATCTAGGGATAAGGCCCATCTGGACCATGGAACCTTGGAACCTCACTGATTTCATCTCCCCAAGGGTCATGTGGGAAGAATCATCCCCTCCACTCAGAGATACCATGATAAATAATATCAAGATCGTCTCTATTGAACGATTTTATTTCTTCATGCCTTATAAAGAGGATGTAGGAGCTGTATGGATAATGCTTGTAGCTACCACAAGTAGGGATCCACCCAGGAGAGATCCCATCTTTCCACACAAACAATCTCGTCATGTTCAACTAGCCAATGAGTTCTCTAACCATAACCCTCTTAGTGTTGACCCCAAACCAGAACACCTATCACTGAAAACTAGGGATGGAAAAAAACATTCCTCAATACGAGGCCTCTACATCAGATTTAGTTCCACCAATCCCTTTTGTCACATATCACGCCACCCTGACAACCACCATGTGTTGTCCCATAATTTCTTAATTGAGATCAGGACGCTATGTACCCAATAGGATGGTTGGGATGACTCTTACCAATATGGGTGACAGTAAAAAAACCATGTCCCACCCTTTGAAAATTAATTTTATAGAAAAGTTACGTCACACAACACTACCAACAAACATGAATGTCCTCCCCATTACAGTTACATTCCCTATCCCAAATATTTGTCCCATTGGTGGATGATTAATTAAATTCACAGCCGTCGTGCCTTAAGCACCATCTGTAGAAGAAGAAAAACTTATCCGAGAAAAATCAAGGTATCACACTTAGATAACCCCCACACCACTTTCAATTTTTATAGAGGGAATTATAACATCACCAAAGTCCATTTAGATACATAGGTGATAGATGGAATGAAGAACACACATCCACCCCAACCACTGTAACTAGGGGAATGATATCATTATCAAAGGAAAAAAATCATTTAATTTATGGTCTATATGATCCTAATTCCCACAAATGTTGTTTTCATGAGTAATATAATCTATCATCTTTTCTAGGGCTCAAAATGAAACTATCCCATCCCCATTCACCCTTTATCCTCTACCCCTCCCCTATGTAAGTGTGAGAGATGTTCAGATTATGGTTGGACACTAAGATGTTGGATAATTCTCCAATGAGAAACATACAGATGAAACCCATCCTAATCAATAAGTTGTATAGATATTCCATCCTATATTCATATGGTTATGAATCTATCCTCACCACTTGAAGACACCCTAGTGTTCCTTGGACAATTAGAATATGCAACACTCCCTCTATTTGATGATCTATATTAGAGGATATTACAACCAAATACTCCCCTAGTTTCCAATAAAACACCAATTGGGGATTGGGGAGGTATGTAAAAACTCTCCCATATGTTAAAAGAGACAGATGAAACATTTTCGAGACCCTGACTAGCAACAAAATAATTTATATATCATGTATAACCACAACCATAGAATTCACTATACCTATTTTCTTCACTATGGACCCAGAAACCATCATCCATTATTACATTTAGATGTCATATACCCATCCCTAGTATCTCATCTTCATATACTAACAAATAATAAATCATTTTGAATCCACTAATCAATGGTTCTGTATAATTCACATCATAGTTCATATGGTGGATCAAAAACATGATTCTTAAGGATACCAGAAAACATTCTAGTAAACCTACATCATGAAACTAGCTATTATAGGGAATTTCATTTAATAAGAATCTCAACATAATTTTTTCAAAGTATGAGGGTATTACATCGACCTATACATAAAACACTTCTCAAGAAATAAAAGCACAATCAGTCCTTCCATCATGAAGACAATGAAACCCCTATGTCAATGGCTGTTGGGAATGTTACCCTAATGAATCTCATTGTTGAACAAATAAACTAGGATAAAAAACGAGATGTGATGGAGAAAACCCACACCAATGGGAAAAAAATCTATCATGAAGTTGTTTATATCAGCAACTGTACTTGATATCAGAGATGGGAATTAGGCTTTGTATGTCCTTGTAATAGGTACTAATATCCACCCATTGGAATCTCAACAATAATAAATAGTTCAATAATACTTTTGGCATGTTAAAAGAAATTATAGAAAATAATATTGTCTCAAAATATCCACCTTAATATTGTATCATGAGGGATACAAGATACACACTATTGAGCTCATCACCAAATATCACCATGAGTGAGGCAATGTTAGAGGAGACCATATCCGACAAGTTGAGTAGCTATGTAAGGACCCGGCCTCGGGACTCGTTCTATGACTACCCCATTCATGCCTTCCATAGGCCAGGTGGTGGGGACTAACACCAAAGGAGTGATTCCTGAAAAAAGGGAAGGCATTGCCTTTACAAAGAAAAACAAACACCACAAAGTACACAAACTGAAGTAAACACTAAGTAAAATGTATACACAAGTTAGTGCTGGAAGGTAAATGGGCCAGTATAAAAACCCACCTGAAAGTGTAGTACAACTGAAAGGAAAGTACAACAACTGAAAAGTAAGCAGAAACCACCACATTGTCCTCTGGAACTCCCACCTGAAGGGTGAGTACATACAGTCTCGTCGGCTCATCGAGTCTGGTCATCCTCTCAATGTACGTCCCACCTGATAGACCACCTCCGGGTACCATCCTGTTCCCCAAGCCTAAACCACAATCAGCGTTGTCTATCATCTGCAACCAATACAACATAGTGTGGGCATATCCCGTCCAGGGGTGAGTATACGATACTCAATAGGGACCCCGAGACTCCAGAAGGTCTCCCAGAATCCACAAAGGATAAACCACAAAGGAAAGATTTGAACACAAGTATCGACCAACACTACTTAGGTATATGCCCATACATATACATAACTCATCAAATCTAGTTATTCTCCAACTCACGATCTCATGTACAACCTATTCCACACAAGAGTGTATAACTCAATCCACATAGGAATGTATGTCCCAATCCACACAGGAAAGTAAGTTAATCATATCGAAGATAAAGATTGAAAGTCTAGACTTAGCACACATAGGTTTACACATCATAAGGCGATAGAGAAGATTAGATGTAGCCACTGATTCATCTATGCTGTCGGACCCACAATGGATACAAGACCAGCTAAGCTGACAGACTAATAAAGGATACAAGTCCAGCTACTCTGCCAGACCCATATAGGATACAATCACAGAGTCAAATAATGCCGGACCCACATAGAATACTAGAATAGTAATCATCATCGTCGAACCCATGGAGGATCCAAGTACGGTCGTCGTCACTACCAAACCCACGGAGGATCCAAGTACAGTCATCTTCGCTGCCGAACCTATGTAGGATCCAAGTACAATCGTCATCATTGTCGCAGTCCCAGCCAGCTCTAGGGTTCCCGCACACATCATGCTCGATTCAAGGAGGGTCCGCTCTATGCGCCATGGGGTCGATACATCAACTTTCATGAAGTCCAGAGTTGATGTATGAAAATGTTCCATCTCGCCAATAGGAACATAACGTGACAGACAGCGCATCAAACAGACGCCCGGTCTGAGAGTTATTGGCATTTTCATCATAGGGGCCCAATTGATTTTTAAGCTAAAACCAATCTGACTGTACTCTAGCTGCATCCAAACCTCGAGAGGTGTAATCCAATAGGACCGTCTCAGAAATATAAATCCATCAATGTCGACGACACGTTAATCGGATGTCCGAAGCTCATGTTATAAGTGTTTCCGCTCCGAGGGCCCGTTTGGTTTCGTGTTCGAACCAACCTGGATATACCCAATGTTCTTCGAAACCTTTAGTGTAATATACCGAAACTACTGTATCAATCCAAGGATACCAATTCAACTTACGGTGCGTCAATCAGAGCTTTGTAGCCCATGTTATGGGCATTTGAATGGATCTGTATGAAAATAGGGGGTTTGGGCCCGGTCCAACCCGGCCCAATACACTTTGGGTCTGCCCGAAACGGGTTGACCTGCCCTGGGTCCGGGTAAAGCCCATTTGGGCGCGGCCCGGCTCGGCCCAACTGGTGCGGGGGTCCGGACCTGCGCGGGCGGTCCGGCCCAGTGTGGGCGGCCCGGCCCGGCGCGGGCGGTCTGGCCTGGCACGGGCGGTCCGACCGAGTGCGGGCGGACGCGGAAGGGGGGGGGGGGGTCATTTTGAAACGGCGGCCCCCTTTTTGTGGGGCCTTCCCTTGACATCTTCAGAGGTTTACAACCCTTGGACATTCCGAAAAAATACCGGCTGTAATGGCCGGCCGGTGAGCTGCAGCGTGACCCATGCCGCTGGTCCAGCCTCCTGGTGGTGTCGGCGACCGGTCGAGCCCAGCTCCCTCCTCTCGAACCGCCGCGGCCATTGTTGCGGCTCCTTTTCATCCGGCACGCCGTGGCGGCGCCGCACCCATCCGCCACGACCCACCCCGGTCGCGGCCCCTTGATGCTCCGGCAGGGCGCGATGGCGTCACGCCCCTCCGCAGCGGCCTTCTCTTAGTGGTGGCCTCCATCGGCTTCACCAGTGCAGTGCGACGGCGCTGCACACCTCCGTCGCGGCCCGCTCCCGCTGTAGTTCTCTTGTTCCCGCGCGGTGCGATGACACCACGTTTCTTTTGTTTAAATCCACGAAGAAGATCAAAAAGAAAATGGGAGGAGGACCGGCCGTGTTTTTTCGGTCCGATCTCCTCTCGTGATATCGATAGCAAGTGGAAAAATATTTCACGAAAAACGTTAAATATTTCTTGAATGATGAAACGACACCTACCTCAACAACGATGAGAAAAGTCAGTGTCGCGGCTGACGGCCTCGGCGTAAGTCCAAGGAGGGGATGGCGTCTCACACCAGCTACAAGGAGGAGAAGGAATGGAATGTCGATCTCTTCTTGCGGTGACGACGTTCTTGGACGAAGAGTGTTGTTCTTCGCAGAAGGTTGAGGATCTTCAAAAGAACAACACAAGAGCTCTCTCCTTTTATTTGCACAGTAAAATCCAAACAAAAATAAAATAATTCTTTGACTTATTTTTTTTACTTATGCCAACATTTCAAAACATCAAAAAACATAAACTCACTCAATTAATTAATCTTGAATAGACTAATTAATTGGATGTCATGTTGACAATTTATTGAGGGGTTAGAAGAGTTAAAATAATTTGAAGGGGTGGGGCTCGGGTGGGCCCCACCTCACTAATATCCTATCAAGAGGAGTTTAGAATTAAGTGGGTCCCACCCCAACTTAAACACATGGGATTAAACCTCTTATAAGAGAAATAAAATTTGTAACACAATTTTTATTTCACATCACACATAATCCACATTTTTTATCAACTCCTCCACGAGAAAACACAACTCCGGTAAAAGTCTTCTTAAGAAATTATCGGCGATTCGGTTTCCTCGGTGCCCTCGAATTTCGATTCCAAGAGTGGTTCAAATGTTATAAAAATGTGCTTGTTCGTTCACTGAACGTACCCGAGGTAAACTTCAGAAATTTATTCCAGGCACACCGGACCTCGGAATCAGGTGCCGTTAGAAACTGCGTACTCGTAAAAACCCAAAGAAATTAAAAAAAAATTTCTTAGAATTTACCGGACTTTAAATTACTCCAAACTCATGGATTTATGTCCCCGAAATGTTACATCACAAACTAGGGAAACAAATGAGGGTACTGAGCACGCATCTGAGCCTCCCGCTCCCAAGTGCTCCCCGGGAGGTTCCTGTGCTGCCACATGATGCGCAATAGTGGAATCATCCACCCACGTAGGACCTGATCCTATCGATCCTCAATCTCCACCGGGACCTCGGCAAAAGCCTCCTCGTCATTGAAATCCATCTCCCCATGGTTGATGATATGCATCGGGTCATGCACATATCTCCTAAGCTGAGATACGTGGAAGACGTCGTGCACCCAGTGCAACTGAGGTGGAAGAGCTCGGCGATAAGCCACCACGCCTATCTCGATGAGGACCTGGAATGGTCTGATGAAGCGTGTAGAAAACATGTCGCCCTGGCCTAGTCTACAGAATTCACGTCATGGTGAGACCCATAAGAAAACGTAGTCGCTATACTCGAACTCTAGTGGTCTCAGCCTCCTATCAACATAAGACTTCTGTCGGATCTGAGCTATCCTCATCTGCTCCTGGATGACCTAAACTTTCTATATTTTTTCCTAGACCATCTCTACTCCCATAAGTGCTGACTCCCCAGGGTCTGTCCAGCACGAAGGTGATCTGCAAGGTCGACCGTACAATGCCTTGTATGGTGCCATCCCGATGGTGGAGTGGTAGCTGTTGTTGAATGCAAACTCCGCCAAAGGTAGGTGACCCTCCCAACTGCAACTAAAGTCGAAGACACATGCACCGAGCATGTCATTGAGGGTCTGAATGGTCCTCTCTGTATGACCATCCTTCTGAGAATGAAAGGAAGTGTTAGGCATAGCTTTGTCCCAAATGCCTCCTACAACACCATCCAAAGCCAGGAAGTAAAGAGAAAATCTCAATCAGAGACGATAGATGATGACACAACATGAGGTCGTACGATCTCCTGAAAATAGAGGCACACCAATCTCTCCACGGAGCCATGCTTTTTAATGGATAATAAGTGGGCCGACTTGGTGAGTCGATCGACGATCACCCAAATGGAGCTGTGTCCTCTGGAAGTACGTGGAATTCAAGTCATGAAATCCATAGATATCCCATCCCACTTCCACTAAAGGGACCTCAAAGGGTTGTTCCTGGCCTTCAGGTACCTGGTGCTCCGCCTTAACCTACTGACAGGTGAGGCATCGAAAAATGACCACATCTACAGCCTTCTTCATACAGGACCACCAGTGGTGTCGTATGAGATCCTAGTACATCTTCGTCACTCATGGATGTACCAGTAATGAGGAAGTGTGATACTCTCTCAGCACCACCACTTGTAAAGCATCTAATTCCATTGTACGTCCTCTGAAAAGGACGATGTGCTCTCCTCCTATAGAAAATCCATCAGGTGCCTGTCCTGAGGATATCTGTGCATACCGCGTCTCACAGTCAATGTCCCCATGCTGCGCCTCTCTGACCCACTGAAGAAGTGGAGGTGTGACTGTGAGCGATTTTAGAAAGGTTTCTCCATCACTCCACAAAGGATATCTATAAAGTGGCTAATTGCTCTGTATCCACTCCAAGTAGTTGAATTCCCATCCTCCTGCTGAGAGAATTGGCTAAAACGTTCTCCTTTCCATGAGTGTAGACTATCTCAAAGTCATAGTCCTGGACGAACTCGAGCCATCGACATTGTCTCTGGTTCAGGTCCTTCTGCGAGAAGATGTACCTGAGACTCTGGTGGTCAGAGTAGACTATAAAGCACTCGACCATTAGACAGTTCCGACACATCTTAAAGTTGAAGACCACTGCTTCTAACTAAATGTTATGGGTAGCATAGTTCTTCTCATGCTACCGCAACTGTCATGATACATAGGTGATCACTTTCCACTCCTGCATCAGGACACACCTGAGTCCGGTCCCTGATGCATCACAGTAAAATACGTACCCTACTCCCTCCTCCAGTATCCTCAAGATTGGTGCACTGGTCAATCTCTATCTCATATCCTAGAAGCTCTGCTGACATCTATCAGACCAAATGAAGGGTTTTCCCTTGTTCATAAAAGTTGAATGTGGTGCTGCAACTTTGGAGAATCCGGAACAAACCTTTGATAGTATATAGCAAGACCTAGGAAACTTCGTACCTCCATCACGCTCATAGGTAGCTCCCTAGCTAGAACTACCTCGATCTTCACAGGATCCACCACAACTTATGCCTCAGAGTTGATGTGCACAACGAATTTGACCTCTCGTATCCTGTACTGACACTTCGAGAGCTTACCATAAAGCTAGTGCTCTCAAAGTGTGTCCAGTACAACCCGCAAGTGGTAGGCGTGCTCTTCCTCAGTAGTCGAGTATATCAATATGTCGTCGATGAAGACTACGAAAAATCGATCGAGGTAAGGCTGGAAGATCCTATTTATAAGACTCATAAACACTGCTAGATCATTGGTTACGCAGAAAGGCATAACTAAGAACTCATTGTGGACATACCGACATCTGAAGGCCGTCTTCTGCACATCCTCGACTCGAACTCTGTGATGATGATATCCTGACCTGAGGTTTATCATCTAGAACCACCGTGATCCCTTGAGCTGATCGAAGTGGTGGTCAATCCTCGTAAGTGGATACTTGTTCTTCACGGTCACCTGGTTTAGGTGACGGTAATCGAAACACAGTTGCAAACTCATGTCCGCCTTCTTGGTGAATAAAATCCATGATGCCCAGGGTGAAAAACTGGGTCGAATAAATCCCTTCCCTGCAAGTCCTCCAGTTGTACCTGTAGCTCACGAAGCTCTTCAAAAGCCATCAGATATTCTGGAGTAGATATCAATGATGTCTCATGGTATAGTTTGATGTAGAAGTCTACCTCTCTGTGAGGAGGTAGCCCTAGAACGTCATCTGGAAAAACGTCTGCATATTGATCAACCAAAATAGGAAAACTCGGACTCCTCACATCAACTGCTCCTAGGATAAGAATAGTCACCTGATGAGTGATCAGCTATACTCTCCTCTGAGTGAGTCAATCCTGCACTGCAAAGGCTCCCTTCTTGCTGGTGAAGGTGAACCTGCTCCCATCGGTGCAGACACACCGCACCTTGTGCGTAATACAGTCGATCTGAGCATGGACCGTAGATAAACAATCCATGCCTAAGATGACATCGTAAGGCCTCGACGCTGCTACAAGAAGATCCGAGCCAAAGCTCTCGCCTCCTAGCATAAGCTCACACTGCCGAGACCAGTGCGTAATCGTCGAGTCTGCTCTTATATGAGTCTCTAGCTGTAAGGATCGAGCCAATGGCTCTGTTGGAATCTCCGAGATCTGAAAAAGGGAAACAGAAATGATATAATGATTCTCTCTTGTGTCTATAAGAACTGCAGTAAGGGGGTGTATACATAGATAGTATTTCGAATAATCTCTAGTGCACCGTGGTCGTAGGCCTCCACTTCTCTGAAGCTGAGCTTGCCTATGTCCACCAGCTCCTTGTGGTCGTGGTGGAACTCCTTGTGGTGGTGGTGGTAGAGCCTCAAAATGTCGTCCACCACCTTCCGCTTGGCCAACTCCTCTTCCTCGTCCACCTACTCCCTGCGGACTACCACGGTCAAACCTCTTCCTCTGCCTGGGTGGTCCCTCAACCTTCTTCTGCTCTTCTTCATGGCGGGTCGGGCAGTCACGATCCCTGTGGCCCTGCTCGACGCATGCATAACATTGTCTGCTCCTCGTATCGTTGGCTCTGCGTCATGTACCCCGCACCTCTGATCCAATATCTTGAGGTCGTCTGCCTGATGGTCTGGTCCACCTGGACCCCTGTGACATCCATCAACTTCCATCTGCAGAATACTCTGCTACGTGCCGCCCTGCGGTAGGTCTCGCTGCTCGCGTATGCTCAGATAGAAAGCTATTTACAATAAGGGCTCGGTCTATTACTCATGCCTGCGTCGGTATATTGAGGGAGATCATCGAAGCTCTGATCTCATGACTCAGTCCCTTCTCGAAGGATCGGACCTGGATGATTGGTTCATGTACCATGTGCGTGGAGTAGCGCGAGAGATTGGTAAACCTCGCCGAGTAATGGGCCATAGTCATGCTGCCCAGCCATATTTGTAGTAGCTCTTGAATACGCACCGCTCGGAGGGTGGCTGGAACAAACTCTGAGAGGAAGAGGCTCTCAAAGTCCACCCAAAGAATAGATTCCTCATTGATAACCCGGAGAATCAAGCTCCACCATCTACCTATTTTCGCGTGCTGGAGACTCTCCGCAAGGATCACCATGAGGTCACCTGATGTCCCTACTAATTTGAAAACTCAAACAACAGACTCCAGCCAATCCTCGGCTGTCTGAGGGTCCATCTCCCCACGGAACCTGGGAGGTCTCTGACACTGAAACTCGTGCAGTGCAATAAGGCGAAGCACACTCTCAGCAGCTGGGGCTAGTGGTATCGGTTTCTCGGCGGGTATAGGTACCGCTGGTGCCTCTGCTGTAATGGGGCCCTCCACCGAAGCCTCGTCACTCGGTGGGATGCCGTCTCACACAAAGCTCGGGACCCTACCTAGCTTCCATCGTGGGTCCGTCCTGAAAAGAAACAGGTTATCCCTGACCAATGTCGTATACCTGTCGAGCTGACACAAGTAATCACAAAGAAAACATTGAAACACACATGCAATCAATGTTTTCATACACTAATTCGGAAATTAGAAGTTAGGGTCCTGGTGTATGGATACGTCGACCTCCACACCTACACTGGACTCCATGTACTGATAACCACACTCAATAACCATAAGACCATTTCTTCACATAGTAGAGAGATTAGAGTCTTGAGTTCTATGGTAGAACCAAAATCCTTTGATACCAATTTTTCACGACCCGTACTTGGGGGTCATGTTATGACTTCGCCAAGACCACCTTCCATAGGCCAGGGGATGGAGACTATTACCAATGGTGTGATTCCTAGAAAAATAGAAGGCATTGCCTTTATAAAGAAAAACAAACACCACAGAGTACGAAAACTGAAGTAAACACTAAGTAAACTGTATACACAATTTAGTGCTGGAAAGTAAATTGGCCGGTATACAAACCCAATTAAAAGTATAGTACAACTTAAAGGAAAGTACAACAACAAAAAAGAAAGAAGAAACCACTACGTCATCCTATGGAACTCCCACCTGAAGGGTGTGTACAGAGAGTCTTGTCAGCTCCTCATGTCTGGCCATCCTCTCCATTTATGTCCCACCTAATAAACCAATTTCGGGTACCATCCTGCTCCTCAAGCCTCAACCACGATCAGAGCTATCCGTCTTCTGAAACAAACAGAACATAGTGCGGATGCAGCCTGTTCAAGGGTGAGTATACGATACTCAGTAGGTACCCTGATACTCCTGAAGGTCTCCCAGAATCCACAAAGGATAAACCAAAAAGGAAAGATAAGAACATAAGTATCAACCAACACTACTTAGGTATATGCCCATACATATACCTAAGTCATCAATTCTAGTTATGCTCCAACTCACGAGCTCAAGTACAACCCAGTATACACAGGAATTTATAACTCAATCCACACAGGAAAGTACGTCCCAATCCACACAGAAATGTAAGTCAATCATATCGAAGATAAAGATTGAAAGTCAAGACTCAACTCACACAGGTATACACTTCATAAGGAGATAGAGATGAACAAATTTAGCCACTGATTCATCTATATTGTCAGACCCACAAAGGATACAAGGCCAGCTAATCTGCCGGACCCACAAAGGATACAAGACCAGCTACTCTGCCAGACCCACATATGAAACAAGCACCGAGTCAAATACTATCGGACCCACATAGGATACAAAAACAATAATCATCACCGTCGAACCCACAGAGGATCCCAATACGGTCATCTTCGCTGCCGAACTCACAGAGGATCCATGTACAGTCGTCATCGCTGCCGAACCAACGTAGAATCCAAGTACAGTCGTCATCGTCGTCACAGTCGCAGCCATCTCTAGGGTTTCTGCACATAGCACGCTCGATTCTAGAAGGGTCTGCTCCGCGAGCCAAGGGGTCGATACATAAACTATCATGAAGTCCAGATATGATTTATCACAAATATTTTCCTCGTTAATAGGAACTCAACGTGATATACGACGCGTCAAACAGACGCCTGGTCTGAGCGTTATTTTCTTTTTCATTCAAGGGGCACAGTTAGTTTGGAAGCTAAAACCAGCCCAACCATACTCCAGCTGCATCCAAACCTCGAGCAGAGTAAGACAATAAGACCGTCTCACTAAGAGAAATCTAACAAAGTCGACAGCACATCAATCAGATGAACTGATCTCAAGTTTTTAGCATTTCCGCTCCGAGGGCCCGGTAGGTTTTGTGGTCGAACCAACCCGGTCGTACCCAAAGTTCTCCTAAACCTTGAGTGTAATATACCTAAACGACAGTCTCTATTCAAGGATCCCAACGCAAATTATGTTGCATCGATCGGAGGTCCAAACCCATGTTATTGGCATTTGAACAGATCTGTCCTAAAACTGGGGATTTGGGTCCGGTCCGACCCGGCCCAATACCCCTTGGGTCGGCCCGAACCGGGGTGACCCGACCCAGTGCCGGGTCCGGACCAGTTGGGCACGCCCCAGCCTGACTGGTGGGGTCCAGCTCAACTGGCACGGCCCGGCCCATCACGGGGGTCTGGCCCAGCATGGGCGATCCGGCCTGGCGCGAGCAACCCAGCCCGACGCGGGTGGTCCGGCCCAGCGCGGGCGGTCCGACCTAGCGCGAGCAGACGTAGAAGGGGGGGGGGCATGAACCCCCTTGTTTTCAAATAGCGGCCCCCTTTTTTTGGGGCCCTCCCTTACCAGCTGTCGGGGGTTACAACCCATGGACTTCACGAAAAACGACTGGCCGTAATGGCCGGCCGGTGAGCTGCCGCGGGACCCCCACCACGAGTCCCGCCTCCTGGTGGTGCCGGCGGCCAAACCAGCCCATCCACTTCTTCTCGAACCACCATGACCATTTCCGCAGCTCTTCTTCGGCCGCCGCAGCGCGACACCGCCACTCCCCTACTCCACGGCCCGCTCTAGCAGCGTTTCTCTCGCTCCCACGCGGTGTGACGACACCACTTCGCCTTCGTTTCAAGTCATGAAGAAGATCAACAACAAAAGTGGAGGAAGATCAGCTGTGTTTGTGCGGTCTGATCTCTTCCTGTGATATCTATAGCAAGGGGTGAAACATTTCAAGAAGAACATTAAATAATTCTTGAATAATGAAACAACCGATACATCAACAACGATGACAAATGTCAGCGTCGCGGTTGACGACGTCAGCGTACGTCCAAGGAGGGGATGACGTCTCACACCGGCTGCAGAGAGGAGAAGGAACGACACGTCGATCTCTTCCTGTGGTGATGGCGTTTTTCGACAAAGAGTGTTGTTCTTTTTGGATGGTTGAAGCTCTTCAAAAGAAAAACACAAGAGCTCTCTCCTTTTCTTTGCACAGCAAAATCCAAACAAAAATAAAATAAGGCTTTTCCTTATTTTATTTACTTATTCCAACATTTCAAAACATCAAAAACTTAACCTCAATCAGTTAATAAATCGTGAATAGGCTAATTAATTCGATGTTATGTTGTCAATTTATTGAGTGGTTAGAGGAGTTAAAAGAAGTTGGAGGGATGGGGATCGTGTGGGCCCCACCTCACTAATATCCTATCAAGAGGAGTTTAGAATTACGTGGGTCACACCCCAACTTCCACACATGGGATTAAAACACTTAGAAGAGAAATAAAATTTGTATCACAATTTTTAATTCACTTCACACTTAATCCACATTTTCTAACAACTCCTCTAGAGAAAATGAATCTCCAGTAAAAGTCTTCTTAAGCAATTACCGATGCAACGGTTTCATTGGTGCCCTCGGATTTTGATTCTGAGCACCGGTTCAAAAGTTAGAAAAATCAACTCATTCGTTCACAGAACATACCTACTTGGGAACCTAACAACTAAACATCGTGAGCAACCATTATGATCATAGCTGTTGTAAACAACAAACCCCAAAAAGATGACTTGATAAAATTAATCATCTATCTTATAATGGGTTGAGAAGCCCCAAAAGTTTTAGATTTTACTAAATGGATGTTTTACCCCTCAATGGTGGACCACGTCCATCCACCCTTAGAATTTTATAATCTAATAATCAACCAATTCAATTGGACTAGTGATATGATATAAAATTTGGCACATTTTAGCTCATGACTTGACCAAAAGATGGGAACTCTAGAACAACATGATTCCACTAGAATTAACATATTCATCTATACATCATAATTAATTATTTCTTTCGGGTACTGTCCACTGACCCTAGGATACATCACTAGCTATAATGATCATAGAAAATAGTTCCCCGATAAATTTTTCTCCAAAATGCAAAGTAATAACCATTCATACCTATCCAAATTTAGGAAGTGGACCAATGGCAATGTTTATAAATACATTTCCTAGTGTAAGGGACACACAGACTCCCTATATATGAATATTTCTTAGGAACAATTCTTGATAATCTTCGTGTAGAATGTTGATGATGATATAATCCTTACCCTTATCTCTCTTAGTTATCTAGGTGAGATTCAAGAGTGTCCTAAAATAAATATGTTCCTAGATGATTCATTATAGTTAATCAAGAAATGGTAACACCAATTACTTTATCCATATACCATGTGAAACATTGTGAAGGATGAAAAAACCACAATAATTAAAATTGAGGCCCCGTAGTATGTCAAACTTCACGTAACTCAATTAAGATACTTCATCATATAGACATGACTCACAAATGATATCCTCATCAATTGTTCCATCACAATTAAAATGATTCCCAAGCCCCCTACTATGGCCAAGAACCCATGATTCCCTACACAATGTAAACTAAAAATACATATTCTTTCAAGGAAGTATATGTATCACATTGACTCATTTTTCTCTTGGATAATAACATGGAAAATATTATTAAATGTAGAATTCATGAGGAACATAAAATCACTATTTGTGATAAAAATTCCTACAATACAGCCCTTAGAAATACAATCAAAGTGTGTTTTATCATTAAATATTGTCTCCAAGATGAGGTATATGTTAGAATGGTCATGTTTTGTGATGTAATAACACAAGATAAACATCCATTTCATTCCAAGATAGAGTTGAAGAAGACTTTGATGATTGGAAATGGATTACAGTATAGGTTAATATAATGTATAGTGACTGGATATCACATAAGACGGTTTCTTGGAAACACAATATTATACTTTTAAATTTATTAAAACATTCCACACATACAGTATCTGTGTCCACTCAATGAACTTTAGTAATATAAAATTCCTATATTTATCAGATCAATTTGTACCAATGATCATAAGGAAATAAGATTCCCCCATAAGTGAAAAAATTGCCCCTCGCCCTTAGTTATTTCATGCCTCTCAAATTGGGATAGCGGACCATGATTCTTCTCATTATAAAATATTCAACTGAAAATGAACATGAATTTGTTTCTCTATATTTGGTCAAGGTGGTAGATCATTGAAAAATATTGAGTGACTAAGAAAGAAAATGTTTTCAGTCAGATACATCTCGATAATTCCACCAGAAGAGTAGTAGACCCCATGTTAATAATTAGTCTTCCTAATCCAGTTCTCCAAAAGAAATTATTCATTCCACTGAGAAAAAAAAAATTCTCAGGTGTATATTTGTAAGAGAATAACTCTCTGGTATTTCTGTCAAGGATTCCTCCACAACTGACTATATTGGTTGATCATGTGACTCAACCACATCATAATTATACTTATCTATGACTTCACAATGTCTAACCACATCTATTAGGTTCTATACATATGTCATCCAATCAACATTGAAATATGTTAATTATGATCTAGGACAAAATAGATTAAAAAATGTATCATTTTGTTCTCCACAAATAAGAGTTTCATTTATTGGGGATAATTATACCTCTTTCATGAAACTATGATTTTTTGATTAAAACACCCTCCTTGTAGTATTTCTCTCAATCATTGAAAAAATCAATTTTTCAAAAGGGATGTGTGAGTCCCTTATCAAGGCCATAAAGATCACTTTAGAATTGAAACAATGATAGATATTTCTGAATCCTACCACACAGATGTTGTTGTGTTAGAATATTTAAAAGTCTTTATTTGATCATATAAAGAGTAATAGGGTTCCACAATCTAGTAAAAAAGCCTTCCATTTTATAAAATAGGCTAGTTTAATTGAAAAAAAATATTTGTTTAATAGTGGATACTGGTTCTAAGATCATATTAATTATAACATAGACAATCCACTAGGTAGATCTCATAGAGGGTTATCTGAATCCTTCGACATTGAAAATTTCTGTGTATGATTAGAGTGAATAGTATCCAAGAGGAATGATTTTGTTGAAGAACCAGATCAATGGCTTAGTAAAAAGCACCTTGGTTATGGGTGTCCCTAAATCCACCATGTAAAACACAATATTGAGAAGCCCCTAGATATATATGAACAAAGTGGTTCCCTCATTTTATTTTTAGTCTCTAAAATACTCCCTCGTCAATCAAGTAGGGGTGCACTAACTTGATACCTCTGCCTTCAAATCTAGTGAAAACAACTAATTGTAAGATTCGTACTATAAAATAAAAGGTAAATTACTAGATACATGGGTGGTTGATCATATCAATGAAAAAATGGTGTGATATATAATTTTGGGGATCCATGGGAAGATCCAATAGATAACATCAATCTACCAATCCTCCTGTTTGAGTTAACAATCCTAGTTCCATAAATATAATTTATTATATCAAATAGATATGATTCCTCATTGATTACCTCATATTCATAAATGGGATATGATTGTCTAGTGTTGAAATATCTACTCTAATATAGAACATTGGGATCTAAAGCATAGCTAGTGATCTACTACCCCATTACAAGTTCTAGATGGTTGGCTTGAATTGCGGTATGTACTCTTGAAACCATTTATTCAATATCAAAGGTGTGAGTAATTATTTAACCACATGAAAATATCTTAGTTTTATAAATTAACATAGTCTCCGTAGAACATAATCCTCTCATTGATGATTCTTCTTTGGCATGAGCTGATTCTAGTACTGTTAGCAGATCTATATATCTTAAAAAATTTCTCCTCCAACTGGAAGTGGTGTCTCAGATAATGAATATGACTTGGATTATTCCCCTCTAGATTTTAAAGATGGTGGGTCCAAAAATGCCATTTAGTTAACCTAATTTAGTCATGGCTTTGAGGAAGACCCCTTATCGATGTCTAGACAGGTAGTTATGTCACTCGATAAACAAAAATAGTATATTGATTTATTAAATAAGAACTATTTCATGTTTACCATTATAAAAATAAAATAATAGGTATCAATACCTAGGTTTTATTTCATCATATCAGCCTTCAATAGGCCAACTGTGGGTTATGAGAAACAACCCTAGTAGATGAACCTTTGTAATGGTGTTGTGGATAAGGCAGAAGTTGACATGCTAATCTAGATGGAATTTTTTGGGGAGGTTCAATACCCAAAGTGGCCATTCAATATTATCCAATTCAAGAAGAATAATAAGAAGATCAAAATGTGTATTCAATTTCAGGACATATATTTCCACATGTTGATGGATGGTTTTATCTTTCTAGTAACATGTCTTTTAATTGATCAAAAAAATCTATTACAAGAACTCTCATTTGTTGATGGATATTCTGATTATAAATTGATATAAATATTCCCTAATGATGAGGATCCCACTACATTCATCATAGCGTAGGGAGCCAACTACTATATACTAATTCCATTTGGTTTCAATAATGTTAGAGATAATTTATAAAATTCCAATAACCATATCATTAAACCAATCTTAAATACATTAGTACACTTCTATGTGTATAATTTCATGGTTAAATGTATTGAACATTCTGATCATATCAATGATATTGAGAAGTTTTTTGAATTCCTTCCATCATGTCACTTGAAAATGAACCCCATTAAGTCTGCATTCGAGGTTACCACTAGAATGATTCTCAGCTTCATTATCAGATATATATGAATGCATATCTCTCCTGAGGAGATCAAAGTCACCAATAGTGAGAATCTTATGAAAACCCTCCAAGAGTTGTGTGGAATTCAAGGAAATTTAGTCTATATCAATTAATTCATTATGAATTTCAATGAAAATTATATTTGATTCTCATTTATTATGATGAAGGAAAATTTCAACTTGTATAATAATGACAATATGATTACATTAATGTAAATTAATATGTATTTTAGGTACCATATATTATTGATTCCACCCATATTTGCGAAGCCCTTAGTCATTTACCTGACAACCTTATAGTGGTCGCTAAATTTACTTCGACTCAAACAAATAATGGGGGTAAATAAAAAAACATGTATTATATTAGTCGCATGCTCCATGACATTAATAAATTATATCCCATGACCCAGAAGAATTTAAACACACTAGTATTTTTTATTTATAATTTGAGGAAAAAGTTGTAGAACCATGACACATTGCTGGTTCCCTATGTCGATCTAATGATGTCTATTCTCAATGGACTATACTGATTGGTTGACTATAATTATGAGAAATAATTCATTAGTAGTTAAAAACCATGATTATCCCCAAAAAATGTTTCAAGGCCCAAACCTTGGAATATTTCATAGGTATGAATTTGGACCCTAGGGAACTTCCCATGAATTTAAATTTCTCATATGAATCCATACACTTAGTGAATCATAATATTCATTGACTAAATATTCATATTTATTATGTCTCTAATTACATAAGATACAGAATACTGAACAACACCAAACTCAATAGTATGGTTCTTATTATTGTATTATTCACTCCAAAACATTCCATATTTTATAACTCAATCTTTTTAAAAAGTCTTCACTAGTGGAAATAACCAGTACTTTTATATTATTAGTAGCCTTGAGCTGGCCCTTGAGATTGATGTCCCCTTCTTACATGTGAAGGAAGACTTTAAGTTAGTAATCAAGAAAATAAATGGTGGTTATTTCATCATGAATCATGAATGTGGTCACCTATAATTGAGAACTAATGATTTTATGGATCAGTTCCCTTTCTATTTATAGGTGACTCATGTTCCCTGATCACCAAATGACAAATCGGATTATTTCAGTAACCATGCCCCACACCATTCACATCATGACCAACATAATTTATAATTACATAAAGAATATCAAAATTATTATTATCCCAATAGATTATGATGATGAATACAGATATATTATTTAGTTGGTGGCTCATGATTCAATGCATTAGACCTCAAATACTCTAGTGATCAAAGAAGAACCCTATTAGATGGATTCCTTTGTTGAATATATCCAATATAGAACTCTCCAACCAAACCGGGCAGAGAATATTTATATCCATCAGTGTGCACCACAATTTGATCTCTAGTTTGTCTATAAACTTTATTGGACCTTCTATAGGTGAGTATTAAATTAAACTTCATCCAATTCATTAAAGGAAAGTACGTACCTAATGGTAGGTAATTGTTCAACATTGGGTCATGTCAGCATTCAAGTGGTACGGAATCCTTATCATCAGATATGAATTTTGTGTTACATTTTACCTTCATTGAGACATAAATTCATAAAGATACCCAATATTTATCATGAACTCTTGATCCATGTCAACGTAATGACTAAGTTACCATATACTTTCTATACCTCCCACTACTCCTATACCTTTTTCATATGCGGACGTGATGATGTGGGTCCCTAATGAAAAATAAATTCTCAATAGTGTATGTTTATTCTGAGTACTAAAAACATATTTTCAATTTGGGAATATTCCATCACAATCAATAATGTAAACCCATAGTCTGTGATAGTGTTTTTTATGTACCAAATCTTCCATCCATTTATTATTTCCCACACCATTCTCACATAATATGGAACCAAAATTCATACAATGAGTTAAAGATGTTGAATGAAAAGTAACAAATCTTGTACAACCACACATCTTGCTACCATGTATTAGAGAATGGACTTATTGAGGAGTTGAATAAGACCCTATATAAAAACTTTTAGAAGATGATGGCTAGAAAAAGAAGATTTTTCCAATTAACCTTCATGATACACTCTAGGGATATTAGAATAAAAATCAAGAATCTACTAAGGAGACCCCATTTTCACAATTGTTTGGATTGAAGGTAGTTATATATATAGAGGAACACCTTCATTCACATTTGATTTCCATTTATGATAACAAGAATCAATTAATGATAGAATAATTCTAGTTGGACGACATTGGAAGATATTGAATAAAATACGGCCCAAGTGCTGCATAACATAGAATAGAATCATAACATGGTGGAATTATCATTCAAGTAAAAGGTCCAACTCCACTAAATTTTCAAGGGATATATTTAATAGTCTTCAAATATTCTCATGAATACTTGATAGAAACATTCTATACTGAAATCCAAATGGGAAGAAATTGAAATCATTCATATAGTATACACCAATAGTGCATACTCATTGATCACCAATGATTTAGAATAAATTACAATTTACACCAATTCTAAGTTCCTTGAGTGGTACGACACTTGAATATGTAGTCTGAGATATATTAATCTAAAATATAAACACCAGCATCCCCATCACATGATGTCAAACCGTAGCCAAATCCTATTTGATAGACATGGAATGCCTTTTATAATGAATTTGAGATGACCCAAAACAAATGCCTTTAGATCATTATTTTTATGTGTATTCATACATTATGTGATAAATATGGGATTTCACATATGAAAAATATGAGAAAACCTAAACTAGTGTTTTCAGTACATGAAATTAAACTATATCCTTACCATGTGTGATAAAATTGGGATTCCTCATATAAAAAATATGATATGACCCAAAAACTAACATCCCATATACATGATGTGAAATTATAACCTTATCCTTGGTGATAAAAAGAGGATGCCTCATAGAAAAAATGTGAGATGAACCAAAACCAACATCCTCTATATAAAATATTAAACACTTTCCTTACCTTCTGTGACAAACATGTGACACATCATATAAAAAATATGCACTGAACCAAAACCAATTCCATCAACACATGATGTTAAAATATATCCTTACACTATTTTACAAACACAATATGACTCATATTATAAATATTAGTTGACCCAAAATAATCATCCTCAACACACGATGTTAAACTATAGCCTTTCCCGTCATGATAAACATGGTGTTGCTCATATAAAAAGTATGATATAAACTAAAACCAACATTCTACAAACATTATTTTAAACAATAATCGCACCCTGTTTCATAAACATGGGATGCCACCTTTGATAAAATTTTTATGACCTAAATCCAATATCCTCATCATATAGCATGAAACTGTGAGATACATTATGTCTTCAACAGAGAAGACGCCACTCGTACACCATTTTTTTGTACTACACCATGTGTTTGAACTATTTATTGCAAGATTCGTAATACCACGGGAAACATAGTGAGGACTAGACCAATTTTCATTAGGAACAAATAAAAATTCTGCCCGTATAATGACATCATCATCACTAACTGTGTTCCTCATGGACCTTTTGACCTTAGGAACATTATTTCGAGTTAGAAAAGCTACTCTTCCCTCACTATAGGCACACATCTTAGTCAAAAAATTAAAAGCATTGTTTCATTGTATTCGATACATGAAGTGAAACTACAGTATTCCCTATATGAAATGAATAGGATACCTTGTGAGAATTTTATAAGATGCATTATGTTTCATGTGATTGATGCATGAAATAATTATCATGAGATAATACCCAATAAATACCCATGGGAATCTACATTAATTGTAAGAAATGATCATATTGATCGACCCTCCTAATAGTGAGAAATCCCCCATATATATTCCTAATATTACTATGTTCTACCTAGGGTGTTATCATAAAATGGGAAGATCAATAAATATACCTAGCACCCCCATCCATGAACGTGATCTTTAAATATCTGATTAACCAATTAAATAAACATGAAATTACCTACATGATAAGAGATGGATTCATTTTGGGATGAGTCGTGATGCCTCACATGATAATTATTAGGCAATACAATCTTCCCTTGGTATATTCCACCCATTTATTCCAAAAGAAACCATCATTTAACCTCAACAATAGTGGGTGGCCCCTAGAAAATGACTACATCAATCATATATATATGGAAATAAAAATAAACTACCATATGTCATCACTATATGACATTTAACTATGGTTTCAATGTCCATTCTAGTTGATGATAAACTACATGGCATATTTTCCTAGTGTTTGATGTAAAACTATCTGATAACATGGGCACCCCACTTGTAAGGGAACCACACTATTTGGTTCTAGTCATCTACCATGTCGTGTTCCATATCTATGTGTGGATTGATTCTCAGTTCCATGGGTTACACAATGACTTCATGATTTTATATCCTCATCCAATCCCAACCACCATATTTTTCTCACACCTCCCCCATTGAGAACATGAACAATCATATATTGCAGATATGTTCATTTATCATGACTGAGAATTTGATGGAATTACATAAAATGGTTATAACATACACTCCCTATGATTCCAAATTTTTTCAATTCCACACATGTAGCCTTCCCCAATTCGAATGCCCATCATCATCCCCATATAAACAATCCCCAGTAATTTTAATGGTTCAGTCCATGTTGGATCCCATTTCATTCTAGGTTAACACCATGAAATATTATCAATAAAATGGATTGTTATCATGTTTCAATACTGGTCAACATTTGGTCCTTCATTTTTCTCCCCATCCATTACAGGTGAGGTTGTGGGAACTATTTAGAAAACACTATAAATATTAGGCCCCATCTATTACCCATATTCAGTGTTTATATCTCGGAAGCCACAACCCAAAATCCATTCCAATTACCTTTTTTCTGATGTAGTTTTAATTCAATAATTTTATTCTCTCATTTTTTCATGAACAATGATTAATAATGTTATCATATTTGTATTTTTCCTAGTAAACATATTTTATCATTTTTCAGACTACCTATCATGGTAAATTTTCTACCACTATGTGTTTATCATTTTAGGAATGGCCTATGTGTGCTTAAGATTCATTATGAAATGTCCACAATGATTGACTGATATTGATAGGAATTCACTGAATGGAATGTTGATCCCTTCTAAATTTTCCAAACTCCATGACTAGAAACTAAATGCTTAGGTCAAATCATTTCAACATTAAACTATATATATATTTTCTCAGGGAAGTTTCATGTCGGGTGAAGCCTTCTTTTCATTATTTTAATGTCATATTACTGATCCTTTCCACATTAGACACCTATAAATAAAAAATTAATATAGTCCAAGAACCATGACCTAAAATTGTCTTTATCTTTTTTTAGGTGTTCATGTGGTGTTAATCTTTCATATCATTCATTTTACATTGGGTTAATACCACATGATACCAAATATCCTCCTAGAACACCAACACCCTGTGGTATGTGAATCATGACCATAAGGTCTTGGTAATCCCACAATATGAACTCCGTATCTCTAAACTGAATGAAAACACTTTATTGTAGAAAATCTATCACCGTATGTTTTATTAGTAGTTTCATTCTATATGAAACATTAATGTGTAGATTCAGATTCTAATCCTCACTTGAGAGGATAACACTCTATTAGAATTGGTCTCTGACCACATTGTTTAATAGAACTACATGTTTCATGATTCCTTGTGACATTGGATATGTAGTTCCACCAAGATATTCAATTTCTATCACAAAAAACAATACCTACATCAAGTGGGACAATGTTTTCTATGTTTTGGCCCCTTGACCCTCTATTTAGGATATATTGTTCAGTGACTTGTAGATAAAAGCATCTCACTAATACCAAATGTTGAAAAAATATAGCACTTTATACTAGGGGACTCAGTATAGAATTATGAACTAAAATTATGTGAATATTTTCTTGGGGATTCCTCATTTGTCAATGCGTCTCTATGTATTTCACATCAATTGGTGTTTCCACTCATTTTGTTCTACACGAAAATCCCCAAAAATATTTCATCCATTTTCTCTGAGAAAATAATATTTAAACTAGTTGTATCCCTGGAGTAGGAATAAATCCATTAAAATATGTTTAACTAGTCAAATATAGACCTGGATATGAATCATTATTACCTAAACTATGGTCTATAGGATTAATAAACCACCCAACCTTTGTTGCATCCACACTTTAGAGGACTTCACAAATTAATAGTTATGCCACCATGTCTCATTCAACAATTATGTGTCTACTGATTTATTGTATCATGGGAACATAGTGACTTGTAGATATCCTATCATGGGACAAACATCAAATTCACTCACCACCCACACATTTTTTGGGTGCTCATTTCCCCACTATGGTCAATAACACAATCAACTATACCAAGATTTTTGGATGCATAGGCAGAAGATATCTACACCTTATGACCAAATAATATTTTAAAACTTGTGTTGTGCAATGTATTCTTATCCCACTCTTAAAATCAGGTCTATAATGACTCCCCTACCACATAGGATCATCAAAATTTTCCAAAATCAACAACCTTAAACTAGGATCCATGGTCTATACATCCTGAAATTAAAATATATGTAGCCACCTATATTTATTCTACTTATATATATACCAATTCAGTCTGACTGGGATGTCACTAAACTAGCATATGAATATGGAATACATTTATATGACGTTAAAACACCAAATAAGTAATATTGTAAAAATCATAATTTCACCTTCCACGTCACCTTGTGACCTAGGAATAAATGAAGGACATAAAAGTATATGTAAAAATCCCCCGTGATTCATCACTATGACCTAGAAAAATCATATCCATTATCACAAGACCCATTTGTGTTAGAAATATTTTGGGTCATACAATAAATCCCATTACTTCATGAGTTCATACCTGAGGTACCTCCCATTTTGTTCAAATTTTGTGCATCCTACTACCTCAAAGTATTATATATCCATTCATTATGGTTCACATGTTTTGGTTATAATATAGTAAACTATGATACCAATATCCAAGTAAAATAATATGAAATAATATAAATATGAATTAACCATAAGACTATAAACTATAGGGAACCATGATTAAATATCTATAACATTAAACTACATTAATCGCATGTATTGACAATATGATATTAAAGTATGTGTTAAATATCCTTGTAAAAAATGAAAATATTAATTAATCCCATCCACATTTCATGATTTAAAATAATTAAGTATATTATGTAATCTCGTAATAATACCTTTTCCCACTTCAACTTCCACACCACATCAGTTCCTCGTCCGTCTCAAGGAAACCGAAAGATGTTACTCTTGGAAGGAGAGTCTAGCTTTTTCATTGACTGACACGCCAACCCAATCTTCTTATTACAATTGTTGTGTAATACTAAGAGTGTTGAACACTATCAAAACATTCAATGAATACACACCCAAAGTTTGTTTCTTCCTTGATTTTGATTCCCATCATCATCCACATTTGAACGTGCCACCTAGCGGTGATGGTTCCATGCCAAAATGACTCACCTCTATTCCACGGGACATGAAATAATGGATTCTCAATAATTATTTGATAGGTCCCATATTTTGAACATATTAAATGACTAAACCTTATTTTAATATTCCCACACTTGTCAATATGATATTGGAATATCTTTTTTTAACCTGGGTAGTATCCATCAACAAACATCCCATCACTATATGAGTACCAAGGAATGGATGTCTCAATTCACATATTCCATCATCACCTTTTTCAGGTATAATCTAACACTCCTAAAATTACCTGATATTTTACCTATACACATTGGTAAGACACATTGTCTATGAAGATCTACCCCATCCTAGGCTTTTCAATTATGGACCCCTAGTGGTAGATGGATCATTCCAACCACATATTTGCTAAAACTCTCATATAATCAAGAAATTTTCTTTTTATCTCATATTAATCACTCTGATCTTGACTCATATGGGAATGAAGGTTCATATTAGATTAATAGTTTAGAATGATTGAGAAGTAGAAAAAATCAGATATATGGATATAGGGAATGGAAACAAATAACAGTGAACTTATTATTAAGGGGGCTTATCCATGGCCTTGACCCTCTCATTTATTTTTATAAATGGAATACCTATATGTTTCATCCTGGGGAAGGGGATACTATAGCCTAATTTTTTTTTATGTGGCCTCAATGAATATCATTCGATCATCCAACCCCATCAATTACTCTTTAGTGGTAGGGATAACCTCATCAACTCAGACATTCACCTAAAATGTTTATTTTTTTCACTATTTGACTATGGATTATACATCCACCATGTCATCCTTAGATTCCTATGAATGTTCCTTAAATTGGATGATGATCCCTCACATAGAACATGAATCATCCTTGCGATATATTGTTTCCCATTACAAATGAGGAAGATCCTTCTCCACCACCTATAGATCGGTGGTTCCTACAAACATATCCTCATACTATGTTCCATAGAGATCATTCCACTATACCTACAACAATATGGTGAGTAAATACTAATACAAAGGATATAGACCACTTGATTCCAAAAAACTAATCCCTAAACCTACCATCCAATTATGAAGGGGTCCCACCCTTCATGATAGATTAGCCAACAGAGTGTGGGTGATGATATTCTACACACAACTCCATGCTCTAAATTGGATGATATTTTTCTCCTAATCTATATGGGAGATTAAATTTTCAAATTCCATAGGAAGTGAAAGGTCATTAATGATTAATTGTTTTTGTAAATTTCTCAAAATATTTTCAATAGTAATTTTTTTTGATGGGATGGGATGTATATTCCTAGGAAATCCATTTTTTCATGAATTATCAACCACTTATAGTGGCACATCTAAAACACGCTTGACACCACCACCGCATTGGTTATTGTTGTTTGACCCCAATTCCCTACAAATACATCTTATTGTGGCTCAATGGTATGATTGAAAACCAAAACCACCATGGTAACATAAATCTATGAAAATCTTATGTTTTCCCCATTACGATTGTAGAATTAGTTATCAATGCTTCAGCAATATTATCATCCAGTTTGAGATCCACTGCTGGAAGATGTGAAACCAACATGCTTTTTACTACCATTATGACAAAGGTTATCATGAATATTTTTTTGGATGATAATAAAATGAAATAAATTCTAATAGGGATATGTCTTTATAGAATTATTACAATCGTCCAATAGGACAATGATTCTCAAGGAATTCCCTTCCCGTGAAGACATATCAATAGGGATTGACACCTCAGATACTGATAGATTCTCCTCAACCAATTGTGATGCACCAATTTAAAATAATGAAAATGTCCACATTAATTGTTAAAATTAAAGTCCATGATTCTAATAGGGAATAGAGAGGATTTATAATGACTAGGTTGTACTTGAGGTAGATGAACCTCTACTCCAAGCATGGGTAGCGCCTTGACGATAACTAGGTATCATCATGTGACAAAAATTTAAGGGGGAGTGGTTGCATCCACACAATAAAGGATTAGATCCTGACCATTATCATCTGAATATTCATCCTAAAAATTATCCTAATATGTTTTTATCAATTATATCATATGTCAAAATGGAGTGAGATAATTATTTTAGAAGAGTAAAGAATCAACCTTATCCCATGGAACATAGAAATTCCCATCACTATCTCTAGAGTCTCTTAACATGGAAGAGTATAGAAATGTATCACCCCCCATGATTCCTCCTTAATTGAACACTATTTTCCAATCAAACCTATAGCTGATTGAACCTCATTGAGGACTGGAGGGGTATAAATATTGGGTAGTTTTATCACTTGGTCTTTCATGGGGTGTGGTACACCTTGGGAGAGGATAACCACCTCTATCTCAATAAGGTATTACACCACCTATGCCTGGGGAGCCAATAATACATTCCAGGAAACAACCTTCCCACGAAGGTGAATACCCATTTTATAGAGATGCAAAAATGTGGTTTGGTGGGATTTGACTTTTCTGAACATATCCAGTGTACTCCAAGTGTTTATAAAGATGAAATTTTTAGGGATTAGAACATCATGATAAATATTCAACAAAATGAAAATATTCTCCCATATAACAACACCAATTTTCTCTCCTTCCTCCCATGACCGGTTCCTTGGGAGGATCAGTCCACCACAGTTTTTGCTCATAAGAAAGACCAAATTATCCACCAATTAGTCTACGAATTACTCTTGGGTTTTATCCTGGTGATGTAACATGTTCTCATCCATGATGAATTAGGAATCCTTCTTTAATTTATACTCAATCAACTATCATCCTTAACATCTTAATTGGGTATGTGATCTTACAAATCTATTGGTACTTGTGAAGAGACCATAATGGGAATTGTTTTGTGACATATCATTTCATACCATGTAATCCTCTCTTGTAAACATATTTATTATATAATATAGGACTAAAGGGTGGAAATATAATCAAAATCCAGTGTATACCTTGGGGGGAAACATTTTGAAGAGGCAGAATTGGTTAGTAAATTGTTATGGGGAATATGGTTCAACAAAAACATGTAATAAATCTTTTCCACTAGTAATACATCTCTAAATAACAATAGGTATAAATGTTTCTCCACTGAATCCATTTAATCATTTGTAAAAATTCTTTGTTAAGATATGGAATTGGTGAAATATGAATTTTTCTATTATCCCCACCATTTTGATCACATAAAACTTCCCTTACATGGAAGGTAGGCTTCCGACAATATTCTACATTGATCGCCAATAGTTACTTATATGACAGAGGATCATGTTTGGGTATTAATTAACTCCCATGTTTACTAAAACCAAACCATCAAATAAATGGAATGTGGGTGCATACTTGAATATGGGTCTTCCTCAGACTAATGGGATACAACACCTAGTGAAATATTTATAGCCCCCACAACTCTAAATTGATGTTATTCCATGTCACAATCACCAGTCCTATAATAAATTTTCTTATCCACCCCCAAGTGTTCATGTGATAGACTAGGAGAATCCACCGGATGATGAGTTATGTAATAAATCATATCAAACAAACTATAAAGGTGAAATAATTCACACTATAATCCTATAATCACCCATGAATAACATCTTGAATCCACTCGTATGAGTGATACATATGATTGTGTGATGCCTTTAGGAACACATGGGGCCCCTCAAGATATATTTTATTGATTTTTTCATGATTCTGCTAAACTACTACTAAAAGTGGATAAACTTCATCCTCCACATTAACCCATTATCCCCTTTTACTTGGTGAAACATATCCCTCACTAGAAAAAACCTATATTATTGGAAATCATATATATCCATTATTGGGAAAAATAATCATACATTCATCCAAGGATTATAGTCCCATAAATTGTATGATGATCCTAAAGGTTGATAATAACCTCACAATAGTAAATGTGAATGATATTGGTCCCCAGTTGTAATTCCCCCACCCTAGAACCCCAGACCCAGTGCATTTTTTAATTTCACTAGCATGATCAAAAAGAATAAAATCCTGAAGGACATATCAATTTAGTAATCTAGGAATGCTAGATTACACAAATGATACCCATAATACATAGGGAAGAGAAAATAATAACATGATAAATTATAAAATGAAATAAATTGCATCATTTAATAATTATTCCAATATGTTTTCTTCATAACATGGGTAAAGGAAATATAATAAGGGTGACATACAATGCACAATAAGGGTATGCAATGTTGATGAAAATGTGAATCAAAAGAAATAAATTAACATGAAGGTAAATAAATGATAATACATTCTATTAAAATAACTAGATAAGAAAATTTCATTATGGATACGTTTGAAAATAAATGAAAATCCACTTTATTAATTTACAAAAGAAATAAAACCATAAATGAATATTTGGATGAAAAAAATATTTGATGGATAATAACTCAAATTAAATGGGGGAAATGATTAATTTATGGATGCCATGATTCCTATTTACAAGGAACCATTACTGCAAAGAAAATTCTCAGGATGTTTTAGTTATTATGTAGAAACCTATATATTCTAGACAAATATTTCATCTTATGAGACTATAGATTCTTTGAGGGTATTTTATTAACCGATCCATAACCCCTATGGCTTACCTAAAATGGTCACCAACACATGTCATACCTATCTTAAGAATTCCATAAAAAAATCAATTTATTTTATAAATAATGATTCTTATCATATATCCATATTATATAATGAATGTGGATTATTCAATAATATCATTTTGGAGGATAAGTAACAATACGTGTTGTTTACATTAAAAAATTCTTCATAAAAAATAATCGTTAAAAATTCTAAAGTGTACTATACCAATTTGTATCATTTAAAAAATAATTTCTCATGAATTACAGAAAACATATAATATGAATATAATAAAGATACTCAGGATAAAACATCTCAAAGGATATTACAAATAGAATATAAAAGGGAATTGGTACATAAAATTATAAGTCACCATGGAATGTACGTTGAGACGAAATCCGTTACTACATGAGTATATTTTGTATCATAAGATCATTAAAAGTGTAATAATTAACTGAATGGTATAATATCATCAAATAATAAAAAAATATTATCTAATATTTCAAAATATAATGTAGATAGACCACAATAATGAAGTAAGCACTGTAAATGTTGTATGCCTTATGAAAATAAAAGTGAGACAAGAATCCATTCCCATGCAATTCATTTAGGGTGAATGTCCTTTAATTTATTATAAAATAAAATTAAGTTACTTATAATCGTTATTCATAACCCTTTTTCATTTTATCATTAATTTTATTTCACATATTATGATGTTTTATACAACCATTTAATCTATCAAATTTGGGTCGGGTGTTTTAACGAAATTCAGTTTCTGTGTCAAAATCAACATTAGTGGGTAAGCTGTAGTCAAATAGGTAATTATATAACATCTCTAGAATAATAATAATGACATAATTATCATATTGATCATATTTATATTTAAATAATACATTTAAAAATAGATATTAATTATGTTTATGGAAAATGAATCAATGTTACAATCTTGAAGACAGTAGGTCATTCATACACAAGATTAATGTTTTCATTTTCCAATGATTATTATTGAATGAAGGTTACTAGAATTAAAACTTTACAGAATGATAATTAAATAATAAATACCATATAATTTAATAATATATATTTATGTATATATTTCATGTGATGTAAATGGAATAACACCATGTTAATGATCTGGTAGTCCACACATCCAAGGTCGACATAATAAATTTTCTGTGTGTGAAAGGATAATAATGAAAATTATATATATATATATATAGAAAGATAATTATTTAATTAATATCATATTTTTTTTTATGTCTCATAATTTTTATTATACCCATCATTTATATGTTCTATATATAGTTTCAATGAATCACATCGCTTTGAGGAGGATATAGTCAACACTTCTAACAACAATGATATCATTTTTAAACATAATGGAATGTATAATGATAGTTGTTATAAATGAACTAAATAAGAATAAATAATTATTAATTATCATATAAAAAAATATAAATATAGTTTCCATCATAATGGCCACCATGAGTGGTGGAAATGTTAAAACATACAATCATTATTTCCTGAGGCAGTAATTCACTATACAGAGAAATAGTATGTTCATTACCCATTATACAGAAGTGTATGTAAGTGTAGGTATACATCCTAGAAAAAAAAATTCCCAGTATTTTTTTGATAATGGATTTTTATACAAGAATAAAATGAGAATATTTTAGGGGATGAATAATTGAAAATAAACTAAAAATATTATGGAATGATGTTACCTCTTAATCGGGTAACTACTTTTGGATTGAACCAAAAGATTACTTAGATTGATTTCATAACAAGGAGAGGAATCTATGTTTGGGGATGGATGTTCAAGAGATTTTGAGGTGGAACATGATCGATCTAAATTGGTTTAAGAGGTTTGAGGTATAAGAACATGGATCTTCATTTCTTGTATTGATCCTAATTTTTGGTTTTCTGAGGAAAAAGGAAGAATTTGTAAATTTTCTATGTACACACCGTGAACTCTTACGTAAATTTCATCTAACCGGTTTTTTTATGTATAGATGTAATTACTGTGTAATAGCTGAGTACATGGCTCTGTCGACCACTAAAATGGAGTACATTTGGGGAATGTACCCAATGTGTAAATTAAAAGAAAATTCTATGTACTTTTATTTTTTTTATTAACCAGACCAGGGTCACATATCATCTCTAGAAAAATTCTATTTTTCTCATGTCTCATACATGAGAGTGATGTATGTCCAAAAATCATCATTCTCATCCAGTTCCTCTGTCCGACATCAGATTGAGACAATGTTGGGTGCATTGGAATCCCACCCGTGACTTCTCTACTTCCCTAGTGAATCTCTTCCATATTTATCCTCTCTCTAGAGCTATCAAAGGATGAATGATTTTTTCTATTTTGTAGATCAACTGTTTCATAGTATGAATGAATGGTCAAAATTAAGGAGTGTTAATCATATGACTTTGTGGTAGGTGGTTTGTTCCATTCTTTGGCTGTCATTGGATTCAATATGCGGAAAGTGCTGAATACCCTTATTTAGATTATTGTGTGTTTTAGAATTTAACCTTATTTAATGCCTGATATGGATTGTTTTATTGTGGAGAGGTTATTGATTATGCATATGGTTTCTTATATGGATTATGGAGGTGTTACCGATGTTTGTTTTGGTTATGGTTATTGGGCCTAGAAAGCATGTTAGGCTACATTGTTTACATGCCTAGTGTTGATAAGATGGAGTTTTTGTTTATATGAGATGCATTTTTTTTACATAATGATAGTTTGAAAGGGGGAATTGACTCTGATAAATTCCTGATTTAGGGTCCTTTAAATATGAATTTTTACTCTTCTTGACAAGAGGTATTACCTCTAAGATATTACTTGGTTCATAGACTATAGGGGTTAGAAATTGATAGCTACCTAGAGGGTAATTATTAAATAATTGTTGGATTTCATCGCATTGACATTGAGACCTACCGAGGGTTTCATTATAATGCAGATCATGGGGTTATTGTCAGTGAGATCTACCCAGGTGCTCGTTTGTTTTTTATTAGTGCTATGTGGGACAAAAGGGTTCAGACTATGTGAGAATTCTGAGATAGACATTATTATTATTTATTTAGATGATATGTTAAACCATAGTAGATTAGAATTTGAGAAATTTCCTTGAGGGTTTCTTTTGAAAGTTTGGATGATTGTGACACGTCTGTTAAGCCAAAAAAGAAACTTTCACTCCATCCTAATTGATAGTTAGATGGTATTTTGAGATTTCTTGTTGTTATTTTTATAAAAGGGGATATAGAGCTTAGGCTAGATCCTAAGGTTATATTATTCAAAGGTTTGAATACATTTTAAATTTAAATCAATTCGACTGAAAACTGTATGATTATTTACTTTTTATTAATTCCTAGTTTATTAAATTATTCCTACTTAATTTTTCTAGAAATATTCACTGACAGTTAGGCAAAAATCTTATGGTGGTTTCCTACTGAGATTTATCTCACACCAGTTTTGGGTCATTATTTTGGAACAAAAAATATTATATGGATGCATGTATAGATAAAGGAAACCACCCTTCAACATCATGTACTTGATTGTTGTTGGAGATGGAGTGAATAGGACTAATCTTAGTCTTTCAATGCGATTAGAATTATTTACTATTGTATGCAATTTTGTTTTAGTATATTATTTCCATTGTTGTAAATTTTTTGGTGGATTTCTTAGTTACATGAGGCTTGCTTCATTATTTATTTGTATGCTTCAGCTGTTTATACTATCAGTCTTCTATAGTTTACATTATTGTATGGTATTACTTCTTCCACTATTGTTTAGTAATAGATTCCTCTATGTTACTCTTACTACAGGGGAATAGTTTCCCAAAAATCACACCCAAGGCACACTCTTCTATTTGGAAGCCTCTGGAATTTGAGGAAATGTGTGTGGGGCCATGTGTCCAATCTGGTGCAGGGCATCTTTGGGCAGTACCAAAATATGGGATGTTTCAATATTGTTCCAAAGGAGATTCTTTTCTAAGATGTCTTACTATTTTTAGACAATAGAAAGTGATTATAAAGAATATGTAGTTCGTAATAATCTATTCCCAGGTGTAGCTATCCCATTTTTAGTGAAAAGCCTATTTAACTTGAATATTGCAATTTTTCTGGTTTTTTCGTTCTTACAATGGATTTGATTTCATTGTTGGGTAATTCACATATTTTGTGCTTTTATTATTGATATTATTGTTGTTCAATTTCTATTTCAACCTAATGAGATGAGGGTATTTCGTGTCATGCATCATATAGGCACTTAACAGAGATCACAAGACATGCATTCTTGTCATACCATTTAGGGTGCATTACCGATTGCATGTATTTGTGATAGATGTTGTGCTAGATATTCATGTTGTAGTGATATTTACTGTGATAGAATACATGATATTTTGGAAAGGTTATTTATATATTTAAATTTTCATTTATATATACCCCAATATTTGATCCTTTATGTGTTATGGACCCTCTTGTATTAGTATTTGGTGGATCATTCTTGGACATTAATTAATTTTTGTCATGTTTTGAGAAGAATATGGATACCAAAAATTGATTTCCTGTAGTTCGGGCTCTCATCAGTCATAATATATCATGACCAGGGAAAAATTTTAGGTTTATAAGGGTTTCAGATAAACTTCAGAGGCTTACTGTTCAGAAACCCAGAAAACATGGTGTGTTTTTTCATGGAATCATTCCATGTGTTCTTCTATTCTGGAAGAAATGACTTTTCATATGTAAAAACTGTGTACTAGGAGTACAGGATGTGTACTGGGTATACATGTTGTGTAGTGCTTGACCGCGTGATTGACTGTGTGATAGGAGACCCAGGGTTGGGAATCTTTTAGTAGAACACAAATGTGACTTGATTGTACAAGAAATTTGTAGAGAACTGTGTATCCGACCATGTGACCAACGACACGGGTGGCTGAAAATTAGGTTGTTCACAACGTGTCTAGCTTGTACAAGCTGTGTAGAGTCGACCGTGAATCCTATAATGGAATAAACGGCATGAGTAAAAGAAACTAAACTAGTGCACCCATTTTCTAGGGTGATCACCCTATGTAGTGTTTCATAGGACTGAACCATGCAGTTCTATCTAGGTAGAGGGACCTAGGTAGGAGGGAAAAATCATGTAATTTCTATATCATTGGAGGTACATTCCAAGTGTATGGGTGTTACACAACAATGTTTGGAAGATGTTTATTTCATGGTTAATGATTAATGGAACAATCCATATAAAGGTTCTACAGGCCGTGTAACCCTATTTTGAAAAACATGAATGATTTATTTTTCCATTCCATTCTTTCACTACTAAGATGATGAACTAGATAATCTAGAATTGTGTTTTGCGCTTGACCATGCAGTGTTATTCCACCAAGACGTTGTCTGGTTATATGCCAGATACTGGGTAATGATCATACACCAGTGATGGTAGATCAGAGACTACCAGTAGATGCTCTCATGATTCCTGTATTGGTGCCATCTATAATACCTGATGTAGGTGTGGATGCATAGTTTTGTGATTGCTTTTTAAGGATGTTATGGAAGTTTCAGGGAGAACGAAATACTGACCCATCTAGGGTAGTGATGAAATGGGTGTTCTAGAAGCAACATCCTCCAAATTTATAGGGGATGGGGGAACACAAGGTATAGAGTCATGGTTGGAGGCCACACTTTCTATCATTGAGAATCTGGAGACACCTTCAGAGAGGAGGGTGAAGCTAGCGACATAAATGCTACGTGATTTTTCTACGAGGTGGTGGGAAGTTGTGTCACATGAAGGAGGTCATATGAATATGGTTTGGGAATACTTTTATAGAATATTATATGATACATTCTTTACCAAGATGTTCAGGTATGATCGAGTATGAGAGTTCATGAATCTGGAATAGGGAGCTCTATCAATGGTGGATTATTCATCCCATTTTACAGAGCTTCAGTGCTTCTCACCTGTTCTAGGAGGTGGCGAGTTATCATTGGCGATGTTATTTGAGGATGGTCTCAAGTATGAAATCCAATAACATTTTAACGTATTCCGGAGGACTTCTGTGATATTCTATAGTGATCCCAACACAAATTATCAGGTGTAATTGATGTAGTTTGGAGTTTTAAGCTATGGTGGTTCAGCATCCTGGGCTTGTACTCCTTTGACAGATATCATGAATCGACGAAGGGAGATTTCTTACAGTGTTTCTTCCAGTATCTAGGTGGTATTCTATAGGTGCGTGAAGAGTGGGAACACAAGACTATAGTGCCAGATAGACCCAATTGAGTTCTTGTCTTGTGGAAGGATGAGTCATATTCAATGTTATTTACATATGTCCTCACCATCAATAGGTGATATCTGTCATATTATGACTCAATATTTTGGAGTAGGACCACCAGTTTCTCCTCAGTTAGGGATCTTGAGTTCATCAGAACATTCAAGATGAGGAGGTTGATGTTCTCGTGGAATACAGTTTGTAGTCTTTCAGAGACATCAAGGTCGATCAGCGCAGAGAAGTCAGGTAGGGTGTTAGAGTCGCAGTACAAGTCATACTCTTGTAGTGGAACATACCCAGCAAGAGAAAGATCTCGTACGCTCTACGGTTAGTCATATGATTCTTGTTGCCTCTATTTTAGCTTCTTCTCTTTTTGATACAATGGTTTTCCGTTTTTTATATCTGTTGATGTTATAGACATCTTTGGGCTCTACATCTTTACATATGGGGATGTTATGACACATGACACTTTTTTGTGGATTAGGACTACTGGTGTATATATGTTTAAGGAGTTCCCTCTTGAGGATGGGGGTGAAACTTCTTATGGGGCCTCTATGTATAAGAGTTTATTGGATTCTATGTCATTCTTCTAATTTACTTGTTAGTCTCCATTTAATCATTTTGACTACTATCATCATTGTGTGAGTTTCAAATCACAAGAGGGAAGGTATTATCTACAAAAGGGGGAATGAGATGATCATGTGAGAAAAGATTGACTTGAGCATCAGGGGATGGGATGGATTATAGCCCATATTTTTATTTTATATATGGATAACCAAAGGACTTCACTGATGTAATTTCCCCCGGTGGTCTATTATTTATGATATTTCTTTCATGAAAAATATTTAGGTTTACCATTATAGCAAGAGGTATATCTCTCTACTGAGCATGTTCTAAGAGTGGCACATGTGTCCATACCTTTGTATAGGATGGCTATTCCAGAGTTACAAGTTCTGAAGAAGTAGTTAGAGGAGTTACAAGCAAAGTGTTTCATCTGGCCAAGTACTACTCCTTGGGGTTCACCTATCCAATTTGCAAAGAAGGAGGATAGTAATCGTAGACATTGTGTGGATTATCGGAAGATGAACTAGTTTATGGTTAATAACAGATATCCCACATCAAGGATTGATGATCTGTTTTATCATATTAGAGGAACCCGAGTGTTCTCAAATATTTACATGAGATTCAATTATCATAATTAATGTGTTAAAAATCATATATACCTTTTACTGCCTTTAGGATCAGGTATTATCTATACGATTATTTTATTATGCTATTATACCTCACGAATGTGCCGATAGTTTTCATGGAATTGATGAATCGAGTGTTCCATAAATACTTGAACTATTTTTTGGTAGTGTTCATGGATTCTATCTTGGTGTACTTTCACACTCAACACAATAATGTCAACAATCTTCAAATAATTTTGAATAAACTAAGAGAGAATAAATTATATGACAAGCTATCAAAATGCCACTTTTGGATAGACCATATTCACTTCGTTGGTCATGATATATCAGAGACATGAGTTACAATCAACCTAGAGAATGTTAGATAAGTAGTTTTCTGGGAGCAGTTGATGAACATCATTAAGGTTCAGTGTTTTCTCGGGATGGATGGTTAATACAAGGACTTTGTTTAGCTGTTTTCACGCTTAATAGTTATATTGATAGACTTTACTAATAAGGGTGCAATGGACTTGTGGATAGATTAATATGATTCATCCTTTCATGAGCTAAAAAGGAGATTGAATTTATCCTTGATACTGACATTTCTAGATCTAGGAATCAGTTACACTATTAACTGTGATGCATTTGGTATCGGGCTAGGAGCAGTTCCTATGCAAGGGGGAAAGAGTTGTTGTGTATGGTTCTTGACATTTGAGGTGACATGAGAGGAATTACCCGATTCACAATCTCTAGATAGCTATAGTTGTCCATGCTTTGCACTGTTGGAGGCATTATGTTTTCCAAGAAAATTTTGTGGTTTTCACTGACCACAAGAGCCTCATTTATATATTTACTCATAGTGATCTGAATTTGTGGCATTAAATGTTGTTTGAGTATATACAATATTTTGACATTGATCATGCCTACATGTTTAGGAATGGAAATGCACTGGCTGATGTGTTGAAAAGGAGGACATAGATTCTAGCAATTCAGGAGGCCAACAGTGAGTGTCTACATAAGGATCTATTCTCTAAGACGCATTTGGAGGTACATGACAGAATGGGGATGACATTTTTTCTATAGTTATTACCTATAATCTACTAGATAGAGTGTGAATGAGGAAACTATCAAATTTCATGGGCCTGATACTATGAGATAGTGCTTCAAAAATGGACTCTACACCTAGGTGGATCGTAGGTGAGGACAAGATGCTGCATTTTAATGGATATATATGGGTGATAAAAGAAATACGCAATGATTGGATGTGAGATTTTATTTCCTCATTTTGGGAAGTTCATCCAAGTTTCCTCAAGATGTATCAATATCTACACTATTAGTATTGGTGGCCAGGTATGATGAGGGATATTGTATGTATTTTTATGAGAGGTTCCACATCTCAATAGTTAAAGGCACAACACATGCATACATTCAAGACTATATAGTAGTTACCCATTCTCGAGTAGATGTGGAATGATTTCATGATGGATTTCATGAACTATTTACCGAGTTTGCCTTAAGGGAATGATGAGGTATGTGTTTTTATTGATAGAATCATGAAGGTTTAACCTTTCTGGATAATCATGGATACCTTCAGTGTTTATGATATTGGAAGGTTGTACGTCTGATAGATTTTATGTTTTCATGGAGTTATGAACTATATCATTTCCGAAAGAGATTACCGCTTTACCTCTCATGTATAACAACAACTACAGAGGGCTTTGGGTACACATATACTTATAAATACATATTACCATCCCCAAATAGATGGCTAGTCTAACCGTAGGACTCAGGTTTTGGAAGACATACTATGAGCATGTGTCCTAGATTTCATGGGTTCTTTGGAGAGACACATACCCCTAGTAGATTTTTCCTACAATATAAGCCTTTGTGAGACAATTCATATGGAAACTTTTGAGGATTTTTGTAGTAGGACATAATGATTACCCCTATGTTGGTGGGAGGTAGGGGAGGTAGTTATGATGGGACCTCGTCTTGTCGAGGAGACCACTGCACAGGTGTAGTTGATTCGGAAAAGGATGTATACTACACAGTTTTGGTAGAAATCTTATGTTGATCGATGGAGAAGACCTATAGATTATGAGGTTAGAGATAAGGTTTTCTTACTCATCACAATTAGTTTGGGACACAAGAGGTTCATTAGATAGGGGAAGCTTTCACCATGGTACGTTGGACCATTTGAGGTTATGGAGAGAGTCTATCGGGTTGCCTATCGATTCAAGTTACCTAAGAGGTACCATGATATGCATGACTTCATTCATGTTTCTCAGTTACAACATTACTTTTCATACATGTCTCGTGTTTTCAACCTGATGAGGTCGAGTATGGGGTGGATGAATCCTTCTAGGAGCACCCTATATGATGTTTGGATCACAGATAAATGGTTCTCCAGGGCTGGTTTTTTCATCTAGTATGGGTGATATTGAAACACAGGTGGTTTCAAGATATTACTTGGAAGAGGGAGGCCGCCATATGATCCTAATTTCCATAGTTGTTTGATGTTTCTTCTTCATCACCCTTGGAAGATATATTTTTTTGAATCTCATTAATGGGGTATGTTTGTAAGAACCAAGATCTTCATTTCAAGTATGGATCCTAATTTTGGCTGTTTTTGAAGAAAAAAAGATGAATTTTGAAATCTTCTTAGCACAAGCCGTGTACTCTTGAGTACACGATGTGTACCCGGTTCCTACGGGTAGCTGTGTAAAAGACATTTAATGACTATGTATATGGCAGTGTGGACGACCTAAAGTGGGGGCTGGTTGAGTAATGTACCAAAAGTGTACATTATATGAACATACCATGTATTTTTCTTTTATACATGATTTATCATTCGGGGTCATGTCTCATCTTAATAACACATCTCTTCTTCCCATGTCTCGTATAGGAGAGCGACATACCATCGAAAATATTTGATCTCTTCTTGTTCCTCCATCCGACCTCTTATTGAGATGACGCTGGGTGTGTTGGATTCCCACTGATGAGTTATCTCTTTCCATTGGTCCCTTATTCATGATTTATCCTCTCTCTTGAGTTGTACTTGGTTGAATGATTTTGACCATTTTGTAGATCAATGATTTCCAAGTCCAATTCAAGTGTTGGTGTTCAATTTTGTTCATTGTACAATTTTGATGTAGGTGGTTTGTACCATTCTTGGGTTATATTTGGAATATATAAATGCAAAAATTGTTGAATACCCTTGTTTAGGGTACAACATGTTTTGGAAAATAACCATATTTAATGCTTGATATGGTTTTTTTTGATTGAGAAGGGGTTATTGATTATGGATAAAGTTTTTTAAATTGGTTATGGAGGTGTTAACCATGTTTTTTTGGTTGTGGATGTTGGGTATAAAAGCAAGTTAATATCATTTTTTTCCTAACCTAGTGTTGTTGGTATGTATTTTTTGGTTTTATGAGATGCATGTGTCTCACATTATGATATTCTGACCAAGGGGAATTGATTGTGAGAGCATCCCAAAGTAGGGTATTTTAATAATGAATTGTCAATTTTATTGACCAGAGGTAATGACTGTGAGATCTTCCATGGGACATTGACCTAAGGGTAATGAGTGTGAGAGCTACCTAGAGGGTTGTTAATAAATAAATGTTGGACCATAATTCATTGAATGTAAAAGCTGCCAGGTGGTCGTTATAAAGGAAACCATGGAGGTATTGACAGTGTGTGCTACGAGGGTGGTCGTTTATTTTTTATAACAACTATGCAGGAATAAAGGTGTTATATTATGTGAACATTCCTAGGGGGTCATTATTATTTTGGTTTTTGGTGATATGTGAAACCAGAGGGGATTACACTGTGATAAATTTCCCAGAAGGTTGGATGTGAATGTTTAAATGATTCTGAAAATTCTACCAAGCCAAAGCACAACCTTGGACTCTCTCCAACTTGATTGAAAGAAGGGATTTTGAGATGTCTGGTTGTTATCGTTAGATAGTGGGATATAAAGATTATTCTAGATCCCAAGGTTATATTATTCAATGGTTTGAAAATATTTAAATGTAAATGAATGCAATTAAAAACTTTAGGATTTTTTATTTTTGATTACTTTCTAGTTTATTGATTTATTCATTCTTATTTCCTGTTATATATATTCACCAATAGTTCCAATTAGATCTTTTGGGGTTTTCCTACTAGGATTCGTCTCAAACCCTATTTGGGTCATGCTATTGGACCAGTGAAGATTTTATGGTTGTTGGTACAGATATGGGAAATTTCCCTTCTATATCATGTACTTGATTTCTCTTAGTGCTGGAGGGAATGGGACCAAGCAGAGTCTTGCAATTCTATTAGAGTTAGTTACTGTTCTTATTAATTTGGTTTTAGTACTGTATTTCAAGAATTTTGACTTGTTTGGATTCATTCCTAGATACTTGATATATGACTAATTATTTATATATGATCTACGATTGTTTACACTATTTTTCCTCCATTTTTTACTTTATTTTATGGTATTATTACTTCCGCAATTGGTTACTATTTGTTTCTATTGTGTTACTCTAGCAATTAGGGCATAGTTTCCCCAATATCACACCCACGTCCGTCGATTCTAGTCAGAAGCCTCAGGCATTCGAGGGAAATTCACTTGCGTCCTTATGACCAACCAGGTATAGGGAACCTTTCAGAGGCACCTTGATCTGGGACGTTATATGGGGGAGTGGGGGGAGATGAGTACATTTTATACTGGAGAAGGAGAGGCATTGTTGTAAAATATTTATTATGGAATTACAAGAACGCTTTTCACATTCAATATGACTAAGATACAAACCCAATTTAGTTTCTAGGGATTATATGGATGAAATTTGGCCATAAAATGGTTCTTGTAAAATTTTCTAGGTCAATTGGTCACATAAAATTAAGGTTTAGTCGCTTATTAAGTTTAATTTGACATTAATCATTGTAATTAATTTTAATCACTTCCACAAAAAAAATTTATGTCAAAATAATGTTGGTATTATTAGATATTATAAAATATTATGATTATAAATATGTAATCGCATTTCCAAAATCCTAATAATATTAGTGGCATAAATTAACTTAAATATAATCTCGTAGACTAAACAACACTACAAGTATTTTATGTATAATACATACAATTGTTTGATAAATTATTATATTTAGGATAAATGTGAAATTGATTTTAATTACCCCAAATTTTTTTATTAAAATATGATATAATTAATCTATAAAATTAGTTAAGATTGTACTTTGTCCTTATAAATGAATTATATGAAAAAAATATTTTGATTTTTTTTCATTTTAAATAATTATTACGAAAAAAACTACACAAGAAAATACTAAAAAATAAATCCTATCATAATTTTTATGTTTTTCTTTTAATTTAAAAATTTTATTTTGGAATATAAAATTTATAAATGGTTTATAAATTAAATTTAAAATTTGGTATCCATTTAAAGGTGATAAAATTTCCTTAATAAAAATACAGGTTTATATGTGTAAAATTGGGTTTGTTCTTATCTTATGACTATCAAATATATTGGGTGAATATATAAAATAACTGATTTTATATATAACATATATATTTAATTAAAATCATTAAATAATGTAAATAATTGTTTACATTAATGAAAATTTTATATAAGTATAAAAATAATTCCTTTTTTAATATCCAATTAGTACTTACATTCATTCAAAATTAATTGATTAACAAATAATTAATTTTATATTTATATAAACCCAAATTTTTATATATTAGTTAATAATATTCATTAACACTAACAAAACATCTAGGATATATCATATTATATTAAAAATTATTATTTTAATAATTCATTGTTATTTGGTGAAACTAGATCTTGCATGTAAGACAATCCATCGTTGAACGTATCTCTTGCATGCGATGAAATATAACTAAATGTTGCTTTCATTACAAGATATATCATTTATTATATTATTTTAACATATTAAATAAATATAATAATTTATAGATATTATATTACTATATGTTCTTGTTTATGTGTTTCATACACGCTATCAAATACAAAGCTGTACTCCGACATTCCGGGGTGTTACATTCTACCCACATTAATTATATAAAATACTCACTATGTAATATCATTCATGTTAATAAATTTATTTATATATAATTGATTTGAATTACACATCCTGAAAATGTCTCAAAAAACATCATATAGAAATGATAGAATGTGATGTAAAAAGTTCACATGATCTAACATATAACTCGGTGTCAATGTCAGAGAACATTAGTGGAATGTAAAAATACATACTTGGAGGAAAAGAGTAAATATTTATTGGGTGTTATTGAGGTCATTAATAAAAATTATGAATGATAAATATAATAATATGGGCCTTGAATCAATTAACCATTGATGATTTAATAGGCCATTGGTTCAACATAAATAAATGTATTAGGACATCATTTTTCTTTGATGATACTTTTCATAATGTTGAGAAATAATATTACTCACTATATATATATATTTGATATATTTATATAAATATAATTTCAAGATTTTTTGTGCTTTTATCTCTTTTCCAATTTAGCAAAAAAAATTCTATTTATGCTTGAATCAGAAAAATACATTTCTAATGGATCTTAACGACCATTAAATAGTGACAAGTCTAACTATATGACTCTAACTATATAAAAAACCCAATATGATTAACATATTAATCTCTAATCGTCAAAAGTTAAACTACTTGTTCATCATTAACAATTATTCATAAAATAAATTTACTAAAAAGAATGAATAATTAACATGGACATTATGTAGGATAGTGGTTCATGTGAAACACTTATTTTCCTTAGGCCAGGTGTAATAAACATGAGACCTTATTGGAATTAATTTGTTGTCACTCAGCTTATAGGTTATCTTTTTATAAATCAAATAAGTATAATTTCTAAAAAAATCTAATAAGCATCCTTGAAATTTAATCCTTAAATAGACTCTTATCTATGGTTTTCAACACATCATCAATACATAAATACTTCATCCATTTTATTTTATCATAGGTCCTTTCATGATTTAATTATCATCCATATTATCAATTTCATTATTTTTAAATCATGAAAACTTATATTCAATCTTAAAAATTATATGTTTTAAATAATTTACTTATTTTCAAAATCCCCTATAGTGGTTTGTAATGAACAATTTTATTATCATAATCTTAACCAAGGACTGTCAAACTGGGTGCACAGTAAGGACTGATGAAAAATACCAGGATAACCCAAGAAAGGATTGAAACCCCTTTTCGGTGATATTAATCCTACTTACATCTATTCCAATAAAACACCCACTATTAGTATCCACACTGGGATGTGTTCCTAGAAATACATTCACAATATATACCTAACCAAATTTCGAGGATATTCTTCAATAAATATCCTCAAATTCTACCATAGGGTTAAGTTCTCTAATATATGTTTTCATAAATCATGTTCATATGTTTTCTATATAACATCCTTTGATACGAACTATAATTACCTAACCACAGAAATCTAGATATGGTAAATTATTTTATTGCATTTTCATGATTATAAATAACCAAATCTAGATGAGGAAATCATTTTAGCAATATTGGAATGATATATTACATACATGATACCCATAATACATTGTAATTGGAAAATAAATTATGATACATAAAATAATAAGATTAATTCCATCCTTGAATGCTTATTCAATGATTTAATTTTCTTAACTAGAGTAATGGAATTCGAATAAGGGTGAACTCATATGATCAGTAAGGGTATGTAAAGAGTAATTCATAATTAGTCAATAAGAATAAATTAACATGGATATGTAAATAAATGATAACACATACAATTCTAATAACTATATAAGTCAAATTAAAAATGGAATTGTAAGAAACAAAAACATGTGAAATTTAATCAATGTAGTGAAAGTTTAATATATCCATAGATATGTTGACAAAAAATCTCTTCGATGAATTATAACTGAATCTAAATGAGGAATATGATTAATTTTTTACATCTTGTTTCCTAGTTACATGGAATAATTACTATAAAGACATTTTATAATACGAAACATGTATTAGTGAAAAAAATCATCTATTTTTTCCATATTTTTTATCCAATGATACCACTGATGGATAGTGGGGATTTCATTAACCGATCCCCATATCATTGGGAATAACCTAAATATTCCAACACTCATTTCTTACATATCCATTGAATTTGTCAAAAAAATTGATAGATTAAATTAATAAATAATTTTCCTTATGATATATCCCTATTTAATAAATAGTACAGATTTATTAGTAATACCTCATAGGAGGATAAGTAACAAAAATGGTTGTTGACATTAGAAAATTCTTGAGGAATAATAGTACTTAATCATTCTATATTGTTCCATACTACCCTGAAACATTGAAATAAGTATTAACCAATAATTAAATTAGACATAGAATATCATTATAAAATTAATATTCATGATATAACATGTCAAAGAGATGTATAAAAGGTAATTTGGGAATAACAAAAATAAGTCTCAAAGGAATGTAAATTGATATGAAATTCCAAACAACATGAGATGTTTTTGAATAATGGGATCCATGAAAAATTAATAATCCATTGAAAATTTTAATATCCTTATATAAATGTTAATAATGATTTAATAATAAAAATTTTTAGTATATAAACCTCACAAAATAAGTAAGTGGTGTAAATGGTGTATGCCTTACTGAAAGAATAGTTAGACAAGAATCCATTACATTGGGTTTCCTTTCAAGTTAACGTCCATTAAAATTATATATTATAGACATATATTTATTATATGATTGATTCATAACCTTTTTTCAAATTTATCATTAATATTATTTCAATTATTATGATGTTTTATACAACTACATAATCATTTATGTTTGTATCTGGTGTTTTGAACAAATTTAGTTTAGGTGTTAAAACAAACATTGGTAGGTCAAGAATATTAAAAGGGGTAATTATATAACATCTCTAGAATACTAATCTTAAAATAATTATCATATTTATGCATAAATTATACTTTTAAAAACAATAATTAATTTGTTTTGTTAAATTTAATGAACTTTAAAATCATGGAGATGATATGTCGTACGTACACATGAGTAATGTTCTCATTTTTCAATGATTGTTAAGAAAAAATGGTAACTTCCATTACATTATTCAAGATTGATAATTATATCCAAAATAAAATATTATTTAAACATATATAAATATATTTTTAATTATTGCGATGTAAAATTAATCAAATCGTGTCAAGGAAGTGTTAGTCCAGACATCAATGACTGACATTATCACTTTTTTTGTGTGTGAAAGGATAATAAAGAAAATGATATATATATGAATATATATTTAGAGAAGGTTAATTATTTTATAAATATATTATATATTTTTTATGTCTCTTATTTTTAATAATATTCATCATGTATTTGTTCTATTTATATTGTGAACAAATAACATCAAATTGAGGGGGCGATAGTCCTCACTTCCAAAAATGATGTTATTGTTTTTACAAAAAAATTGATTATATAAAGATAAGGGAAATAATGTAATTATAGAAGATTAAATAAATAATAAATATAATATATAAAATATATAAAAAATAGATTCCATCATAATTTCCACCGTGATAGGTGGTAAACGAAATATTAAAAATCAATGTTTGTTGATGAAGTAGTTCTCCGCACACTGGAACAATATGTTTGTTACCCATTAAATGATCTTTTTTGTAATTTTTTTATAAATCAAAGAATAATAATATCTCAGTATATTTAGGATTATTTTTTTTAAAAAACGCATAACAATAAGAGTTTAGGGGTATGATAATAGAAATAATAAAGAAACATCTTAAGAAAATATGTTACCTCATAATTTGGTAACTCTTTTGGTTTTATCCAAATGATTAATAGGATTTCTTTCATCCCATGTTTAGTATTATAGGATGAGGGAAGAAATTTTCAATAGATATTCCAATAGATATTTGTCCCAGAAATGTGTCTTGAGTTGTGTGAGGGGGTGGGAGGAGAGGATGACTTTTTTCTAATGGATGAGGAGTGGCACTCTTGTAATATTTTTACATTTGAATTCCATGTACATTTTTCAAATTGACATATGATCTAATAATAGACCCATTTAAACTCAATGGATTATAGGGTTGATATATTTCCCTAAAATGTCCATTGGAAAATTTTTCTTGGTCATTTGGGCCTTTGAGATTAAGGATTATTTCCTTATCAAGTTTATTTTAACCTCAATTGTTGCAGTTAATTTTAATGAATTTCCTAATAATTTTAGAAAAAACAAATTTTGAGTTATTTTAAATTATAAATTATCCTTATTATAAATTTTAAATCAATTTTCCCACAATACCATCATATTAGTGATTGATATTAATATTAATTTATTCCTAAAAATGATACGACAATGCAGGTTTTAGATGTAAAACCGTACAATTGTTTGATATTTTTATATTTAATTTCAATTATTAATTGAATTTAATGACCTAAATGGAGTTATTTGAGAGAAATTTTATCTGCTTAAACCCGGAAACAAATTAAATGTATTATTTATCCTTATAAATAAATTAGATTAGATAGTAGTCTTGAACTAAAATTCTAATTTTTAACTATTTATTAAAAAAGTGAATCTTCAAACAAATATAAATAATGTTTTCTATCATATAATTTTTATGTTATTATATCAAGTATGAAGTTTATTTGGACTTATTATAATTATAATGTTCTAAAAAATTTAATTTAATATATTTTCTCCTTAAAAAGATTACAGAAATTCCTTAATAAAAATATAGGTTTTTTTGTGTAAAATTGGGATTATTATTATCATATGATTATAAAATACATTGGTTAAATATAAAAAATATTTTATTTATTATATAACACATATATTTCATTAAAATCATGGAATATATTTAATTAATTTTGTTTATTAAGACAAAACACCTTTGGAAGTATAAAAATAATAATTTTTTTATATCCATTGGGTTCTTATTTTATATAATAATTAATTGGTAACCAACTAATTAATTTTACATATATATATAAAACATATTTTTTCATAAATTAGTAAAATTATTCATAACTTCAAGCATGTAAAATAGGTTATATAATTTTATATTAAATAATAATATTTTAATAACATGTCATTTTTTTTGTAAAATCCGGCCTTAAGTGTAATGCATTCCATTGTGGAAGGTAGCTCTTGCGTGCGATGCTTGCTAACTAATTGTTTCATGAATTAAAAGATATATGTGGTATATTTTTTTTAAATATTATATATATATATTAGAGTATCAAGGTATTACATTCCCTTACGTTCTTGGTGATGACTTCCATACAAGCTATCGAATACAGATTTGTACTCTAGCACTTAGAAGTGTGCACCAGTGACCACCTTCGTGGCCACTAAAATACTTTATTTTTTTGGAAGTAAATGTGAAAAAATTAATTAAATGATTATTGAAATATAACCACCCTCTTTAACTCTACATCTAACTCATTGCAGGTCTGGCATAACTTGTACACCAATACCCACTAATTTGTAAAAATTTTACCATGGGGTAGATCCCACTATTATGACAATCCATAAATATGAATTTCCAACCTCCTTTAAAGTAGTTTTAGATAGAGGGGGTGGGGGTATGGGGTATTTTATATAGAAAGAACCATAATTTTTTATTTCCAAGATTGGGTTACATAAGGAATACCACATGGTGAACATGTAGCCTTTCACACATTGATTAGATAGAGAATTGTTTTATCTATAAAGCCCTAGGGAACTTCAAAACCAATAGTCAGGAGTGAATCAAAAAGAATTGTTGATGAAAAACCCATTCCAAAGTCCAAATCCATAAAATTATTCATATTAAATTGTGTATATTCATATTTTTTCTCAAAAAGTAGTTAGGTATGTGTTTCATAATCATATGTGTTCCAGAATCTCTCTCGGATCATTATGTTCTAAAACAAATCCCTTTGTTTTATATAAGAATATTAGTAACCTCTGATAGATATTTTTACGACATTGAACTTTTTTAGTATCCTATTTTAGAATGTTGGGTTTGAAAATATATTGTTTGAAAAATTTATCTACTCAAAGAAATAATATTTATGGAAAAATTTATTGTGGATGTAAAAAAGGTTTTTTCAGAACTAATGGTTGAAATATAAAAACACTCAAACTATTACTATGTTTCATAAAAAATGGTGCAAGAATAATTTTCATGAAATGACAATTACACATTCTGGGACCACTCCAATTATTTATATTTCTTGTATGGAGTCTATTTTCATGAGAAGGAGGTCTGTATTAACAATTTTTGGTGACTTCACCATGTAATCTAACCTTCCCCTCATGTATCTGCTCTTATATTGAGTATGGGGAATTTGTGGACGAAATGATAAAACATGTGTTGATAGACGCTAAAGAATACATAGATGTTACATGGTAAAGCTAATCCAAATTGATCCCAAAATCTAAAAAATATATGGGGCTCAGATAATTAAAAATCTTGTGAATGTAAACTCCATCATGACGGTCATCTATCCTCAATGAAACATAAATCCTATGAATGATGATAAACATTAAGAAACATATGTTAATGAATGAAGTTCAACACCAATGTTCATAATCTTGAGAAACATTCTTCTTGAATGGTAAATTTCATAAAATGATCCTTCCCACCATCTTGAGACTATAAATACATCATTCATCTGATATTTAATGGGAAATGACTTTTGGACTTCAACTAGAGGATTTGAATTGACGAAACTTCCCCCAATGTGAGAAAAATAATAAACGGATCTCAATAAGTATCCATCATTCTTGAATATTCTCTCATGAGTTTATAATACTCAAAGACCATGGTAGATGTGACCATCATGATGGATTTTGACCTTCATGGTAGATTAATTCCCATATAACTTATTCATATTCCATGATGTAATTATCCCATAAGAAACTGACTCCATGGGAGTCAAGACATTACCCTAATGCAGGGACATCATGTCTCATTAATCCCTTACCATCATTAAACCATTGATCTTAGAGAATCCCCCAAAATTTGAAAAACCCCATGGGATTTATCTAAACATTTAAACATTTCTGCTAACCCACATTTGAGAATATTGAGTTCTCATTGGACCTATAGCCATACAAACATGGTTTATAAATACCTTGATCTTCTTCATGAAAAATATCATGAACTCATATTTCCCACATATTTGTTTTGTGCATGACCAAGAATTTTTTGTTTCCTCATTATATTTTTGACAGGCACCCTAATATGGGGATCTACATTTTTAAATTCACCATGGAATTTTTTATGCAATGAAAAACCCATAGACACCTATTTAGTAGACACATAAGCTCAAAAGGTTTCATCATAATGGGAAACGATTTGTCAGTCATTGATTGGAGGGAGAGTTAAATATCCTCTTCTCTTAATTAGAAATGGTCTCCATAACCATATTCCACTAAACATATGATTTGTATGAGTAAAACTACATATCCCATCATCCTTGTTGAATTATGATAAACTACATTGAAAATTATTCAATAAATGATGTTAAACGACTACCATAATATGTTAATTGAACCTATTATGACGCATGTCTGACTGGAATGGTATTACACCACACTTCCTACCCTCTATGAATAACACATGTATTTTTTGTGTATGAAAATCATGGGAAGAATCCTCATCCACCTCCAAAGGACTGTCAACCTACAATGAGGAGCATATAGTTATAAACCCCACACTATTTCTTATTCTCAATCCTTACATGATGAAAGTATCCCTAAAATATGTTGATAAATAGCATGGATATATCATATCACACGACCATAAATGGTGAAATTAACATACATGTGTTTTTGATCCATTTCATTCAACAGGTTACATAGGATTACTCCAGGAGATCCAATCCCATCACACTCAAGATACCACAATGATGATCAATCTACATAATTCAACAAAACCATTAAATAAATATAACTTTAACTTGGATGGAATCCACATCTATGTTATTTAATTTACCCCATGGGATCACAAATAAAACCCTTCGAGGATTATCCCACAGTACATGAAACATATGACCTATCTTCACCCAAAATATTAAAAACATGTGACCAACCAATACACAAAATACATTATACCTCTGCAAAACATTCCACCACAAGAAGATAATCATAGGACCAAGATATCCCCATAAATAGTTAAATATTTGAAACAACTATATCCAAGAGACAATATGTATTTAAAAAACAAGTCACCATAAGATCTATAAATTTTTACCAACCTATCCCCACAAAAAATTAATCCTCTGGCCAAAGAGTCCCCATAATATTTAAAATTGATGACCTACCTATAAATACTCTATAATAAATATATTTCCAATAAATGCCTACATGATGTTAAATATATTCCCCCACTAGATGATACAATTCCTCTACCCCAGGAAATTATCATGAGATTCCAATAGAAAATATCCTCAATATCTTTATGCACATAGTGAAAATTAAACAATGAATAAAATGGGATTTGTTATTTCTAAAACCCGAGAACACTCACAAATGATATTAACTACACATAGTAAAAATAAGAATATATATCTTCATAACACAAAAAATGTGTCCAGATTTGGAGATGTTTCCAATATTAACATTATCTCATACATTAGGTAATTTTCCTATCATGTAAAAAGTAGTACAATTAACTAGTGTCCACCATAAGATGGTGTTAGGAATGAGCATCATGAACATTAATTAAACATACATGGTAGGTCCATAATTGGAATTTGGTTCGAAGGAGAAATCTATGAAAGGAGGGACTGACGTACCACCATCCCATTTCAATCAAGGATACGAAATCTACTATTACGATTGTGGAGGCCATCTAAATTTTGAATATCAAAATGTGGGGAATCAAACTATCCAACATGAATGTGGAGCAACTGGACCATGGATGTGAACAACATCTAGGATGGAAAAAAGGAAACAATGTGCATAACTAAACCTCAATGGTTGACATTTTAGAAAGAATGAAAACATATTTGTGTTTTAAAATCCCAAAAGAAAACACATAGAAGAATAATTCATAAATGTTCCCCGATTCTTATATCTAGGATATCAATGATATAATACTAATATAATATAACTCAAGATTCCAAATACTTATACACTTAAATACTTTAACTTTCAAAAATTTAATATCATCATTCATTCCTTCATATATTTTTAAAACAATATATTCGTCCATTTTATTAGATAAACCCATATATAAAACATATAATACAATGATAATTAAATAGTATATAACATAAACCGCTTTTCCCTCCATCAAACACTTTATTTATTCTTAGGAATAAAATTTTTTTAGTGTTTATTTATACTTATAAAACATTCTCCCATTCCATTGATACATTCCCATGGGTGGCCTTTCCCACAGGCTCAACATAGAAGAAGCAAGAACTTATTTCCTCTATCATCTTCTTGAAACTACATCTTTTTCTCATTTGGTTTGTCAAAGAACATAACAATGTATACATTTTAAATCATATAATTGGATAAATTATTTGAAATAATCACAATGTTTCATATTACATTTATTATTTCATTTTGTTTATCACGAGGATAGTAATTCTATTGTCTTTAGGCATTGACCGAAATCATCATGATTTTATCAATTTAAAAATTAAAAAAGTAAAGTGAGAAAAAAAAATCCTTGTTAATAACCACATAATCCTGTTAAATCATGTATATGATATCAAAAAATAGATAATATATTCTATATATCTCTCCTTAGGATAATCATAGTTCATTTGTGGTTATCATCTATTTAAATCCTTCATATTTGTATAAAAATAATATTTCACCTAACACAATAATGTCCCAAGAGAGTTTCAAATCAAGTGTCCTGTAAGGGAACAATTAAAAGTTATTACCCCAGGGTGAATATGTTCCAAAACCATGCACACTTGTATCAAATATATTGGGTTATTTTTCAAGTAAAATAGACTCTTTTATTTACCATAACATAAGAAATTGTCCAATATAAAGACTTATCCTAAGGGACACTATTTAACTAATATCATCCAAGATTCCAAAGGATCGGAAAATCATTCTCTAATACCGACTATCAGGGCCCAAATTTTCAAACAGTTATATTTCATCTTATTATATTAAAATTAAATTAATTACATAATGATCAATGCTATAATCATATCAATGTAATATATTTAGAGACATATATACATAAAAAGATAGTTCCCAAATAAACTACATAATATTATAGTAAGGTCATTTTATCTACATCCCTTATTAGAGAAATGATAATAAATGAATTTGTTCATATTCTAGGGAAAATATATATGAAATGATAAGCATTGATGAGAAGTATGGGTAAACAAGTGATATATCAATGATAAATTAAATATAACATGAGAATAACGGTATGATAACATTAACATATCATTTTGAAACCACAACGTACATATCAAAGATCATAACCATGAATCAGGGCATAAATCATGTATCATCATTTGTTATGAATCACATAAAAATTAGAAATCTTGACCACTAAGAGTTTAAAATTATCATAAGACATATGTTGGTTACAAACACTTAAGCTTATAAAATAATTTTCTTAGTAGTAAAGGCTCACTGACAAGAAAATTATAGTTAATTACTGTTACTCCTAATTCCATCATAGTAGTCAAGCATCACTCATAAGACTGTCGCAGTGGATAGATTACCTTACTGAACTGGGTTTAATAAATATTCCAATATTATTTATCTAATGAGACATGCATATTTTACCGATTTATTAGATGGTATTATAATTTTGGGGAAACCTATCACATAATGTAAAAAATAAATGTGTCCTCATCAATACCATATAATATACATCATGTCATAGCCTATTTAAAGGAAATGTATTTAATAAATAATTTCATGTAAAATACCATGTAAAATAAAAGGGATTTATAATCATTTTATCAATTATTACTTCAATAACCCAGAACCAATTAATGGGATGTATAAATATATTATTAGTATAATCATAAAGCATATAGATAATGAATAAGTATTGTATTTTTGAATAATATAAACAAAAATTATTAGGTCGCATTTAAGGATGTCCTCATTGATAAAAACACATTTTGAAAGATCACCTAAAAAATGTATTATCTAAAATAAACTTTTAAAATTTAAATAATTCATTTAAAATAAAGAAAATCCTAAATATTAAAAAAATAACGATAATAACCTTCAAAACATATAAAAGGAATATTCATGTGGGTGCTCCGTTGTGGTTATACATTCTCCCTCGGCAATGTCGTAACCCTAAAGAATCGGAACTCTGCTCTCACCTCTCGATTGAAGGGGGGAAGAACACAAACTCTAGGTAATTTTTTCCTTCCGTTCACCAATCCTGTCAATCATCCTTCCTTTTAAGGATTCATCTCTCTCCAAAAGACCCTAACCATTTTCAAGTAGCGCCTCAACTTCTTCTATATTAGACAGAGCTCAATCGTACAACGAATTTGTGAAATTTCACACTAGTGCCCCAGTTTCAACATTAGAACCCTTCAGTGGATGAGTATAATCATTTTTTGTTGAATTCATAGGTTCTTCATGAGTGTGTGGTAGTCATAATAATTGATTGGCGAAATTTGATGATTCAGTTTTTGATGGAGGATGACTTTATTACCGCCTGGTCTCGTGCCCCATGAGGTTTCAATAGAGATCCCTTTAATCTATTTTTGATGGGGTCTTGATTTTCACATGCGATGTGATCCGTTGAGAATGGAGACATGGGTTACTCTCCCTGGACTTCCACTCTCTTTTAAAAACCTCTCTATTTTATGTTCCATTAGGAACATGATTGATTGATACTTGTGCACTAATGGCTGAATGGAGGTGGTGTGTCAGCACATCTATCCACGAATTTGTGTGGAGAATGACATTTCAAGTCTTCCTTTGAACTGTTTTTGGATCATGGTTGGGCAGAAGATTCTTTGGAAGTTGGAATTCAGATTTGAATCATCGATGTCGTATTGTGTTGCATGTGGCCGTTCTGGGCATGTAAAATCAATTTTTCGTAATAAAGGGTTGAAAATAGATTCACTGGGTGTTTTGAGAATTGGAACTAGTGGCTGTGATTCATCTGGTTCAGTTGTGCTATTGGTGATGGATCCTTATAGGAGTACTCCATCAAGGAGTTATCCGGCTAAAGGCTTTGAGTAGGTGACATCCACTGGAATGGTTTAGGTTGTGGAAAAATCTCATTCTACTATGGTATGGGTTGTGGAGCATACGAGTCCTGAGATTATAGTGAATGATCCTTTTAAGAAAGAGGTGTAAAGTTAGATATTGGACCAAACGATAAGTCATGTTTTTTCTCACATAAAGAGTGATATTGATCTTGAAAAAAAATTACAGTGTATAATTCAATGGAATATAGTTCCTTGGGGTCAGAGCCTATGATTGAGCTATATTTGGACCCAGCTGTTCCTGTCGTGGGAGTTGTGGATTTCTGTACTGAAGAGATGCAAGGGTGGGATAATGATGTTTGATGAATGGTAATCAATGATTCCACGGGAAATCGATTTCTTAAATTGGATAATGATAAAAAATTGCATGAAGAGGAGGATGTTACAAGGAATGTGGCTGAAAATGTGTAGCTTGATTTTTTGAAGGATGTTGCAATTGGAGAATGTTTTGAGTAGAATAATGTGGATTATCCACAATGTAATACCATGATTATGTCTTACAGACATGTCGAACATGAATGGGGATTGAATGAGGGCTATGAAGAGGTGAAAATCCTTGGAAAGTGGGGAGATTTCTCGAATTTTTACTAGATAAAAGAGAATGGAAAGGTACAACCTTCATACAATGATGTTTTTAGGGTAGGTTGATGAAGGTGCACCGGAATGAGGATGCTTGTACTACCCCTCCACGATGAAGGCCACATAATGAATATTCATATCTTCCAAGTATGATTACTACAAGGTATTATATTGAAAATGAATGTGGGGATATGCAGTTCTGAAAAGAGTCTATATATTTGGAGAAGTTGAATCTTAGAATGAAATTTTCCTAGATTCTTAAGCATTATGAAATCGTAGAGTGGGAATCAGCTTCTATATAATAATAAATCTATAATTTATGTGGTGATGGGTATGATTTCTATGATTTGTAATTGTCTCTACTCCCTTGTTGTAATCACATAATGATTTTTTTATTTTATTCAACAAATTGTCAAAATTATGACTCTAACTAATCTTTACTTTTATAAAAGTAATATTCAAATAACTGATTAGTTAAAAAGGATGGAAATTCTATTCATTCCATATACGATAAAACACTAATTCCATTAATATTTTTGTTAAAATAAAAAGAACATCATTTGGAAAATTATAATAGAATTCCATTTAAACTGTTTTTTAATCAATATAACATGTTTAATAATTTCATTAAAAATATATTTTTTATAGTAAAAATATTATTGAAATCCTTTTTAGGGAACATACACTTGGGAGATAATAGATTTTGGGCACAATAGAGGAATAATGACGAGTTTCATTAAAACACATATAATGGACTTTTGGGTATATAAAAGGAATAAAATTAATGGAAAACATGTTATTTATAGTAATAAAACGAGAAAAAATAATTTTTTGAGTTTTTTGACAGTTAAACAAATAAATTTAATCAATTTAACTTAATCATAAACAATCTTGATAAATAATGAAATTGTAACATAAATCCCTTACAACTTAGTAACATTCAAATCGAATTCCCCATGAAAGAATATCATCAAATAAAACTATAAATGTATTATAAATAAGTATTTTCAATATATAAAATTTATATGTTTATTAATACACACATTATAATTTTGTATTGGATCATAACATAACATATTTCCCAGTGAAGGCACTATGAAATGATAATCCATTACATAGGTTACAATTTATAAGAACAAACTCTAACCCACAATATAATAATTTTACATTTAATATAAATATATTAAATTTTAATTTTAATACATAAAATATAATATTCTATCCACTCATATCATTTCAACATATATTTATTGAAAATTATGCATTGAAATTGTAATTTCATGGTGTTAAACATATCATTTTCATGAGAATTTTAGTCTTGATGTTTTGGGACATGTACTTTATCATGTTTAAATAATCTATAATTTTTAACATCATATAAATATCATATATATTCATTATATATAAATTTATATACTTCTAAACTATATATAGTTGGGAAAAATTACATTGCAAATGGTGATGGTATGCCATACGTAAGCATGAACACTGATTTTACTTTTCGACGAATGTAATGATATATATTTACATATTATTTCAACATTAATGGATAATTATAATGTAATATAAACAATAAATATTCATTAAATATATATTTATTAATATCCATGTATTGTGTAAATGAAAAATGGATCACATATCTTTGTGGAGGTGGTAGTCCTCACGTATACATCAACAACGTTAAAATTTTCAGTCAATCTAGAAGGTAAAAATGTATACATGATATTATAATTACATGAGAATATCGATGTCATTAATATAATATATATTTTTTATTTCCATCTTTAAAACCATCAATTTATAATGTTGTTTAAAATTAATTACACCTCCATGTGGAGATGGTTAATTGTATGTTTGTAGAGGTGTTGCTTTTACTTTTTATAGGATGGAAAAGAGATGAAATATGGTTGTACCATAATAATAACAACATATATGTATATTTAGGATTCTATAGTTATTATTACAAAATTGATACAACATATTAAGAGGAATTAGAAGAATAAATAATCGTGAAAGATCCGGTAAACACAATTACCGCATCTTCAATAGACATACATTTGATATCCTGTTAAGATACATATGATTGATATTTTGAAAGATAAATAGCCTCTATAACATCTTAAATTATGTTTATAATATAATTTTTAAGGGTTTTGTTTACCTATGATTCTCAATATTCAGTATTGAAAATTGAGAATGTGTCATCTTTTATAATTAGGGTGTGGGGAATTCCTTGAATTTCTCAATGTTTTATATTAATATAAACTATTTTTTATATCGAAATGGATAAAATTTGGAATTACTAGAATATAAGATGGTTATGAGTTAAAATAATGTCATAAAATAAAATTTTGATGTGTTGTGGATGCTTTTTTACCCTTATCATTAAGTTTAAACATCTCATTCACCATTTTGAAAATTAGCATAATATTAATTTTTTCTACCCTTTAATGTTCAACGATGTTTCCACAATGGGAAAAAAATATTTACAAATAAACCATGATTTATTTTGTCAACCATATCACTTTTTTATTATAAATATATTAATTTTATTAATTTTAATTTATTAAATAAAATATTATATGTTTTAAAGTATCATTTTTTTCATTTTTAAAAAGGTACATTTAATTGGATTTAAAATAAATAATTTAATTAATTAAATTAAAAAATATTTACATTAAAAAATATCCAACATGTTATATTTATATATAAAATTCATGGAATACATAAATTTTATTATTTTTTATATTTGAATATTATCAGAATAATTTATTTTATTTATTTATTAATTGAATGACTACAATGTTGGAAAGGCAAAAAATTTAAGAAAACTAATCAATAAAAAAATTAAATCAAATTGACATGATGAAATTATTTCATTAATATTTATAATAACATTTTATAACTGAACATAAGTTATATTTACCATTATAAAAAATTATAGTTATTAATAGAAGAGAAGTGATATTTTTTTATTTACCTCCTAATTAAATATTATAGATTTAATATTCAATGAAATATGACACGAAATAAAAATATTTATAAAATATTGATCAAAATTGACAAACTATATTCATATAATAATATAAATACAAATGATTGTGTACTTTTTAGTCTTCACCATAATATTATTTATCTTATTTAACTGATTTACCCTTATGATGGTTATAATTATTTACTATGATTAATATTTATTATTACTATAAATAAGATGAACCTATTTAAAATATTTGAAACTAAACATTTCAAATATGGAATCCATTTTTCAGGATCTAATTTTTATAATCGTAAAAAAATTAATTTAATATGTGATCACAATATGAAATGATTCTCCCCCCCCCCCCAAATTCCTTTTTATGTATAATATTATAATTATAAATCCAATGAAAAATTTATTATAATGGACATAATAGATTTATTAATATTATAATATAACAATTTATACATTGAAATAATTTTAAATAAAAACTAGAACATTGTTAATTCATGAATCAAAAATACAGTTTTCAATGAAAACTCTTATTTGTCAATTTTCAATTGAAAATAAAATTCAGTTGAATATAATGTTATTTATTTAAAATATTGGGGCATTATATAACCCATGACACAATTTTTTTTAAGTTGATTAATTCACAATAATAGGTCATCTTGGGTATCATCAAATCATCATGAAAAAATAATGTAATTGAAAAACATCAATGGATAGTGGGAGAATGCCACATTACATAATGTGAGATTTAATCAATGGTCATGTTCATTTCTTAATAATCATATGAGTCTGAATAATATGATGTATTATTCAATGTCACAATTTAATAGTGAATGAATATCAAATTCCATGATATAAGAAGGGAAAATAATCATTGGAAAAACAAATGGAAAATGAACCATGAATTAGTATCGAAGGAATTAACTCAAATTCATCTCAAACCATAAAAGTGGTTTAAAAAATATTTTTATACCCTTTTTTGGATTAAATTAAAATAAACAGCATTTCACTAAAAATTTTCGTAGTGTGATTTTGGATCTCCATAAATGATGACAAGCCTTGCAGTACTCCAATCATTGATCCACGATCCTATGATCATAAATCAATGCACTCACCACCGAATTTCCCTTTATCCACATAATCATATAGGGTTATTTTGATAACCTAGTGAATTTTATGAATAACAGTTTGCAATTTAGCTATCATTTGGTTCTAGAAATTAAATGTAAATAAATTAATAAATTCAATTAAATCATTCAACCTACCCATGATAGAAATATATTGAAACGTATAATGTTAACAAGAATTATATCATTCATAGTGAAAGACAAATAATCAAAATTTAATTGATGTGATGGTTTCTACAATCATACACACCATTGGAAAGTTATTCCATTAATTTTGTTAAAAAATACCATTCATCATATTTTTAAATTAATATTTCAAATATAAGAACACTGAGACGCCATGGGCCGTAAAATATCATAAACCCTCAAATCCATACTCCAAAAATATTATTTGATGTATTAAAATATATCATATAGAAATAATTTTGATGTATAATTTTCAACACCTTCAAGTATATTTATCCTAAAACGAAAAATCATTCACTAAAAGGTCTAAATACTGAGCTCACATCTAGATCTACCTCTCCAATGATCTCTCTTATAGGATCGCATGATTTTATAATATAAACACCCAAGGATACCATTTTACCATGATGGTTCTTATGTTACTAGTTATCAAAAAACACTAGGCGCCTTAAAAATGTTACTTCTCCCCAATGTAAATCTCAACATGGTTGATAAAATGATACATGCCATTCTTGTATCTTCTCATTTGTGACATATGGAATACATTACGCACCTGATATAACTATGGTGGTAGGTCTAAGTGGTATGAAACCTCTATAACCATATACAACTTCTATAAAAATGTCATATAAACCTCAAATATTGTCTATATCCTTGAAAAAATCTTATTATCCCTCACTAAGGTGATACCCTATGCAAGATGTGGTATATGTCATTAATCTCAAATGGAATATTCTATTTGTATTCATAGAATCCCTCATGTCTCTAGGAATTCCAAAAACTTCTAAATATGAACTACACATTCACTACCACCGCTTCCAACAAATCTAGGCCAACAAACATTGCTTCCCAATATATGACTAGTATAGAGGTGACCTGACACCAACCACCTCTTCCATTTTTTTTGAAAGGACAATTTTTAGTTTATATGGGTCTCCCACACATGGATACAACTAGAGAAAACCATTGGTAGAGTGGTAATTATTTTAATTAAAAAATAATAATTATATATTGTCCTCATAGTAATGGGAAAACCAAACATGAAAACAAAATGTATATTCTCCAGAACCTAAATGATTTTTACTAAATATTTTTTCAGGAGGTCGATATTCAATTTTCAACAAAAATTGTGTTTATATTCATAATGTATCTTAAACAATAATCATAAAATTATTGGATAATGACATCCTGAAATGATAATTTAGGGAAATTCATGCATTTGGAGACCCTATTCCATGAACATTCATCCCAAAATATCTACTATGATCTTCTATAAGACGTCTTGGAAGTGGATAAATTTTTGAGATGGTATAATTAAACACGGATAGTGTTTCAACATCTCACTAAAAATGGATGTACATTTATGAAACCAATAAATTAACATTCTGAAATCTACTCTCATACCATCACATTTGCCTTAGACTACTAGTTGGTGTTGAACCAGGATATAAACATAAAAACATGCTATGACATCCTTGACCACCCAACACGATTTCAAAGGATCTTCTTTGATCCTCACGGCTTCTGGATGTAATGTTACGAGAATGAATGAAACCTCCACTTCACCTACTATCATTGCATTAATGGTTTTATCTCCATTCCTTAATAAATGATTTTTTCATTCAACCTTTATAAAATCCATATAGTACATGTTTATTGCACATTTGTTCAATCAAGATATTAGAATTTATATTCCAATGTTGTGACTTCCTACAATACTGAATAATATTATAGGAAATAATCATCCACTAGAGTTATGATACATCATCTTCATCATTTTGGGTTATCTAAAAAGAGGTCAAATTCTTGGTCATCTCTCTATAAAATAGTGAATGGAAACCCCTTTCATGATGATGTAATTCCTCCACCATTATCTTTTGTTGATCATATAGTAGAAATGGCTCAACCTTTTTTGGGTCTTCTGTTACTCCCTCATATGAGATGACATATCTTAGGATATGGACCTATCAAAACTAGAAAAAACACTTCAATAGCTTCCTGTAAGTATAGAACTATCAATGAATTTATATAACCTATCTCAAATGTCTCAAGTGATACAACTTTGAATTAATTTACAAAAGGATGTCATCAATTAATACATGAGAGAATAGGTCCAATAAGGTTTGAATGATCTAGTTCAAAAGCCTTATAAACATTGATGGATCATCAACCATGAAAAATATTTTACTGAAGATCCCAATGTAAATGTAGAAGTTCTAGAAAGCCTCATATAGTATATCCTCATGTTGAACCCAAATCTGAGGATTACCTATGCCATGGTCAAACTTCAAGAAACAAATTTCCCCTTAACACTGATTGAATAATTAATATATTCCCATTGGAGGAAACTAAATCCCAATATTAACCTCATTTAAGAAAACATAAACCATGTATAACATAAGGATCATATCCTCATTCTTAGAGAATAATACTAGTGTTTTCCAGATGAAAAAACTCTTCAATCAAATCCCCCTATAGTCTCAACTACACCATCATCTCTTATAGATCTATGGGTCCATCTAATCCAATATAGTAGTTTTTGGATCACCTATGTTTTATAGGTATATTTCAATGTTTTTATGTTGAGGTGATACTAGAACATTATCGAGGAAGATGTAATCATAATCCCACACTATTATAAGAATCTAAAACTTATTGTAACTTTTTCTCCACGGTTATACCATCCAACTTAAAGTAAAGTATTTTTGTCCTTCTATATATTATATTATCATGGCATGTTTTGGATACCTTCTATCCAAAGGAAGGATATATCATCCCACCAATATGGGAATAATACAACCCTCAATGAAAACAATAATTATTGATATGTATATTGGAAAACCAATTCATACAATGGAGAAAGACATTGGGGATTATTTCCTCAATGGAAAGATTCCACAGGATGGAATATCCATATTGAGTCAGGTTATATAATTAACATAAGTGTGTGATAATCAAATCTTATCTGAAAAAGCCTATGAACACATTGTTCGAGATTAAAGGCTACATTCACATTAATAGGACTCAAACAATGACTGAAACTAGTAAAAACTGTTTTAATAATATGTAATAAAACAATAGTTTTAGTAGAGAAGAAACATGTTATAAATTAAAAAAAAATCAATAGACTTCGGGTCACTAGGCCCAACTGCCTGACACGGTCCATCCCCTTTCTCACCTTTTCATAATTATCATGGATTTCTCTGACACTATATCACTTTAAAAACCATCTAAAATAGAAAAATCATTGGAACACAGCCAAAACAACATGATAATGTCTTTTTTCAGATGTAAAATTAATTCCCACAGTATTTTAAGCCACATCATATAAAAATGAACCGTGGTGGTGGAAGTGTCCCTCTTCTTCTAATTCACATACCCACCTTAAACATCGCCAGCATAGTTCCCCAAAAACTGCATCTATCATCCATGTGATGTCTCATGTTTAGGACCACCATAAAATGGGGTCTTAACCAATCATAAAACATACACCATAGACTCAAAACCTTATTCTAAAACATGAGGATATGTGGTATGGCTCACCAATAAACATGAGAAGTTCATATCATTGAAACTCATGAATCAAACTAATCAAATTTTTTTCATATGGTGGTACTAATGTGAAAAAATGTTATTGAACCTAAAGGGTAGATTACGCCAAAATTTATAGAGGTCGGTTAACATACTTCTCAATGGTTGGGGACACCACTTGCAATCAACCTATTGGAACTGCCTCTTTTTTGGGTCCCTACATGAAATCATCATCACAATGAGGATTATAATCAAAGTCCTATGATGAAATACTTGTTATTTATCGTCAGGGAATAATAATATAATATCAATAATTCACTATGGTTAGAAAAAATATATTATGGGGATCTAACTCAATAAGGGCATATAAAACCCATCATATTCCCATATGATGCACGTTTCACTTTTTTCCATGAAATAAATGACTACATGTTTTATGTATACATGAAATTTATTAATTCCTAGTCAATGTATATGTATGTCACTTCACTACCAAAGGGTTCCCTAGCTTTTTATCCAAACTCTAAATAGTTTAACAATATTATACTAGTTCAAAAACAAAACGCCATAGCTATAATACCACTAAATCTCATTATTAATATGATCCCAATATACTAATATTTTGTAAAATTTCGGCCCATAAGGTCATTCCAAGAAATATTTAAGATACCAATTTGACATAAATCATACTTACAATAGGTTAAATGATGGAAACTGTTGTAGATTAAACATATCATACTCCTGGGAGGCCTTATCCTAAATCAAAAACACACACATATATCCATACACCATTATAATGAGAAAACATAAAAAACAGATAATATAAATTCATGAATAACATATATCCCACAACATAATTCAATAAAGTAAAAATTAAAATAAAAGGTCCAATAAAAATTCTCTTAAAAAATAAATAATATTTGAGTTTAATAAACAAGGGGACTACTATCAAGGTGTAATATCATGGATCCTTCTATTGTCCATCTAACAAAATGAAGTTCCTCCTTCTATTAATCCTCATATAAATCCATTTAAAGGTAAGTAATATATATTATACAAGGCATGAGAAGGTAGAAACAATGTATTGTGAGTAGAAAATACCCATTATGATGCCCTGAAGTCATAAAACACAAATAACCAGGGATGAATTTAGCTAGAAATCCCTAATCCAATGAAAAAAATAAGATAAACCAAATATTCTCTTATGTTGACACCAAGTTTCAATGTTTGTTAACATTATAACTATCTACATAAGATTATAATATTGGCATGTATGTACAATTAATTTGATACTACTCATTCAATGAGTCTATCTATACTAATGGATTTCATCTAAGAGGGGATAATTATTGGATCTCAGCATAATTATGTATAAAGTAACTGAGAGGGTTCATATGAGATACTCACTTAATCTCAAAATTAATTACATGATGAAAAAAATGTCAATGCCATGATATAAAATCATAACCAAGGGATAGGGGGATTCCAACACCTATTAGTATTAACCTACTAGGAATGGGATCACATACCAAGGATGAAATTATTGAGATAGACCAACCAAATAAAGGATGAATTAAAGGAGATGACACCCCTAGACACATTGAGTGATTATTAAATCTGTCTCTAACTAACCAATAAAGGGGGTCTCTTTTAATATTATCAAGAAGGGAGACTTCATTTTACCTTTATATGGACAGCCATGGGGAATTCACCCACAATACTACAATTTATAGGAAGTCATCCATGTATATACTAAAGATATTATAAGGAGAACAAGTGATATATCCTTTCTGATTCGAAGTATATGGAATGTAAAATAGAGTTAATATTGTGTCTCACCTTGTATATAAATTATTATGTCCTTATATACCACACTATGTGTCTCCCTCATGATATAATCATGATATTACAACACATAATGTGCAATTGTTAGGTTAGCATTGAACATGTTTTTTCTTATGTAGTGGACGGAATTTCAAAATTATTGGACAAATAATCCACATCACACATAGTTTATAGAGGTAGAAAATCGAAGTAGTGTGTGCTAATTTCCCAATACCATATACTTTACAAAGTTAACATGGTGTGCCCTGACTCACACAGTCTTTGGAGGAACATGGACTCCTCAATGTGTACTCCCATTTCACATTGACCTGTTTAGATAAATATTACATAGAATGTGGTGTTCCAATTGGGTGTGTGATAATTAACTAAATGAATAACCATATATAATAAGATAAGGGTTACACACAATGTGTGTTCTACCATAATAAAAATAATGTTTAATAGAATTTCAGAGAAATTAATGCCTATTTTAGCCATCTCTCAAGATTTGTTGTGTACTTCAATTTCACTTCCTATATCAACCATAAATCTCACAAAAGAGTTTATTTTTATCAATTGATATATGTATGTTATATTCTATATGTTCGTCGGTAGAATAATTCAATCATTATATTCCTCTTGAAGCACCACAAAGTCAAAATCCTAGAACCTAAACAACCCATGATATTATAAAATCATCAATGTCATTGGTGGTGAGATTTTGACAATTTATTTCTCAAAACATCAATCTATTTCACCTTAATTGATACTCACTAAAACATTCAAATAGATCCACCATCACTTATACCATAATCATATTCCATTAATCACATTCATTGAATCATCTCACCTATAGAACCCATCACAAAACCAATATCTATGATATTTTGATCCAAATAATGAAATCACAACGCCTTTATCTACAAAGTAACATTAAATCATTAGTTAGCTGAAATATATTTGAAAAATATGAACGAATGGAGGTATAAAGTCACATAACAAAATGTGACCACTAATTAATAGAAATGACCATTTGGGAAACATTTTAAAAATCCAAAGAATGAGGAGGATTTTCAAATAAAAAAACAAAAAAGAATAGATATAATATTACATGATCTAGGAAGAGAAAATTATTGTTGAAAAACCCAATAAATAATGATCAACAAATAAATTTGGAAGGAATTAATTCAAATTCATTTAAAACAACAAACAAGTATAAAAAAGTTAAAAACCCTATTCAGGTTCTATCAATAACTGATAAAGCATGTTGCAAAATAACAATCATTAGTGATATCCAAAAACAATATTGACAATGATGCGCCTCAGAGTAGTCCAATATTTGATACATGACATTGTGATCATCCATCAAAATTCCCACCACCCAATTTCTCACCATCCATTAAATCCTATATGGTTATGTAGCTAACCATATGGAATTCACAAGATATTATTTTATAAGGGAGGAACTTTTACGATTAGTAATTAAATGATAATTAAATTAATAATTATTTTTAATCATTTAACCTTCCCACAACTTCACTATTACAATGTATCAAATATTGAATATCCAATTTTTTAATGTTATGTACTTAAGAGGGGGTGAGTGAAGAATTCATGAAAATCATTCTATCAAAAATAATTTAATCAAATTATCCCAATTCAGAAAACATCCAATGTAACTAATACTATATCTCTACCTAATATAATTCTTTTGATATAACCCTAAAAATATTGATCAGAACATAGGTAATATAATCATAGTATTATTCTATGAATTCGATATTACTATACCCTTACTAAATTGCAGAAATATCACTCATTACGGATATCTATCAATTTATATTTTCATAAAATAAATATCAAAAAATGATTAAAAATAGTGTAATTTTCATTGAATCACAGTGATGTATAGAAATTCTAGAGGTCCAAAGTCAAGATGAGACCTAATCCACTCTACTTAGTAGTCTACCACTAAAAATAAATTTTATTAATAAATAAACTAATACATATCATATATCAGGTTTTGAACACAACTATACAATAAAATTCTATGTCACAAACAACCTCTTACGAATTTCATAATGGGATATTTGTTACGTATGAAATGGTATGGAGAGTATCAGAGTACTTTTGAATTAATTACATTATATTTTTATCAATAAATTAAATATTTACATTAATAATAACATGTATATTTAAAAAATGAGACATTGAAGATAAATAAATGTTAATTATATGAAGAATGTATTTATATTTCTATATAAATGATTATTAGATTCTCTTTTTCATATATAGGTTATCCATTTATAAATTATAATTCGATGATGTTATATACCATTAAGAGGAAGTTCTGATCAATAATGAGTATCATCCATTATTCACAATCATAAAAATATCTTTTCCACACTTCTGTGTCTCTATATTTTTATATGTTTTTAGGATTATATTTAAAGATGTCTCCCTTCGAAAGGATCTATTTAAAAGTCATCATCATAAATCCTCAATCTATTCATGAAATTTGGGGTCATTAAAGGCCTCTGACTAGTATTTATTTATTAATATAATTTTTTTAGTATATTATATTTTTTTAATGTACTACATACAATTAGATATTTTAACATTAAGTGTTACATGTCATATTCATTTGTTGATTTAAAATATTGCAATAATTTTAATTATATTATTTGAAAAGGACATATGGTTGATCACCTTGAAAATACATTTGACCTAGTAATTAGTAAATTTTGTGTACTTCCACTTTCACTTCATATTCACATGTGGTCAATTCAATACTATGAAATAGCCTATCTTTATCATATGTTCACATCAATCTAATTCCTGGTCGATTGAAAAGTCTAAGGAAGCACATCCATTTTTTAAAAATCTATGTTGTTATGCGATCACATCGATTTCATCATGATTTTAATTGGAAATCAATCTATGGTTGATTGGGAATAAATATAAAATCAATTCTACTTTCTATAGGTAACTGATTGATGTGTGGTTAATTCAAATTTTATTTATGGTTGTAGGTTTTCATGTCTGGTTGATCCATGAGTTGGTGATAGAAAAAAAGTTCTATAATATAGGCCTTTACTCAAGCCGCTTATTGTTCAATCAATTGACTCCAATAAAAAATAATTTATTTCCATGAACTCTTTTGATATAAATTTCTATGATATGAATTTTATGATGACCAACTTAGTCCATTATGAAATACTCCATGATTTATGTTATTTTCGTGTATTTTACCTCATACATTATAAAATATTCACTCTTTATAATCAATTCCAATAAACACTTCTACACTTGATAGTCTCTCTTGAAAAATATTTATGATCAATTCGAATCATATAAAAAATATATATTGTGTTTATAAAAATGTTTATCCTTTGTAAAACATAAAATTTATTAATAACAAATTAAATATTATCAGTGATTATTAAAATGATTAATTGTTGTATTAATAAAAAATACCACCCCCTTTCATAATAGAAAACCATGGAAAAAATATCAAAATATATTGTATTATCAACGAAAAATAATAAAAATATTGTATAATATTAAATTTTTAATGTATCATAACATGTAATACTTTGGAAAAAGATGGCGATAATCAATGATACAATTACATAATTTCTCACCATTTTGATATTATCAAAAGGAATAATCATAAAGGGGGAGATAGGAAAAATAAAAATTATATGTAAAATAAAATGGTAAATTTTAAAGGATAGAAACAATAATAAAAAGATATATAATTAATGTTATAATATTTATAATTATCTTATTAAAATCCATAATCAAAATCAGAATTTAGAATGGTATAATGGTCAACAAGATCTTTTCCATTCCCAAAAAATAGTAGCGTGGGAATATAAGGCATAGGCATAGAAACATCTCCTAAAATTAAAAGAGTCAATGGTGATGGTTTGATATAGTTAGAGTTTTGATGATGATTGATATTCAATGTTATTGTTGTAGGTATAATAAGAGGAATAGTTTACATAGTATTAGAGTCAAAACAAATAAAGGTGAAATAGATGTTGTATCATGGGAATAAGAAATGGTAACTATAGTAGGTAGTAAATCTTGAGGTGTAAGGAATACTAAATTTTTATCCTTGATATTCTTCTCTTATAACCATTTAATAAATTACATAGTTTTGGACCCATTCTCTATATTCTAATGTAATTCACCCTAGTCTAATATGTACTGGTCAAGAAGTGGTCCATAACAAGTAGCTTTAATATAATTCCATTAAAAGGGGTTATCAGATGATGATATTAATATATCCCTGAGAAGATAGAAACTAGGTTTTTCTCTCATCCTCGGTGGAAATTCATTTTGGATATAAAGAGAATGATCTTTTGATTATACCTTTTTCCCTAGTTGATTTGTGTTATTCAATGATAATCATATACTTTATTATTTTCCTATGTGATAAAATTTAAAACATACCTTGATTCTACACACCCTTCATAATCTAATTCAATAACTATAGATCCTCATAACTGTGGGTTATAAAAATATACTCATCAATAATATCATAGGGTAGAAAAAAAGAGGCATGGTTTAAGGGTGTATAAGGACTGGTAATAAAAAAGATATACTTTCAATCCAAATATTCCAATATATATATATATATATATATTAAATCATCCCAAAGGGATCTAATATAGACAATAAAATCATACAATTAATTTAAAGAACTCATAATCTCATGGTCAAGGTGATCTAAATTGAGAAACCGATTTATCAGGATATACGAAACAACACTATCAATAGTGTATGATTTATATTTATATATTTCATAATTATTCACAAAATTGATACTTAGAAACACTTATTTTAACCCTTATGAAAGATCATTTTTAATTTGAATAAAATTAGATGATGTGATTATAAATGTTTGAAAAGAATAATTTTCATCTTATTTGGATGGGTTTACCCATGGAGAAACATGAGGGGAGGAAGCAACACAATGATCTAATGTTGAGTCACTAAACTCATATTCAATGTTTATTTTATAAGAACATTAATTATTCAAAAATATACCATGGGGTTTCTCAGTAATTACCTCAGATTGATTTGGGATGTTATAAATAAGATTTATACATCATCACTCTTTACAAACTAGTCTATCATCTTTAGCTATACCAACAGGTGATTGAGAAAAATCTCCTTAATATGTGTAAATTCTAAAAAAATTGGTCCATATCCATGATTGGATAAATTATATCCTTTAGTTTGACATGATTATTCACTGTATAGAATCACTCACACACACTTTCATCAATAGTTACCAACATCCATATCTAGGGATTAAAAATGGTATTCCTAATTTCTCATATGGGTTGGTTGAAATAATAAAATCATAATATAATGATCACTAAAATCACTTTGGAAACATACTTTTATATTGAAAAATAATATAAATTGTCATTAGGTATGGTAGAGTATTTAATCAAGGATGAGTATTACATTGTTCATCTACATTCCTCATAAAAAATAAAGATATATTGATACAGATTCCATGAACCATTAAATAATGCATGAAAATATCTCCTTACCTAATTATGTTAAAATATCACTTTCTACGGTAGATAGAATGTTGAATGAACTAATTAATATACTATATTTTCGACTTCCCTCATTAACAAATAACCACAGATGGGTTATACAGTCGGTCAGTTCTTCTAGGGTATTGGAAGTTTCAATGAAAGGATAGTTCATGTGATTAATACAATGATAATTCATTAATTATCCAAATTTTGAAACTCATTAAACTAATCCCAAATGTTTTAATATAACTAACAGTCATGACCATCAATAATATCCTTAATAACATCCTAATGATCTCTAGCATTAAAAACCATATTTTGGGAATATTATTTTTGAAAATTCATATAAAATGTATGATTCTAATCATATAACCAACTATTCCTACCATGATGTGGAATAGACCTCAATAATTATGATTGAACAATCATTAACCATTCTATACACATTTCTATTTCTTGGATGAATTAATGGGATAGAATATGTGACTTCATAATGATTAAATTTCCACTAACACTTTCCATTTATCTCTTGGGAAAATTATTGTATTCTATAATATATTACTCAAATTATCTCTTTGTCTTGAGAACACTCACTAAGAATCAAATATGTGAATTTCTAGGGTTCTGGTGAATTATGGATCAATGGAGGGTTGAATAGAGGGTTTTTTTATTTATAATTATATGTGATAATTCCAATTATACTTTTGACAAATTTACTTCATTTATGGATTTAAGGTATAGTAACACGCATGGAAAAAAGTATAATGTAATAAAAATAAACTCGAGATAAAAACTGTTATGGTGTTTTTAATGGGAAATAAATACATAATAAAAAGAAACTATATTTCTAATGACGATAAAAATAATAATAAATGTATTATAAGTTTTAAACATGATGAATCATTATTAGTTTAAGTAGAATATATTTAAATCTTTTATAACATTAATGATTTTTAAAAATGGTTGCAAGATGATGTTCTACACCATTTAATTCAATTATAACTTATCCACTTTGGAAAATAACTCTAATTTTTTTTGATGTATATCGATGTGTTTTTTCCATGAATTCAATACAGGATTTATATAAAATATTAATAGCACATGTGTTTTAATAGTTTATAGGGGCTTGTCATTATTTATAACCATAGTCTAGTAATCTGTGTTCCCTCCATATAGTATGTGAAAAATGTCTCTGGGAAGCTATGTATACAGAACTAAAATTATATTATTATACAAAAATATTGTTTCTTACAACATCACAAAACTTGTGACTATCCCAAACGGGACATATTAAAATGGTTATATTTTTCAAACTTATACACCTTGAATCTACTATCAGAATAGGTATTGAAGTCAATATTAAATCTTCTAGTATAAAAAACCAAACATAGTAGTACTATTGAGGTATTTCAAAATTATTTTGAATAATTTTCCATATGATTCCTAGGAATTTACAGGAAATCATGCACAAATATAGACACTAAATAGAATTCCATGTAAAATAGCTATTAATTAATTTAATCTCACAATAAAAAATCTATAAATATATTATTGAATTTGTATACTAGTCTCATCAGGATCCAATTTACAGGTGGTACTCTTTTATGAATCTCTTACATTATACTTATCCTATAAAAAATTTATAGATATTTAATTTAATTTATTTGGATCAAAATAATTCCTTCAACATTATGAAATATCCAAAAACCAAGAAATAAATTTCGTTTACCCATAAAAATCATTTAAATTTCATTTTCAATTTTTTTTAAAAATAAAATACATAATTAATTTCATGAATAGTACAAAATAATTGCATAATGATATATTTTTTGTATCCAAAACATCGATTGATGTTACCTTAATAGATAAAAATAAAATAGAAACAGTTTTTGAAATAATTTCAAATATGAAATGTGATAAGCCTATCATTTCAACCACTAGGTGTTTGTTTTAAACTAAAAAAATTCTTTTTTAATATTTCAAAATCCTATTTGGAAAATGAATATTTGAAAAGGATGGTGGTTTTACTCAAAAAAATAATCAACAATATAAACATTATGTAGGTAAACCATATCAACCATTACATATAATTATAAATTTTGATGTTATTCATTATAAAATTTTATATTAATTGATATATTATATTATAATAGTGCAAGCGTTTCTTTGTATAAAATTCTATATTCGATCCCATAACCTGGTGATAATTGTAAACATTTTTTAATAATAATATTAAAATATTATTCATGCCTATTTCTATATTACCAATTATTACCAATGGATAAATAGTTGTTAAGTATCATTATTAGTTACTAGAATTTATTCATCCCAATTATATTTAATTCTTCATTCATATCTCGTACCTGATTTTTATCACTTGTTCCCTCATTGAAGACTTCATATTTTTTCATTGATGGGGATAATTTTTCTTCAACCTATGTACTAAAGGATTCTGTAGTTTGAGTTCCTCTATTTTAACTTTCAACAATAACATCAAATGTATTACCTTTTTGGGTTTCAATGGTTGTAGGTATATAGAATTACTCTAGGTCTTCATTAAGGCATGGTTCCCCTATATGGTCTTTAATAGGTAATTTTTCACAAAATCAAGTTAAAATATTTTTAGTCCTACAGGTGTTTTGATATAAAAATTTATCATATCATCATCTAGGTTATTTATGGAAACAATATGTTCACATTGATTAGTCTCATCAAAATTTACGGGAACATATTCCTCGAGAAGTTTTTTTCTTTTAATAATTACTCTATATGATTTACTAAAAGTAGAATATCAAAAAAATTCCCTAATAGCTTATGGAAGAAGATTTATCATTATATTACTTTGTATTAATAATGTTAAATTATCAAAAAAAATTACATGAATTAATTTTCCATATGTTTTATTACATTCCAAATTTCATATGTAGTTCTTATTAAAAGAGGTCTTATTAAGACTCTAATAATTACATAACAAACTGCACTAAAATGATTAACACATAAATAGAAGAGTAAATAAAATTAACTATGCATAGTCCAAACTATATATAGATGAGTTCTATTTCTAATATCAACCACCCTGTTTTTTTTGAGGTGTTTTAGGGTAGTTAAAAAGTGATCATTTATTTGCTGAAAGTATAAGGATTCACAATTTTTATTTTCGAACTCACAGCCACGATCACTTATCAAACATTAAATGTCAAGTCAATTATGGTTTTTAAAAATTTTCATCACTCTTATAAACATCTACGAGATACAATACTATAATTCATGAAATTTATCAATGAATACTGTGAAGATTCATCAACAATTACACAAGAACAATGTTATCATAAGAAACTAGAGAGACTAAAAAGTCCAAAAAAATACATGTGAACCAATTCTTGTTGTTGAGAAGTTGCAACATATTTATTTTTACTTAAATAATATTTATGTTTCAATACATTTTTATAGGGATTGGAAACATTTTCTTTCAGAAAATATAAATTTTTCAGATATTTTAATTTACAATTTTTAGTTAATTTTTTTCCGCTATATATTACAGTGGCATAATATCTTATGCAACAACGAAAATTCATGATGAAAATAATTTAAATATGAAATATTTTGAAAAAATAAAAAATTAAAATATATTCCATAAACATTTTCATCTTGTTAGTTTATAAATTCTATATTAAATTTAGATGCAAAAATAGTATATGGATTTTTGTAAAATTATTCATGAAATCCAACCACAAAAAATTGATATATTATATGAATATTTAACTTTAGACCATCCTAAAAATTCATTACAATTTTTGAAAAAAGTTTTAGTGTCACCAGATTAACTTAGTTCGATAATGTTTCCTTTGTAATTGTCAAAAAAAGCGAATTTACCACCATCTATCCAGGATATATATTGGAATCCAGAGACGTCAGTTATCATATTTTCGGAGCACCCATTATCAAAATACCATTTATTTACACATGATATTTTTTAATATGTTTTTTAGATTATTTAAATTCATATTGATAATGGTATACATATCCATATAGTACCAAATAGATTAGAAATTAATACTCTTCAAATCAATTTACATCCAAAATATTTATTTTCAAATACACCAATAAACATAACACAGTTAGAAAAATAAGGTTTCTTATTTAAAAATTAGATTGAACTAGATCCCTATCTACTATATGTGTAATTTTCAAAAGTTTTACTTACAACTATGAAGACCAGAATCAAATAATTTTTATAATGTTTATTTTACAATCTACGTCAATAAAAAACCATATCATGGTTTAGGTATAAAAAGAATTCCTAGAATTTTTATAAGGGTATCAGTTATTATAGTAAAACAGTCAATATCCATTTTCATTTTCCCACTTATAAATTTTAAAACATTAATATATTTATAAACATGGTGATTCTTTGATTTCAATATAGAATGATCAGATTTTATATAAACATATAAATCATGATACATCATTACATATATATAGTTATCTTTAAGTTCATAAATGTTTCTTTGATCATAGTGAAATATTCAAATAGATATTCCATACTCATATTTTAACAATTATTTTAACTTCTAGAGATATTAGAAATATGGCCGAAAGAGATAAATATAGTATTTATTACCTTAGATATGATATTCATAAAACTCATATGGCCCCATTAACTAATATCTTAATTGATTAAATCATATATCAATTATATTTCCTTAGATTCAATCAAATTTTTTTCATAAATATAAGATATGGTTTTTAAGTCAAGTTATGGATCCTTTTTAAATTAATTTTCACTACCAATTTTTTTCAAATAAAATTTCTCAAGGGATTTGTAGAGGTATTATGATTGGTCATTAGGTATTAGGGACATGAATTAATCATTTTTAGGGGAGGGATGAGACACATGGTTAGTTAATGATACGTATAACCATGTACCTCAACCATGTGGCACAATACAGAAGGATCATGATTTTAAAATAAATGTGAATAAGGCCTAAAACCTATGAAACATATATAATTTGTTACAGGATCACTATTTATGGTTTTCTAATGTATTTATACCCATGAAACAAGGATGGGCTATGTGTAGTGGTCCTAGACAGTAGCTGCACAGAATTGATGCACAATTTTACCCACATTGTGACAAAACAATGTTCCCTATTAAAAAGATTAAAATTACCAGTTTACCTCATTTCATTTAAATCATTTTCCACCCCTTTCCTCTAAAAAATTTCCTATTATTAGTACCATGTGGATCATTTATTATCCAAATCATTTGTTTGGGTGGATATCACTCATCAAAATTCTATTTACTTCACCATCAGTCACATTGTAACACCAATTATATGTCTATCACCTATTTAGATTCCTTTATTTTTTACATATTGACTATTTTGTTATCTCTATCTTCACTAATGCACTATATTTTCATGTATTTTTCATATTTTCTCATTTTCTCTCCTTAAATTCAAAATTTCAATATAATACAAGATGAGGATTATTCTAAAGGGATAACACATGTTTTCTATTACTTCTACCAAAAATAATTGATGTTTACAACTTTCATCCATTTGATAAAGTCCATACATTTTTTCCAATAAAATGTTTAAATTGTAAATTTTTTGTTATTACATTAAATAATCTCTTTAATGAGACCTGTTTAAACCATTATAGGTGGATGAACACATCCCAAACCCCATCTTTTGGGTGTGTTTGACTAAATGACCAAGAAATCAATACCATGACCTTATGAAAAGACCACTACATACGATGTTTTGGATATTTTTATTATAATATAAATGAATTAATTGAATTGTTAATGTACAAGTACACCCAGTGTTGTGATATAATACTAATTATTCCTATAAATTTTTATGAACCATTATTAAACATTTATATTTGTTTCTATCCTTGATTTAAAAATATGTTCTCAATATAGATTGACTCGGGATAACCCATAGGATTGTAACCACCTAATAGATGACAATATTATGTGATAGAAAAACTATGATTTGTTCAATGAATTCGATTTGTGAATGCCCTGATTGGTTACATGATATTCAAATACATACTCTAGAAACTATAATTCTAAGGATATGTTCCAAATATTCATTAGTATATCCTAAAACATAGACTATCTTGGATTCTAATATTCAATTACAATCAATTATATCTTAACATTTTCTTTTCCATTTAATTTAAGATCAGTTAGAATAATTTAGGGTCTAATTTCAAGGTTTTATCCCTTGAATTACACTAATACACAATAACCAGACATCTCAAATGATCACTACTATTGAGATCATCGTGTAAAAGTACTAGATACCATGGGATTATCCTAAATCCCTTATTATTATTATACATGTTTGCCTTGTCTATTTTCCTTAGGTTATGAGATGAATTAAAAGTTCATATGCTAAGAGAGATCTATCATGGCCTGAGGTGGGTAGCTTCTGCTGAGTATCCTAGGAAGAGCATGACCAATAAATTTTTACTTTTATTATATAGAATTACATATATTAAACCATCACAATATTAAATTTTTTACTCACATGGTGTATTTTTTATTAGATATTTTTTTGTGTAATCCTATTTATTTTTATACACACCTTTATTTGTCCATTATTTGGTACCCATATTGATATTATGACTGTGGTTAGGTAAAAAGGGAAATACCTAGAAACATATGTGTTATTTAGTTTTACAATAGGATCATGGGGGTTTATGACTAAGCCAGTGTAAGGGAATATCATAGTGATGGTTACATGTTGTCTTTTTCATTTTCTAAACTATGAATTTTTTTTCATCCATGTATACCTACTATGATTCTGTATTTTAAAGACCTGGAAATGTCAAGGAAATTTTTTTCTTAATTTCTCTGAAATTTTACATGAATGCAGTTTCTGACGGCGCCTGATTCCGATGCCCGGTGTGCCTGGAATCATTTTCTGAAGTTTAGCTCGGGTACGATTAGGGAACGAACGAGCGTCTTTTCCTATCTTTTGAACATGTGCTCGGAATCGAATTTTGAGGGCACCGATGGATTCGCAGTGCCGGTAAATTCTTAGGAACACCTTTTCCGGAGTTGCGTTTACACGAGAGAAGTTGTTAAAAATTGTGGAAGTTTAAAATAAAATTGAGCTATAAATTTTATTTTTTATTTCTAAGTTGTAGTCCTTTGAGTGGAAGTTGGGAAACCACCCAACTTCCCATGAGAGGTTATGAGGGCGGTGGGGCCTACATGAACCCCACAACTTCATATTCCCTAAACTCCCATAACCCTCCTATTAAATGACACATGAGTTAATTAAGTGGTTTAATTTAATTTTTTTTTTGAATTTCATACATAAGTCATGAGTAATAAAATAAGTGTAACACTTATTTTATTAGGTTGTTAGCTTGTTGAGAGGATTTGGGAAATGTTCTAAGGCTTGAAGATCTTCATCCTCTTTGTTGAAGAACGCGAAGAACGCCGGTCTCCGATGAAGACGCCGAAACCTCGGAGATCGACTACACGACACCGTGTATCGTGACGTCGTCAATTCGCCTCTTGGCGAGGGCGAGAGACGCCTTTCTCAGAGGTCAAAGAACACCAACGATCCACTTCTTCCGAGACGATCAATTCAGCGATGTCCCTTACCTCGACAAAGCTCGTTCGACGACAACTCTTGAGGTAGGGGATTTATTGTTGTTGTAATTCGTGAATTCTTCTGTCGTCATTACTCGTTTCAAATCGGGCCTCTTTATATCAATTAACGGGAGGGGGCCAGACCACACAAACACGTTCGACCCTCCTCCCTTATCTTTGTGTTGTTGCGGTTCAAAGGAAAGTGACACAGTGCAACGACACTGCGTTTGATCATGCAGAAAGGATGCGCGGCGCTGTCGCGCCGCGCCAGAGAAACACGAAAACACCATGGTTGGAGTGGGGCCGCAGTGGAGGGGCGCGGCGCCATCGCCCCGCGCCGGACGGACCAAGGCCGATGCCTTAGGCCGCGACAGAGTAGGGAGCGGCGTCCGGTTTCTGGCCGCCGGCGTCGGAGCAGGGGGACCAGCCTGCGCCGGTCCCGTGGTGCAGTAGCCAGTCGGCCGGAGCAGGCCGGCCAGACAAGGGGGAAGACCTTGGGTTTGAAACCCCCGACAGAATGGTGGAACGGCCCCCACATGGGGGGGGGGCGTTTAACTAAACAGGGGGCAGCTTCCCACCTTCCCCCCCTTGACCGCCCAGCTCGGTTACACCGATATGGCCCGAAAACCGCCAACGCGCCAGCGCACTAGCGCACCGGGCAGGGCCGCACCAGCCGGGCCGAGCCGCGCCCCGTTGGGTCGGACCCGGACCCATGGGGGTTGGGTCGGGTTGGGTCGGGCCCAGACCCCCCATTTCGGACCTCTTTTGGTATTTTGACCATAACATGGGCTACAGACCTCTGATCGACGCACTTTTAGTTTCGATGCGATCCTTGGATCCAGAGGGTCGTTTCGGTATATTACACTCAGGGTTTCAGAGAACTTTGGGTACAACCGAGTTGGTTCAAAGACGAAACCAACTGGGCCCTCAGAGCGGAAACACATATATATTGAGTTCTGGACGTTCGATTGATGTGTCATCAACATCGTTGGATTCCTCTTGATGAGATGGAAATTTTGGCATACTTTTCATGAGGTTTGGGCGCAGTTGAATTGTGGCCGAGTTGGATTGAACCCGAAATCCAACTGGGACCCTAGATCGGAAAAGCTGATAACTTTTAGACCAGATGTCCGTTTGATGAACTGTCACCGAAATTGGTAATCACATTGAGAAACGGTCCCTATGAGTATACCCTGTGAGGGTTAAGATTACGGTTGAGATACAGTCGGGTTGGTTCGTACACGAATCCAACCGGGCCCCCGTGACGAAAAGGATAATAATTCACAGACCAGGCGTCCGACTGACACGACGTCTATTGCGTTGATATCCCTATGAATTGGCGGACCATTGAGATACTTTTTAGTAGGACTTGGTGATACATAGAGTATCGACCAGTAGCACGTGTAGCAGACTCTCCCGGTGACGAGCTGACAGAGTGCATAGACCTTGGAGCTGGCTGAGACTTGACGACTGCTGATCGATCATCTCAGAGTGATTCAGATAGCCCAGTGGGGTATGCTAGCAGAAGACCCATGACATATTTGCGCTTGTTTGTAGCGGCAGACCCGTGGTACTCGACAGAAGGAGTACCTCTGTAGGCTGTGAGGGGGTGCTCTTGGTTGTAGCGGCAGACCCATGGTGGGATGCGCTTGGTTACAGTGGCAGGTCCACATCACATGATGAGCGTACGGAGTACGGAGACTGTGTAGCTAGCTGAGACCTAATGACTGCTTGACCGGCTCGACTTGTAGTGAGTCAACTGGACCAGCGGATGGAGCATTACTGTGTTTGGGTGCAGACCCGCAGTACTCGTCCGGAGAGTACCTCTGCAGGCTATTAGGGGGGATGCACTACTGTGTTTGGGTGGAAGACCCCGTCGGGAAGCACTACTGTGTTTGGGTTGCTGACCCGCGGTACTCGACAGGAGTAGTACCTCAGCACTCCTAGGTCAGTGAGCAGTACCTCGGAGTCGTGATAGGATCACTATACTCTTCGGAGACGGAGCCCTTTAGCCGTTACAGTTTCGATAATGGAAATCCTAGTTTGAGCTGAGTCTATGACCTATGTGTTTACCTCATGATTGAGATGGGTTACATGATAACTTAGGTATACATATGGGATTATATCTAAGTAAGGGTTATCTATTGAGTTTCTGATTTTTGGTTATCCTTGTTGAATTTAGAGAGACCTTGAGGGTCTCGAGGTCCCTACTGAGTGTCGATATACTCACCCCTGCATGGGCTATTCCCGAACCTCATTGTGTTGGATGTGGATGATGGACAGTGCTAACGAAGATCGAGTTTACGACGAGTCAGTACCAGGAGGTGGACCTCACGACAACTCGGTACCCGGAGGAGGTTGACGGATGAGGACACTGAGGAGGCTATTTGTACCAACCCTTCAGGTAGGATCCGTGGTGGATGATCCAAGAGCTGCACTATCTGTACCTACCCTTCATGTAGGATCCGAGGAGGACGACCAAGGAGCTGCTTCCGTTCTTCCAACTGTTTGTCTTTTTCTGTTGTACTTTTTTTCAGTGTAGTTATACTTTCAGCTGGGTTTGTATTCTGGCTCACATACTTTTCAAAAAATTATTTTTAGTGTATTACTTTAGCTTTTACTCTGTGTGTTTGATTACTTTACAAAGGAAATGTATTCCCTTTTATTCGGAATTACTCCTTGGTGCTAGTCGCCAGCCTCTGGCCTATGGAAGGCAGGCTTGGGGTAGTCACGGCACGGGCCCCGAGGACGGGTCGTGACAAATTGGTATCAGAGGAGTTCGGTTCTACTACAGAACTAAGGACTCTGATCTTTTTCTATGTGAAGCAATAGTGTTAAGGGTACCGAGTGTGGTCTTCAGTTCAGGGAGTCCAGTGTTGGTGCGGCGACCAACGTATCCATACACCGGGACCCTGACTTCTGATTTCCGACTTTGTGCATGAAAATACTAATTGCGTGTGTGTTTCCAAATTTTTAAAGTCCCCTTAAACCAGGTCAGCTCACCAGGTATAAATCGTCGACCGTGTCGCATTTGTTCAGGATGTCTCCACGCAGTCAGTCAGTTATAGTTTCCGAGAGAGTACTCGATGACAGCTCACCGAGCGATGAGGCTCTGGTGTAGGGCCTTATTTCTTTGTTGGCACCCTCAGGTTGTGTACCAGCAGCACCACCACCTATTGGGTAGTATATGACACCAGACTTACTAGTGGACGGTGCATGCTAGCAGAGCATGATGCACGAGTTCCAGTAGTAGAGGCCTCCGAGGTTACGAGGCGAGGTAGATTCCTAGATAGCAGAGGAGTGGATGGAGGCGATTGCAAGAGTTTTCTGCCTAGATGAGACAACAGTAGATTGGATTGTAGACATTGCTACTAGTGTTTTCCTGTGAGTGACCATGAGGATGGTCCCTATAGTGATGAGGCTTCGGTACAAGGACAGATGCCTGAGATAGTGCATTCGAGTAGTGTGTCAGCTATACATCACAACCTATTGGTTAGCAGTTACAACCAGCATTACCGGTATGTGACACTTGTATACTTACTTCCTTACATGTGTTCCAACATCAGATACCCTCATGTTATGAGGCGAGCCCGATTCACAGGCATCTAAGGACTGGCTTGAGAAAGTGGATGAGAGTTTTCTAGAGCTTATACAACATCAGGCAATGAAGCTCCGAAAGCAGGCAGACAGGAACGAAACTAGTGGAGTCCTTTTGTCCCTTGTACTTCTAGTTCTATGTTGCTCTTGTATTTGTGTCTTTGTACGTAGAGATTCAGTAATAAAAGACACTTATCTTTGTGATGTTTTCTTTCCTATCCTTTTGTTGTTTGATACTGAGTGGTACCGGTTAATACTGTTGACTTGACCCTCACATTCGAGATTTATACTGGAGGAGACCCAGTGACCTCACACTAATGCCAACAATGAGACTTGACCCTTGGAAGCGAGAGTGACGGTTGGATATCTTCATAGTAACGTCGAGGACTTACGACGTCAACCATGGCATGAAATAGTACCATTCATGTCTGGATTGACTGTATTAGGCATTGGGAGTGGATCATCTAGGGTATGAGACCATGTTTCTCTATTCGGCAAAGGAGAAATCTTAGCAGCTCATAAGGATCATAGGAAAAGAAGGGTGGTCATTGACCGTCTTTCCACATTGGCAAACTTCCTACCGACCATAGATGGTACGAGTTATGATGAAGAAGGTATAGATTATCCAGGAGCATATGAAGTCTGTACAACACAGCAAGAAACAAGAAACTAGCGCCAGTCTTGGAGACTTGGGTGTGTAAATGTTATGAGAAGGAGTGTTAAGGATAGATGAGTCTACAGAGCAGCAGACGTTGAGGCAGAGCTAGGAGATAAACAGGAGGTGTTGTACATTTCAACATGTCACAATCACCCGCCTTTGTTGATCCCACCAGGCTCAGGGAGCTAGATGGATGGGGAAGAGAGCAGCTGCATGTGGTCAAGAAGAGTGACCCAATGGATCTATGAATGATTCTATGGACAATCTGTGTCCACTACTAGCTGCCATGGTAACAGACGTTGATATGAATCATTCCTTCCTTCCACGAATCTTGTCCCAGAACTAGAGTTTCCGGTAAGCCATAGACTTTACCCTCACGTCTGGAGATACCTTCGGAGGAGACTCGGTAATCACACTTACGCCGAAAGTGTGGTCTGACCCTCCAGGCGAGAGTTTTTGTTAGAATCTCTTGGTCACAGCGTCAAGGCCTTACGATGTTGGTTCGGGTATGGATTGGATTCACGGTTCATTCATAGATTGACTATATTAGGCAAAGATGTTGTGTTTTACCTACAACGTTGGGATGGGTTTTCCTTGGTCGGCGAAAAGGAAACCCCATGCAGCACAAGATAAACTCATGCATAGGAGGGTGTAGCTGATCACTCTTGAGCCAGCCAACCTTAAACTCATGGCAGCAGGAGTTTTGAGTTTCAGTTCTAATCAGGAAAGGGAGACCTCTAGAGTTCGAGGATGACGATCACCACCTTATATGGGTCTCACGTCGATGAAGTTTACGGAGACGAGGCCAAGGCGGCAAGTATTATATGAGGTTTATCAGATCTTTTTCAGGTCCCCAGTGGGGTAGGCGAGGTGGCTTACCGTTTGACCCATCCACCTCAGTTGCACCAGGTTCACGATGACTTCCACGTATCTCAACTGGGGATATACGTGCTTGACCTGATGCATATCATCAACCATGGGGAGATAGACATTGTCGATGGGGTGACTTTTTGGGGTTTCATTAGAGGTTGGGGATCGATAGGAGAGGTCCTACAAGGATGGTTTATTCCTCTTGTGCGCTTTCGTTTGCAGCACGGGAACCTCTAGGTGGGCCCATGGGAGCAGGAGGCTCAGATGCGTGCTAAATACCACTTTTGTTTCCATAGTTTGTGTTATAGATTTACGGGGAAATAATAATTTGAGGTGGGAGTAATGTAAAGACCCAAAATTTCATGGAATTTTTTTTCATAATTTCTTTGCAATTTTACACGAATGCAGTTTCTGACGGTGCCTGATTCCGAGGCCCGGTGTGCCCAGAATCATTTTCTAAAGTTTAGCTCTGATAAGATCAGTGAACGAACGAGCGAGTTTTCCTAACATCTGAACCAATGCTCATAATCGAATTCCGAGGTCCCCGATGGATTTTCAGTGCAATTAATTTCATAGTAAAACCTTTTCTGGAGTTTCTTTTACACGGGAGAATTTGTTAAAAATTTTGGATGTTAAAAATAAAATTGAGCTATAAATTTTATTTTTTCTTTCTAAGTGGTAGTCCTTTGACTTAAAGCTGGGAAACCACCCAACATCACATAAGAGGTTATGAGGAAGGTGGGGCCCACACGAACCCCACCCCTTTATATTCCCTAAACTCCCATAACCCTTATATTAAATGACACATGAGTTAATTAAGTGGTTTAATTCAATTTTTTTTGAATTTCAAACTTAAGTCATGAGTAATAAAATAAGTGTAACAGTTATTTTATTAGGTTGTTATCTTGTAGAGAGGATTTGGAAAAATATCTAAGGCTTGAGGATCTTCATACACTTCATTGAAGAATGTGAAGAACGCCGGTCTCCGATGAAGAACGCTGAAACCGCAGAGATTGACTACTCGACGCCGTCAATTCTCCTCTCCGCGACGGTGAGAGACGCCTTCCTCGGAGATCAACAAACACCAACGATCCTCTTCTTTTGTGACGATCAATTACACGATGTCCCTTTCTGTGACAAACCTCATTCGATGACAACACTGTTGGTAGGGGATTTATTGTTGTTGTTATTCGTGAATTCTTCAGTCGTTGTTCCTCGTTTCAAATTGGACCGCTTTCTATCAATTAACGGTAGGGGGCCGGACTGCACAAACGCAGCCAACCCTCCTCCCTTGTCTTTGTGTTGTTACAATTCGAAGGAAAGTGACATGGTGCAACGTCACTGCGTGGGATCATGCAGCATGGATGTGCAGAACCATTGAGCCACACAGGAGAATCACGAAAACACTGCGGCCGGAGCGGGGCCGCGGCGGAGGGGCGCGGCGCCATCGCCCCTTTCCAGACGGACCAAGGTCGTGGCCTTTGGCCGTGGAGGAGTAAAAATCGGGGCCCGGTTTCCTGCCCCCAACATCGTAGCAGGGGGACTGCCCACGACGGTCCCGTGGTGCAGTAGCCGGCCGGCCAGAGCGGGCGGACCAAATAGGGGGGAAGACCGGGGGTTTGAAACCCCCAGCAGAATGGTGGAGCCGCACCCACATGGGGGGGGGCTGCGTTTAAATGAATAGGGGAAACCCCCCAACCCAACCGCCCAGCTCGGTTACACCGAGCTGGTCGGCGGATCGGCAGTGCGCCGGGCCGGGCCGCGCCAGCCGGTTCGGACTCGGAGCCGGTTCGGTCCGACCCAGGGGGGGTTGGGCCGGGCTGGGCCGGTCCCAGACCCCCCATTTCGGACCACTTTTGGCCTTTTTCCCATAACTTGGGCTACGGATCTTCGATCGATGAATCTCTAGTTGCGATGTGATTCATGGATCGAGATGTTCATTTCGGTATATTACACTCAGGGTTTCAGAGAACTTTGGGAACAACCGGGTTGGTTCGAACATGAAACCAACCGGGCCCTCGGAGCAGAAACACTTATATCTTGAGTTCTGGATGTCCGATTGACGTGCGGTCAACTTTGTTGGATTCTCTTGATGTGGATGAACATTTGGAATACTTCGCATGAGGTTTGGATGCAGTTGAATAGTGGACGGGTTGGATTGAACCCGAAATCCAACAGGGCCCCTCAAACGGAAAAGCTGATAACTTTCAGACCGGATGACCGTTTGGCGAACCGTCAGCGGCGTTGGTGATCCCGTTGAGAAACGTTCCCTATGAGTATACCCTATGAGAGTTTGGAGTACAGTTGAGATATGGTCGGGTTAGTTTGTACACGAAACCAACCGGGCCCCCGAGACGAAAAGGCTAATAATTCACAGACCGGGCGTCCGACTGACGCACCGTCTATTGCGTTGAGATCCCTATGACGAGGCGGTCCTTTTAGATACTTCTTCGTAAGAATTGGTGATACTTGGAGTATCGACCAGTAGCTCGTGGAGAGGACCCTCCCAGTGATGAGCTGGAAGAGTGTAAAGACCTAGTAGCTGGCTGAGACTTGATGACTGCTGATCGATCGTCTCAGAGTGATTCAGATAGCCTAGTGGGGTACGCTTGGTTGTAGTAGCAGTCCCACAGCGGAGGTGTGCTTGGTTGTAGCGGCAGTCCCACGGTACTCGACAGAAGTAGTACCTCTGTAGGCTATGAGGGGGTGTACTTGGTTGTAGCGGCAGACCCATGGTGGGATACGCTTGGTTGCAGCAGCAGGACCACAATACTTGATGAACATACGGAGTACGGAGACCATGTAGCCAGCTGAGACCTAACGAATGCTTGACCGACTCGACTTAGAGTGAGTCGACTAGACCATTGGACGAAGCACTACTTTGTTTGGGTGTAGACGCATGGCGGACAGAGCACTACTTTGTTTGGGTACAGACCCTCGGTACTCATCCGAAGAGTACCTCTAGAGGCTATTAGGGGGGATGAACTACTATGTTTGGGTGGCAGACCCCGGCTGGAAGAACTATTGTGTTTTGGTGGCTGACCCGCGGTACTCGATAAGAGAGGTACCTCAGCATTCCTAGGTTAGTGAGAATTACCTCGGAGTCGTGATAGGATCATTGTACTCTTCAGAGAAGAAGCTCTTTAGCAGTTACATTTTCAATAATGAAAATCCTGGTTTGAGATGAGTCTATGACCTATGTGTTTACCTCATGATTGAGATGGGTTACTTGATAACATAGGTATATGTATGGGCTTATACCTAAGGGTTATTTGTTGAGTTTTTTCGTTGTGGTTATCCTTGTTGGATTTAGAGAGACCTTGAGGGTCTCGGGGTCCCTACTAAGTATCGTTATACTTACCCCCGCACAAGCTATGCCCGTACCTCGTTGTGTTGGATGCAGACAACAGACATCACTGACGAAGATCGATTGTATGACGAGTCAGTACCTGGAGGTGGACCTCATGACTAGTCGGTACCCGGAGGTGGTTGACAGATGAGGACAGGGAGGAGGCTATCTGTACCTACCCTTCTGGTAGGATCTGTGATGGATGATCCAGGAGCTGCGCTATCTGTCCCTACCCTTCAGGTAGGATGCAAGGAGGACGACCTAGGAACTGCTTCCGTTCTTCCAGCTGTTTTTCTTTTTCTGTTGAACTTTCATTCAGTTGTAGTTGTACTTTTAGTTGGGTTTGTATTCTGTCCCACTTACTTTTCAGCAATTTCTTTTTAGTGTATTACTTCCGCTTGTACTCTGTGTGTTTGTTAACATTACAAAGGCAATGTCTTCCCTTTTATCGGTAATTACGCCTTGGTGCTAGTCGCCAGCCCCTGGCCTATGGAAGGCGGGCTTGGGGTAGTCACAACACAGGACCCGAGGACGGGTCGTGACATGTATCATCGCATAAAATAAATTATTTGATATGATATTGTCACTATTTATGTTTCTCTATTGTAATCCAATTTGTTTATTTCTATTTATTTTTTTATTTTCATTACATTATTTGGTAATGTATCATAGAATGATAAAGAGGGTATAGTATCCACAAAATACCACCATAGAACTTCACTGTTAGTTGGAATCCTATAGAGTACCAGGATGTATACATGAATAATTAAAACCACCTAGATCGATCACATATTTATGAACTAATCCTAGGACGTTAGAAAGTTTTATCATATCTTCTTTTTTTCATTTTCCTTACCATTTTGGTTAGTATATAAGAGACTGGGATCTATCAAATCCATGTAATAAGTCATTTTTAAATTTATCTAACCCATATATGTAGAAATATATGTTTCTATGTATGGGAATTATAGTTCAATATTTCAATTATCAAAGAATTCATATTGTTGTCATTGGGTTTTTCACATGCATTATGATGTTTTATATTAAGGATTTATATCCTTGGGATAATATAAAAAGGGAATGTTTTCTCACTATGAATCAAAATAATATAGGGATTGTTATTTCATCCTTATTATATACATTGCATATCTAATTACATGTAATTCTAGTTTCATATAATTTTGCATTGGTTTTTATTTATTTGATATATAATGTATCTTACAGATAAAAAAGAGAAAATATTCTGGTTACAAAATGTTTTTGCATCAACCTAACACTTTTTTTCCAACATATGTTCATTATGGAAACTTATCTATTTATTACATGGTTTGTTTCATAAGGTGAAAGTATTTGGTGTTTATAGTTAAATTAATAACCAATTGAAATGTATATTATGATGCATTTGTGAAATAGGAATGTAAAATAGTGTAAACATAAAACTAAATATTGAACTGTTATATTCTAATACCAATTGTTAAATAACTAATTATATTTGAATGAAGTTCCAATTGTATCGTATAAATTTTATCCTATTACAAGAAGAGAATATAAAATAATATTACTGAACCATGAAACATAATATTTCTAAACACTAATCCATATGAAATAAATAGTTTTTTAATGGGGATTCTAATAGTTTCATAATGATAGTTTTCCTTTATAAATTGGAATTCAAAACTTTTATAACTGAACCTTTGAAATTTAAATGTAAAATATTATCTTATCACATGAATTTAGTAGTAAGAAGTTGGTTTTTTCTATACCTTATACCTATCTTATTTCTTAAATGAAGTATTGTTTGCATTATATCTTGTTCATTGGTGTGTTATTGGTATTGTAGATATATTCCTCCATGATTTCCTAATCTAGTAACGATGTTGGAACCCATAAAACATTACCTACAACTAATATTCGACCCACCAATAACCTATTGTTGTAAGAAATGTCAATCTTTTTCTAGGAATTGTTTTTTAGATTAGAGTGGGATTCCAACATCTATTGATGTCTATATATGGTTTCCAATGTTTGTTCCTTATATTTTATAAATGACCTGGGACTTCCAATAGTAGTGCCCAAAAACATTAATAGGGGAAGGTCGTCCACAGTCTAATAATTTAAGGATAGAGTCTATGATTATGATATTTTATAATCCTGAAAGACCTGAACAAAAAACGATAATATCATAGATTATATTCTTTTTGGATCATCCAAAGCAACATGGGATGTTCTTACTCAAGGATATCAACCACATGGAATGGTCTATAGTGATTTATACACTAATTTCATTGAATACATTTTCATAGAGATGTTGAGAGATGTTTATAACATAGAGTAACTATATATAGAATCAGTTAATATTCACTTAATGAATTACATATTACATTTCAAAGAAATATATCAATTTTCTCTCTCATTCTGGGGAATAAGATTCATGGGAGGAAAATTTTGAGGATGTTCTTAGATATATAGTCTTATTTAGGTGATAGATCTTTTTACTAACTATCATATATGATATATTGAACCATCCATTATCTCTAAGAATAACCTGAGAGAATTTGAACATATAGGGAATGTTATTTCATCTTCTATGCCATCTTGTGCATTATCTGATTGTATAATTTTTTGTATAAGGATTCTCATTATAAATGTTATTGTCAGAGAACACTTGTTAGTATTTATGAGGTATGACATCAATATGAAATGTAGGGTTACATGAATCATCTATTTAAAAGTATACTAATAGATTATTGATCGTGTGATATAATGATCCATCTATAGATACATTGAAAAACTTTCTCATCGATTGCTAGTGATAGAGTATGTGCACCAGCTATGTGTTGTAGAGTGGGATCTATAGATCCCTAATAGGTAGAATGTTACAGTAACTCTAGACCTTCATGTTGAGGAGGTGGACACTGTTTAGGAAGTTTTATTCATATTGTTAATAATCAAATGAACATAACTAATTTAGGGGGTCTGATTGTATCTCAACTTCAATGATATTAACATTTATACTCAGTGAAGCCTACACCCGAGTAGGAGAGTGTTGGACCTTCTATCATTCATGGTATGATCATAGAGTCATCAACTCTTTGATATCTATTGTTTGGATATTTTTTTTATTCTAATTTACTTCGTAAAATTTATTACTATGTCTGGGTATCATTATTTAATACTTATGTGTGCTGATGTATCTTGAAACTCCATTGGTACCTCAGTAATAATGTGATTTATGATGGAAGGAGTATCCTCTATATATAGGTGGATTCAATTTATTTAAGAAAAATATTCATCATTATTATAAAATCATTCAAAATTATTTATAGTATGGATTTTTTATTACACTTTGAGTATTCATTGATTATTTTCATAGGAGGGTATCTTTGTAATCACCTAATGGTGGTAGATTTGATAAAACGAGACAAAAGGATATCTAGGAAACTCAAGATGCACCCATGAATCATTAGTTGTGTACAATGTTAGGCGAGATTTACATACAATTACATGAAGATTGTAGTGTGGGATATGATATATATCCACTACTGGGGGACCGATTGAGAGATTTATCTCTTTATAAATTTCTTAGACTACTTCCTAAGAGGGAGGTGGATTTCAACAATGATCTTTTTCCATGTGAGGAAATATAACATATTATATTATACATGATTAATGATACTATGCTTTAGGAACTGAATAGGTAGTTAGAGGACCTATAACTAGAGGATTTTATACTATCTAATACATCTCCTAGGGGCTCACATATCTTTTTTGAAATTTAGGTCGATGATTCCTTCAAAAAATGTTTGGATTACCAATGGTTGAATGAGTATATCCTTCAAAAATTGTACCCACTATATTTTATAAATGATCTATTGGAATAACTCTGATGATCCAAAGTATTCTCAAATATTGAAATGATATTTTTATATCATAGGGTGTGAGTTGGACCCTGAGATATATCATGTGAAACTTTTCGAAGCATATAATTTCTTGAGGAATATATACTAATTTTTGTCCTCCAAAATAATGTACCTTATATCCCCATGGACTTCATGAATAATGTCTTATATCGACACCTAGATTCATTTGGTGTTGTTTTCTTTGGATGATAACTAGGTTTATTCTCAGTCCAGACATGAAAACTACAAACACATTGATATCATACTAAGTACACTACTCGATAATATTATATATGCTAAGCTCACTAAATTCCACTTTTGGATCATCAAGTTTAACTTTCTCGGAATAATTATCTTAGGTGCATAAGTATATATGGATCCAAATAGGTTGAGATATGATGTTTCATTGGATCATCCAAAAAATATTTAGGATATTTGAATATTATTGTGAATGGGTGGTTACAATCATTGATTCAACCTGAACATTTCACATATAAGAAGATAATATATAGTCTTGATAAATATGGATCTAATTATCTTAAGGTCCAAATCAGGTAAAAAATACTTTTAGGATTTGAAAGGAATGTCCACGTCAGTACTGATTATGATTTTTATTGAGCCTAGAAAATGATATAGAGTTCATAGAGATACTTCAGGTGTTGGGATATGTGTTCTCATGATTCAAGGGTATTGATTATGGAATATGTTTCTCTTAAATTAAGGAAACATGAATGTAATTACCTAAAAATATATCTCTAGTTATAGGATGTTGATCACTTCATTTATTGATGGAGACAATATCCTCTTGGGGAGAAATTAGTGGTATACACAAACCATAATAAAATCCAGAACATATTTTATCAGCTGGACTTGAACATATAATAATGGATACGGGTTGGAATTTTTCTATTATTTTACATGTAAAGTCGTTATATTCCTAGTAATATCAATGTATTTAGTGATTATTTCTTCTCAAAAACTCAAACTCTATATGTTCATGAAGCTCATAATGAATTAAAATTAGAGGACCTTAATTGTGAGAAACATATGTATGTTCCTACGTTTCATGAGAATCCTATAATCATGGATTAATTAGTGAAATTATCTATTCTATATTGAGAATAGATGAGGGAAATTTATAATCCAAAAGACATGGTCCTATGGGAATGTGTTTCTATTGTGAAACCACTACTAGATTTTTTTTGTTGACAAGGATAAGTTAATGTATTTCCTTGGCTGTGACATGTTTCTGATAGGATTGTAAGAATAAATGATGTGAGAACATCATCATCCAAAGTGTTTAGTATACTAGAGTCTTGCAAAGATATATCTGGTTCTGTTTCACCAGTATTAGTTTTCTGGGATGAAAAGTATATTTCAAATATTTTTACTGAGAGTTCCACCTATCAATAGGTTATGTAATAACATCAGTGGCCCGTAGGACTTTTTCATAATATTCACATCTCAGAATGAAAACAGATTTATCTCACCATACATTTTTTTCTAGGTTTATAGAAGCCACCCTAAGGTATTGATGCAGCATGGGTGACTGTGGATCAGACAAAAAGTTTTCCTTCTTTGTTCATATCTGAGAGAACCTCCTAGAGGAAAATCTTTTGTGAGATTATATCCGAGATATCATACAATCACATGGGATTACAAATAAAAATAAATTTGATAGTTATGATAAGTTATCCACTAATTTGTATAAGGTTATTGAGGAAGATCTTGGTTCATATATACTTTTAGTACGAAATTCTATCCCAATATTGATGAATGGGATGAGTGTACAATACAGTTATTGGATGACACACTCCATGATTCTGTCTATGATTATGAAGGCCCAAGAAAAAAGAATTATACTATTCCTATGTATTCCTATAATAATAGATACAATTTTACATTCCATATGGATCATTACTAGTCAAATTATGGTGGTCCATTCCATTAACCTATATTATTCTCTGAGGTAAGGGATGTAGCGCTACATAGTCCAGACAGGTTTAGAAGACTTCTAAAAAAATAAAATTAATTAGAAACGTATGTCGATAGCTCTGTCTAGGAATATGTAATATTATAATCTCCCTCTCTGAACTATGTAGTTTGATATAGGGGACTGAGTCTTCTTGTGAGTCCTTATTATACTAGATAATCCATGGATTCATGGTCTAGGTATTCTAGCTCTTAGATTCATCATCCCTTTAGACATCTTAGTGTGATTTCGGCCAGTAGCATATTAGATTACATCTCCTAAATGGTATTTAGTTATGCATGATTTATTCATTGTTCTTATCTCATATTTTATTAATGATACCCCAAAAATTCATTTGATTTTGAGTTAGAGAGTAATATTTTGATTCTTATTTTGTAGAGAATCTAGATTGCATCATCGATCACATTCCAAAGATTTTACAAAGAAAAAAGGATCATATAGTTTTTTTACTATGAAAGGATAGTCACATACAAGGGGATGGATGGGAATGGAAGTTTTATATGAATGATTTATGGCCGAAATTTTTGTTTGATGTAGCTCAACCATATTTTATTTTCAAAATGAATGATGACTTGTATCATGGATGGGAGGTTGAAATATCAATGTCTTACATCAAGGTATTGATCTCTTTTAATTCAATTAAACAAATAATTTTTCTAAATATTTTTTCTAATTTGATTATTTGACGTTTTGGTGGAGTTTAGAATGGATTAGGGATCTCATGAATTGGTTTTGGGAGAATTAGGAATTAGTGAACAGTTAGTGCACAGTTTGAAACATTGTGAACCTCAACTACGAGTCACAGAAAGTAATGAATACAATTTAAAAAACAAAGATAAAATGGATTATAAATAGTGAAACCAATGAAATTTTTTTTGGGTCCACTATACATGGTTTATGTATAATTTTTCTAAACATACACCTATGACATTTGAGGTTTCGGGCTCATTGATAGTAGATACACATGGTTGGTGAAAAATTTTGACAACTATGATACCAAAAAAGTAATGACCCAAACATTCATTAATGAAAATTCTTCTTTATCGAATTAAATGTCATATTATGGTTATATAAAATGTGAAATTCATTGCTTTTAGGTTTCTATATTTTAAAATACAATTATGAATTGTGATAGTTTATATTATAGTCGTTGAATAGTGATCACATGATTAGTATAAATATAGAGATTTAACAAATCCAATTTACTCAGACAAAGGAAGCGATGGACTCATCCAGTAGTCTTTCCCATATGAAGCCCATTTTCTGGATCATAGAATGTAGGTTTCATCATTGGGCATCACTCTTGTCCATGACCAAACTAATCATGAATACGTTAAGCTCATAGGGAACCCCCTATGGGAGAAGTCGAAGTTGATAGAGATTACCACATGAGCAATGTTATCCGAGCCACCCCAAGAGTCGGTCAGCATCGCACACCTTACCCTTCAGTCTGATATAGGTGTTATAAGGGGTTACGTAACAAGATATTAGCACTATTAAAATATTCTTTATTTTTGTATATAATAATGAATATATATTCATTTTATTATTGATACTTTGTAAATTGTATTTAAAGTACAAATATTATTTTTCGTTAATATTCAACTAAGAAATCTATTTTGATGACTTATTAGACTTTTGTATAAAATAATATTTTAATAAAATATTATTAATAAATTAATTTTTATTAAATAAAAATTATCATATAAATTTAGGAATGTAATTTTAATTTTTTTTGGGTTTGAAAAATGTTTTTGTCAAAACACATTTATTTTCTGTAAATTCCCGTTTTTATATAAAAAGTAAAAATTCACATATTTATAAAACTATTAACAGAAAATGAATATTATTTTTGGAATCAGGGTGTCGTAATTATCCAACTGTGAATTTTTCATAATTTTCAGAGACAGTGGAATATTTGGGTAAAAATTAAATACCGTTTAAATATATAACATGTTTTATGGCATCATAATGACCCAATATCGTGGTAATAAAATACTATAAACATTTTTTTTCATCCAATATTTTATTTATCATTAAAATAATGAGAATTGTTTTTTGATTTATTTATTTTACAAAGCTTTTGTGGACACTCCAAGACTTATAAAACATTTTTTCTTTTTAAATAGTTTTCCTTGAGAGTGTTACTCACCTCCACATAACCAACCCTATTATTTTATTTTGTTAGGACATTGTACATATAAAATATTGTTTTCAAATTCATATTGGAAAAAACCATGGGAAAAAGCCATGGGCTAGTTTGTAGTATTATTTAGTTTAATGTGAGGTGTCCCATACCTAACTAATACAGAATTCCCTATACTCTCCTGTATGAACCCATCCAAGCTCCCACTTACTCTTCACTAAAACCCTTTTTAGTTTGTCCAAAAAATGCCTTAATCTCTCTATAATTATCCATGGTGGCCCAATCTTCCATGAATCCTCCCCCAAGCCTCTCCCAAGCCTTTTTGATCACACTTCCAAGTAAGAGATTTCTTCCATTCTCATTTTTTGTCTAACTTTCATTAAGTTGTTATGCCCTTTTTTTCCATTAAAAATGTTGGGGTATGATTTCTCACATCCCCCATACAGTATTATTTAGGTTTGGATGATGGGATACCCCATTCTCTCTCATTAAACCCTCCCATGTACACCAGTTACCATGTAGAAATTCCGTGAGGGATTTATGTCTCCTCTTTTACATTAAAGTAATTATTTTGTATTATGCATCTAAATTCCTTTACATTCAATGGGACATGTATCTATATGAATCCATACTATCCAGTTCATGTACAAATTACGAGAAACCCATTTATATCTCATCAACTATTTTCATGAATCCTTATGTCATGCCACTATGTTGTCGAAATTGTACTTCGTGTTTCCATACCTAGATTATTGTGTAGTGAATACCGTACCCATGTCTCTATAAAGGGTAATAAATTTTATGCACATATAAATATTTAATGGTGATATCATGTATTTATTCCACATTACTTAATCATGGAATAACTTGTGATGTTTATTGATTCATTGTTATATGATTCATGTGGCACACTTATCCACGATATTAAATGATTAAGAACGGTTCACCCTTATAGTGCTCCAATGCATTGGGTAAAGTATTGTATATTGATATGTCATGTGAAATGGGTGTTGAATCATGTTTATTAAAGTTCAATTAGGGATTAATTTTTCTTCTTGTGCAATGAGGTTCTACTCATGCTCTATGTGCAATGAGCCTTGGTTCATGCTCATTCCATGTTAAGTGTTGTTGCCACATTTCCATGTTATGATTGTAATGCTTTATCTTGACTTTATGTCAATGTTTCTTTTGTGCTCCATTGATATTTATATTGTCTAAAATCTATTGTCTTCCACATGTAATTCAATGTATAATTCCATAACGAGCTTTATAGATCACCATTTTTTTATGCATGTCACCAGGTTATCCCATGCAATGCTATATACGAGGGAATATAGTGGTCATGTAAAGGAATTTTTCAATAACAATGTTGTTTTTTTTATGTTATAAGATATTATGTAATGTTATTAAGCCTCAAATACACTAGACCTGTTGACATTACATGTTGTATCAAGTGGTGGTTTTATGTAATAAATCAGGTTTAAGTGTGTAATAAAAAGCAGGGTTGTAATAGTTGGTATTAGAGGATAGGTGTAGGTATTTATACGATTAAGATTAAAAAAACATAGTGAATACATAGAGACAAGAATAGGTATAATAAAATCATCCCTATGTATTGATGATTATTGAGTAAGTGGTTTTTCAAAAAAATACATCCCTGTCAAGATACAAGCAGGTAGAGGAGGCTCTAGCATAGATGTATCTGATCTGTAAAACATGAAAACACCGCTTTGAGATAGACATGAATGGGAACTGGTGCACGAAAATTGGAATTACTGTACTCTTGTTTGTGACGCTCCCAGAAGATATGCATTGGTAAATTCACAAGCTTAGTATGAACCATAATTAAGGTAATTAAAAAAATATGTATGAATATATGTTGGATAACATATATTGAATCCCATAGAATCATTATTTATGGAAATAAATGATATTTATAAGTCATATTTTTTTCCTTGGATTCCCCTTTATGTGTTAATACTTTATGATACTCATCCCCATGACTATATTGGATAGCATATAAACTAAATCAAAAAAATGAATGGTAGGGGTTTCTTCCATGGTTTTACACATTATTTTAAATCCCAAATGATTAGTAGAAAAACCCCAACACCACCACAAATCATGGAAGTTATGAAGTCGGTGTGTACAAGGAAAGAGAGAAATAATTGAATCTCATGAATATAACTCCTCCCATATCATAATCTATGGATTTAATTTTCCAAAGAACCTTGTCATACTTTCTATAGTGTAATTTGATTAAATTTTTGGCATGTAATGGTTTTCCTTATATATTACCAGCATAAATTCCCATGATAGGAAAATCAATCTCCATGTGGAGAATCAACCCCCGATTCTGTAAAAGTGCAATGTGGAAGGTGAATCTTCATTAGCTCCATAATCTCATGAATGGATATTATTTCCCTATGAGCATGAGAATCTATCTCAGATGATTGTGTCTAAGGAGGAAACCATCCTTGAATACCTACTTATTTTGATGGAATTTTCCGACGTGCTTCTCGAGTAATTTTATAGTCTTCCTCCTATAAGAGATGTTTAATTCTAAATTGATCTTGTACTTGTTGCCCTACCAATATCCATGAAACCGTATAGAAAGCCTGTTGTATATCATGAAGAGTGAAAAAAACTATAGGAGAATCTAGATAAAGGGATTAAACTCCCATGTGTTTCACTATGGGGTGCACCAATCATATTCACCAAGAAGAAGGATGGGTCCATGCACCTTTTCATCGATTATTGTGAGATTAAAAACATCACAATAAAGAACAAGTATCCCCTCCCACGAATTGTTGATCTATTCGACCAGATTCTTAAATAACAATACATCTCCAAGGTGGGCCTGCAGTTGGGATATTATCAATTATGGGTGAACTAGAAAGATATCCATGAGACTATTTTTCATACAAGATACGGGTAGTTTTACTTAATAATAATTCATTTTAGACTCATTAATGCTATAGAAATAATCATGAACTGGATGGATAGAGTATTTAGGGATTACCATGGAAAATTTTCTATAGTCTTTATTGATGATATTCTGATATACTCCAAAATCAAGGAGGATCATGAGGAGCATCAAAGAACTGTACAAGAGACCTTGCAGAAAGAGAATCTCTATGAAAAGTAAAATAACTATTTGTTTTGGTTTAAGGAGGTCTCATTATTTGGCCATATCATCACAAGCAATGAGATATCTATGGATCCCTCAAAAACAATTTCAATTGAGGTTCATATGAGGACAACATCGGTAATGGATATCCATAGCTTTGTAGGGTTAGCTGGATATTATCGATGATTTGTGAGAAACTTATAACAATTGTACAACCCTCTTACCATGATAACTCAGAAGGGAGTAAAGTTTTCATGGAGTGATGAATGCAAAGAAACCTTCAAGAAGTTAAAAAATAAGGATTATCACTGCGGCTGCGATCAATTTACCCCCATGTGAAGAACTTTTGGTGGTATTCAGTGATGCTTCGAAGAATGGCCTAGGATGTGTGTTGATGAAAAATGAAAATGTCATTGCCTATGCATCACATTAATTGAATGAACATGAGTAGAATTATCCAACACATGATTTGGAGTTGGCTGCAGTGATCATCTTTTTAAAAATATGTTTGTATTATCTCTTTGGGTAGATGTGTGAAATATATACGGACCACAAAATCCTCAAGAATATTTTAACATAGAAAGAATTAAACATGAACCAATGAAGATGGTTAGTGCTTTTCAATGACTATGACTTATCAATCCATTACCACCCCAGGAATGTGAAAAAGGTATAAGATTCTCTATGTAGAAAGGACACATTAATTATATCATTGATAGGAATTTAGAAGGATCGATTTTTTTTTTTAGATTTGATGATGACTGACATGGGACTCATTAAGAAGAGAACATCACCAACCCTTTCACAAATTACTGCTCAACTGTCTATTTTTTAAAGGTTAAAGGATGATAAAATATATTATATGGGAATTTAGAAGATAGTGTATGCTATTAGAAAAAGACAAATCCTCATAGTTTAATGTTAATGAAGAAGTAATTTTGAGATTTGGGAAAAGACTATGTGTTCCATCATGTCCGGAGCCGATGATGGAACTTTTTTATGATGCACATAGTTCAAATTTCTCTATTCACCAAGGAAATTAAAAGAAATATCCTGATCTATGAGAGCATTATTTTTGGGATAATATGAAGAAGGAGATTTCTGATTATACATCAATGTTCTTGGTATGTCATCAATTAAAGGTAGAGAGGAAGAAGTATATGGGGATGATTCAACCATTGCCCATACCAGCATGGAAATTGGAGAACATCACCATGGATTTTGTCACCAGACCACCGAATACATCCAAATGAAAAAAATGAAATTTGGGTTTTTGTGGATCGTCATACAAACTCTGCACACTTCATTGAAATTCATGAGGATTTCTCATTGGATCAACTGACAAAAATATATATCAGAGAAGTGGTAAGGATATATGGAGTACCACTATCTATTGTATCCAATAGACATCCAGTATTCACATGTATGTTTTGGAAGAGTATTCAACATGATCGGGATACTGAGATGAACTTCTGTAAAGCTTATCATCCTCAAACAGATGGACAGTTCAAATGAACTATTCAGAAACAGGAGGATAAGTTATGATCATGTTCTATGGACTTCAATAGAGGATGGTACCAACATCTTCCACTGGATGAATTCTCCTATAATAACAGTTTCCACATGAGCATATTAATGGCACCTTATGATGCCCTATATGGGAAGAGGTGCAGAACACCAGCATGCTAGGATAAAGTCGGTGAGCGTAATATTTTAGGACCAAAAATTGTCAAAGAGCTGGTGGAGAAGGTGAAAACCATTCAGCAGCATATCAAGGCAGCCCAATGTTGAGAAAAGAGATATGCAGATATCCTTCAAAAATACCTTGATTTAAAAGTTGGAGACAATGTATTTCTACACATATATCCACGGAATATGGTCATGTGGTTTGCAATGCAAGGGAAGTTAAGTCCTAGGTACATTGGCCCCTTTGATATTCATGATTGTTTTGTAGCTATGGCCTATCGTCTTGAACTTCCACCTACTATGACCAAAATAAATGATTTCTTTCATGTATCTATCTTAACGAAGTATATATAACACCCTTCACATGTACTATCTTCCAAGGTAGTACAACTATAGGATGATCTTTATTATGAGCAGAAACTAGTGAATATCTTAGATCGTAGGGAAGAAGTTCTACGAAATAAGAAAATTCCCCTTGTCAAGGTGTTGTTGACAAACCACATGATTGAAGAAGGGAAATGTGAATTGGAGGAAGTGATGAAGAAAATTTTCCCAAATTTGTATTAGAGTGGGAAAAAGAAATTTTTAGGGTGAAATTTCATAATAGGGAATGATCTAATGACCCAAACATTCATTAATGAAAATTACTCGTCATCTATTTAAATGTCTTATTATGGTTGTATAAAATGTGAACATCATTGGTTTTATGTTTCTGGATTTTAAAATAGCATTATTAATTGTGATAATTGATAATATAGTTGTTGAACAGTGATCACCTGATTAGTATAAATATAGGACTTTTACAAAACCAATTTACTCAGATCAAGGAAGTGATGGCCTCATCCAGTAGACTTTCCCCGTATAAAGCCCATTTGTTAGATCTTGGAAAGGAGTTGGCATCATTGGTATTTTATCTTCACCAAGACCAAGCTGAAAATGGATACATTATGCTATAGAGGAACCTCCTATGAGGGAAGTTGTAGTTGATAGAGATTACCACCTGAGAAATGTTATCTGAGTCCCCCAAAGAGTCGGTCACCATCGCACACCATACCCTTCAGTATTATCCTGGTGTTATTAGGGGTTATGAAACCAGGCATTAGCACTACTAATATGTGCATCAGTTTTGTATATAATAAAGAATATTCATTCATTTTATTATTGTTACTTTGTAAAGAGTTTTTATAGTAAAAATAATTGTTTAAGTTAATATTGAACTATGAAATTTTTTTTGATGAATTAATGGATTTTTTAATAAATATTATTTTAATAAAATATTATTATTAAAATAATTTTTATTAAATATGATTTATCATAAAATTTTATGAATGCAATTGTCATTTTTATTATGGTTTGAAAACAGTTTCTGTCAAAAACCATAATTTTTCGATAAATGTCATTTTTTATATTAAATGTAAAAATTCAGATATTTATAAAATTATTTATATAAAATCAATATTATTTTTGGAATTAGGACTTCGAAATTATCCAATGGTGATTTTTACTTAATTTTCTGAGAATGTCGAATTTTTGGGGAGAAATTATATATTGTTTAAATAGATAATGTATTTTAGGGCATCAAAATGACCCAATAGTTAGGTAATAACATACTTTAAAAATTATATTCAGAAAATATATGTTTTATAATTATAATAATATTATATTATATTTTTTTTATTTACAATGTTTTTGTGGACCCTCCAAGACTTATAAATATTTTTATCTTTTTTTAAACATCGTTTTCCTATTACCTTTGAAAAATACCATGGGAAAAACCATGTGCTTGTTTGGTTTATTGATTAGTTTAATGTGAGGTGTCCCAAACCTAAAGAATAATTGATTCCATCTCCATTCATATATAAACACACCCAGGCTCCAAATTCCTCTTCAATCAAAGCCTTTGGAGTTCGACCAACATCTGCCCAACCTTCTCTAGAATCTCCCCAATGTGACCCAAGCTCCCAAGATGCCTCTATCCAGCCTCTCCCATGCCTTTGGGATCCCACTTCAACAGAAGGAATTTCTTCCTTTTTTATTTTTTGTCTAATTTTCATTATGTTGTTATTCCCTTTGTTTTTAAATTAAAATTGTTGAGGAATGATTTCACACCTCCCCGATATTGTACTCTTTATTTTTGGATGATGCAAGACCCATTTATCTTTTACTAAATCCTCCCTTGTACACCCGTTATCATGCTGAAATTCTGTGAGGTATTTCTCTCTCCTCTTACATCCATGTAATTGTTTTGTATTATGCATCTAAATTCCATTACGTTTGTTTTGAAATGTATCCATTCCCCCCCCTTAGTGTCAATTTCATGTACATATGATGAGACATCCTTTCCTATCTCATCAACTATTTTCATGAATCATTATGTCACGCCGTTATGCTATCGAAATTGCATCACGTTTTTTCAAGCCAATATCATTGTATAGTGAATACCATACCCATGTCTCTATCAAGTGTATTCACTTTTATGCACATATACCCCTTGAAGGGTACTTTCATGTATTTATTCCACATTACTTAATCACGGAATTACTTATGATGTTGATTGATTCCATGCTATATGATTTAGGTGGCACACTTATGAATGGAATGAAATGTTTACGAAGGCTGCATACTGAGAGTTCTCCAATGCGTTGGGTAAAGTATAGTGTCATGATACGTCATGTTCAATGGGTATTTACTCATGCTTATTCATGTGAAAAAAGGGTTTACTCATGCTTCTTGTGCAATGAGGGTTTACTAATTCTCCATGTGCAATGAGCCTTGGCTCATGATAATTCTATGATAAGTGTTGCTGCCACATATCCATGTTAGAATTATCTTTCTTTATCATACCATTATGTTCATGTTTCTTTTGTCATCCATTTATATTCCTATTGTATTACTTGTATTGTATTCCTCATGTTATTCCATATTTATTCCCTTATTGGGCTTTATAGGTTACCCTTTTTTATGCATGTTCTTAGGATATCCCATGAAATGCTAAGTAGAAGGGAAATTAGTGGTCATGTAAAGGATTTTTTCTATAAAGATGTTGTGTGTTATATGATCTAAGATGTTATGTAATTTTCCTAATACCCAAAGACACTATACCTATCAATCATCCATATTGAATCAAGTGAAGGTTTTATGTAATAAATCATGTTTATGTTTGTAATAAAGGTAGGTTTGTTATAAAAAATAGGACAAATTAAAAAAGAGTAAATTAACATTTCACCCTACATACCAATAAATCATTTCTCTCTCATTTACTCACTATAGTTGTGAGTATTATCACCTCTTAACTCTCCTATAATCATCATCATAGTTTTTGGTGGATCACCATCATCTAACATATTATCCCATCACTACTAGTCATGTTGGAACATGATATGTAATATTAACACACCTTTAAATTCCATTATAGGGTTTCATTACCATAGGTCGATACTAGGAGAGGAGTATTCTATTGGGTTAAAGTGGGATGTCTATTTTCCCCCAATATGTCTGTAATTTTTTACTTGTGTGATTTTACTCACTCAATTCCTTCTGTGTATTCCACTGAAATATTTAAATCCATAAAATATATTTTTATAATGTGATTGTGTTGTTCTATTATACCCATTGATAGCATTATTAGTTTATAACCTCATCCCCAACCACCCCTTTAAGGCTTGTTCAATTAAATTCCCATGAAAATTGTATCATGACCAGGTGCCTATATTTCTACATAGGATGTGTTTTATTTTATATAAATAGAAATGAAATAATTAAATTAGTTGATATATTAAATTAAAATTACACCATAGATTTCGAAATAATTGTTTTTGGAAACTATTGTGGACCTTTATCACACTATTGTAGGTGTCTCCTTCCATGAGAAAGAATTTGATTCCCCATATGGAATTACTCTAGAAAAAATATTGGATCCCAACTAATTAAGGGAGGGAATGATAATCGGTACCCCAAACATGAATATAGTCAACTTCTTAATGTTTTTAATTCCACATGTAGTGAATTTTTATTCATCTAAAGACCCTAGAAATTATTATTCCCAGTATAAGATCCCTTTATTCGTCTTGATGTACGCATACATGGACTTCCTTTGATTAATTACATCGATTATAACCATTTATATCTGACAATTACCATGTAATTGTTCTTGTATCATGGATAGAAACCTTTAGAGTGAAATTCAAATGGATCATCCCTTGTATTACACTCAATCCCAAAAACCTAAAAATTATGTTGATCATAGTGAGTGTAGTGAACCTTCTAATTTCATGGATGATATTGGTATTTCATATACCACCTATAAATATTATTAATGGACACCATGGATATATTATTCATGTCCTGAGACCAAAAATACTAACATGACCAGAGTCATCTGGAATTGGCCAATGTAGGAATGGTTTGCAGGGTATCCAATAGAGACTCATATCAAGACATTGTTCCTTTACTTTTAAATATTAATAGTTATTGTACAAAAAATGTAAAATTTTATACAAAATGTATATATTTTCATTAGAAAATGTTTTTGGTTTCCTAATACGTATTATTCACACCCTGTTGGGGACTCCGTTTCATACCAGAATAGATTTCGGGGATATACTTACGCATAGAGGGAAGCAAAAAAATATTGATTATTTGTTTTCTTTTAGGATTGGATCATGGGGGAAGTAATTTATCAAGTGCCCATGAGACTCATTGGGATGATTTCATTTGGTATTTTGTTTGGATTTGTTATGAAATTACTCTTATATGCTTTATACCATGTTCTCCAAATCATATTTTTTAAAAGTTCATGACATCATCCCATTTGTATGATTATATGTATATTTATGTCTGAATGTTATTATTTGGATGGTTTATTTAAACTACCCTTTTATAATTTTGATAAATTAATTACATCATTAATTATCTATAATAAATAGTGTACAGTCTAACCATATTACCACCATTTTCCCTAACTTCTATTCATATGTCTATAGCAGATGGGGAAACATGGGGCCCTATGGCCAGTCATATCGATCACTAATCTTTGAATTGACCCCAAGAATATAAAATTTCATTCAAGTGTACATTACTTTTATCCTCATATAGTTTCTTTTATTTCATAATTGTAAAATAATCCTTGATATGTCATTCCCTCTTAAAACCAATAAAGTTACCTAGAATATTCTATATTCTTTTAATCTTCATTCATATCATATTTTCCTTTTATATTTTAATTCCATAAGAAATTTTTCTTCCTATAAAATTTATTAAATATTCCATCTATATGACACATACCATTATAATTATATGTATCATCATCACTTCAATTGGTACTCTCTTTCTTGACTACTTCCTAATACTTTTACTAAAATTTCATGAATGAAATTGACTATTTTGGTTTAGAATTCATTATTGGTATATTTTATATATTCTAATATTTTTTATGGATACAACATTTTCTTTATATCTTCCACGAAATCACCTTAGAAATCATTACAAATATTATTTTTCATCAATGGTAATTTATAGTGCATGATTTTTATTGTTAATCTTATTATTCCTGACATGCATTGGAAACATAAATTCATAAGGTTTCATCATAAATTTATCATATGTATTAGTATAGGTACTTAATCTCATTTTTTTACATTTTAAGCACCTTCATTAGAGACATAAATGGTATACCAAATTTAAAATGTTTTAGAACATGATGAAGATAAATTAATATCTTCTTCTACAAATGAAAAATATAGAACATTCATTTATTTATGATAATAATCAAAATTAGCCTTAGTGGAATCGCTCCAAATAGATATATACATCATAGTTTATTCAAATTTATCTTCAATTACAACCTATATATCGAAACCCATACTCTCCATATGTATTTCAATTTTATTTCCACTAACCATAAATTATACTATTATTGTATAGATGTTTATTAGTAAGAGTCCCTTCAATCCTACTATTTCACAAAAAGATATATATTTAAAAATGATATAAATTTAGATATTATAAAAAAACATGACCAGTTAAATGATATAAAAATTCATTTATATGAAATTATGTTTGGTGTGTAATACTCAAGATGAGGGTTAATTAAATATCCGATAAACATTTTCTATAAAAAAATTTATAACCAAATCCCACAAATTGAAAAACTACTCTATTATCAAGTACTATAGGTATATAATTTTTAATGACATTGAGTAACCCATAAAAATATTAATCAATACTTTTCTATAATTATAATATTTTTATGACAAAATTTATATATTTCAATACATTCACAAAATTGTACAGATATCTTATGTAATAACAAAATATACAAAAATAGTTTCAGAAAAAATTCTTCCAAATAGCTTGAAAATATTATAAAAAATCATTGAAACACATATAAATATAAAAATACAAAATATTCATCCCCATGTATAAATATACCATTTTTCACTTATTAATAACCTAATATTTGGAAATTTATTTAATAAATATACTGCACCAAATTCTAGATCGGGTTTTACAAGGAACTATACATTGATAGTCCATGGAACACTCCATATATTCCAATATTCATAGTGGGTTATGTATTTTATAAGAAAAGGTTTCTATAATATCAAATAAACATAAAATATAGTAAAATAGATTGTGGTAATGAAATAAAAAAAATATTTTAATGTCAACTCTTATGTAATAAAAAATTGAAATATATAAGTCAAAAGAATGTATATGTAGTGAATAATGGAGTTCCATTTTTCTATATATGAATCTTATCTTATTGATGTTTTTATTTAGGTTAGAATATTATATGTGAGGTTGTTATTATATTTTTAATCATGATATTATGTTCCCATAAAAAATGTATCATCCATTATTCAAATTCATAATATTATCTTTTTCAAACGTATGGGTCTCTTTATTTTTCTCTATCTTTAGGGATCTATATATGATGAATTCCTATTAAACGAGATATTGAAAACTAATAATTAAAAATCCCCATACTCAACATGAAATCCAATATCATTAAATACCTATAACCATTATTTAATTATTCAAATTAAAAATAGTGGTAATATTATATTTAATAAATTTTATACCAAAAATTCCATATGGTTACATCAAATGTGCCACAACATCATTCATTTTAAATTCTACATTTTTTATAATAATGATTAGTTTCCTTGAAAATGTCATATAATTGATCAAATTGAACATACAATCAATCTAGTACATATTAAAATTGATTTTATTTCGAAAAATAAATTCATTCTACCAGGAACTCCCTTCATCACTTTTCCAAAAGTCTAATTTTCACATGAGGTTTCTTTTCTTCATACTGATTTCCCTTAGAACTTTTACCAAAGGATTGTTAGTTATTCAAAATCTCTACTTCTATATAGTCACTCTTATTTCACAATGTATTTAATTGAAAATTAATGTTCGATCGATTGAAAATAAATGGGTCATCAGTTCACTATAATATTATATTTTTAATTAATTTTGGGTCACCGAAAACCGTCCTTATAGTCATAATTTTTCTTTTATTTTCTATCTAACATTTTGGATATGATAAGTAGTTTTCGATAAAAAATGTTTTATATCGATCCAACATATATTTGTTTGACTCGTTATTTTTTTAAATCTTGATCAATATGGTCAACTGTGAAATAACTTAGAGACTCTTAAATTTGATTTTAGTTCATTTATCCCGTTTTGATGTCATCTATGGATAATACATAAGCCATGAAAATGATATGAATCTTTATAGAATTACCACTTGTTGGACTCGTGGTTAATAGTCATCTAATGTGTTTGATCGAATAGAGTTTTATGACTTAGGTTCATTAGATGTCTATAAGAAATTTCTAATTTGTTTTTAATAAATATTATCCTTTATAAAATATATAATTGATTAGTGACAACATAAACATGATTTGTGATTACTACATGTATAATTTATGGACTATTTCAATAAACATGATTGTTCTGCATAGGGTGAAACATGTTCACCCAGATTAATAATTATTTTTGATATTCTATACTAGACACCATTTAAAATATATTTTTATACTTATAAATACATATAAATGAATTATATATAATATTTAATATATTTAATATAACAATAAATTGAATCCATATGTCCCAAAATCCCATACCAACTCTACACTTAAATTCGGAAATGTTTTATGAAATATTATAAAGTGTTGACTAAAAATTTAATATCCATTACACCCCTTACAGAGTGTGGGTGCCTAATATACAGAATCATTGAAATATTTAAATTATACTTCCTAGATTTCCAACTTATTTTTAGTGTATAATGTGAAACTACAAATATGGAAATTGAGTAAACCTTATGTTTAAAATAAATAAATTTTTTGGGGAACTATAAGGAACCTTATAAATTCCTTTGCATTGTGTGATTTTTGAGGTCATTGCTTGAATGGGCCATATAATGATCCCTTAATGACCCATGTGGTGGATAAATTTTATATTTTGAATGAAAACATTATGTGATATCATTCACTAGTATTTATGTTGTATCCCTTTTTTTCAACAATCTACAGAATCTTTTACCATTCATCACTATATATTTCAATCTTACTCAAATGGTTTCAAATATATTTCTAATTCCTTAAAACCCAAAAAGAAAACCCAATGTGTAAGATATCTTCTTTTCACGTGTATTAATTATAAATCTAGATTTATATTATTTTAAACCCTTTGAGGGGATTTTTTTAGTATATTTTTTATCAAATAAATCGAACATGGTATTTTAGAGAAATTTTGGTGGGAATTTTTATAATTTACTAAATTATCTATTTGAATTGACACACTAATTGGAAGAATTTGTTAAAAGGGTTATATATTTAGGATCTTTGTAACAAGTATAATTTAATAGCTATTTTTGATTTCCAATGGACTAATTTATATCTCCATAATATTTCATAAGAGTATGTGGATAAAAATTATTGAATAGTGATAGGTGGTGACCGATTGTGTTAACAATGTCATCTTTTTTCTATTGGATAGCTACAAATGTGAACCATCCGCACTAGTTAGAGTAGACATGAATAACACTCTATAGTGATACTTGGACCTCACATAATAAAATGATAAATTTATTGTGTTTTGTTTTGTTTTCCCGCCCAACATATTATTGGGTGATATATTGGAAAATATGTACCAACCACAGGTCTCTAGTCAAATTGATCAGATAACAAACAATGATAAAACATTAACATCATGACGCAAGGACCTGATTTGATTGGGAACATATATTTTAAAATTAGCTGAAATTTCACGAGGCCAATATTTCTATATTGGGGAGGAATCATCATTGGTTATGCCTTGTACTACATTTCATTAAATCAATTACTATACATAGAGTATCTACTAAGGTAGATTTAGTGATATTTACTTAGAAGTTACAAAGCGGTGGTGTACATAGAAATATTTTTAAATTACATGAGTTGGTTTTGGTTTCACGGGGATGATGTGGGTGAATTTGATGGTATATTTAATCATGAATAATTCTGTTGGATTCTACTAGACACCCCAAACATAATGAAATATATTTTGGGTGATTTTGTGGTCAATTTATGTATAAATTATGTTTAGAATCATTTTAAAAAATGAAAATCGATATTATTACATTAATATAATTGAGTAATGAAAAAATGGTAAAGTGAATGAATAAAACCAACATTTAAGAAACCATATGACACAATGAATGAACTAAAAAATAAAGTCATTCAGGCTAGAAGAGGGTATAGATATTCCATCAGGACCAGATTTTTCATGCATTGGAATCCTAGCCAGACGGTCATGTGAAAGTGGAGAGATACTATAATGATGCAGATGCTGGGGAGGGGTAGTTTCTTATAGAATGTCTGGTTGAATTCCCTAAAACCTTCAGGTCATGTAATATCCTAAGCCTAAAGGTCATGTAATCTCTAAGCCAACGGTCCTAATAAGGTTTCTCCCTCATCCCTTTAAGGGGGGGGGATCAAAATTCAATAAAAATGAAGGCATTAGGGACTTTTTCCCTATAAATATTCTTACAAGTATATGTTAAGGATATGTAATGGGATGTTATCTGAAATAAATAAGGGACATGGATTGTTTATTCATTGAATTATGGGTTTAATTTAATATTAAAAATAAAACTTAATGACAAATAATAGATTCTATGTAATTTTAAAATGAAAAAAAATATAAAAAAATAATTAAAAATATTTTAATTTCTAATATATAGAAACAACTTATCATATAATAAAAATTAAAAATAAATGAATTTATTTATGATGATGTTATAAAAGGTGTTTGGATGTTACTATTAAATTAAAAACATAAACATTATGTTATGATTAGAGATATTAAAGAGGGTTATTATAAGAACCATGATAATAACAAATATTGTTGTAATGATGCATGTAAATTACTTAAATTAAAATTTACCAACAATTAAGAACCTAGTGATTTTTTATAAATGTGTTTTGAGTGTTGAAAAACATTATTTTCAACTGGAAAACAATTATTTATATTTTTAAACTATAATAATTATTATGTCTAATAATTTTTGGAAAAATATTTTGAAAAATTATCATAATTATAAATAAGGTTTTAAAACATTAAAGAAATAGAAATGAAAATAAAATATATAATAAATGATCACTATCTAATAACAAATGACCATAATAAATGAATTAGAATTATTTAATAAATTCTATATAATTATTATAAATGCATTTAATAATAGTGATGTAAATTTAAAAAAAAAATGTAGTGGAATACTTCTGATAAATATTTAAATAAGATGTGAGAATGATATATGAATATAATTGAAATTATTTTGGAACTATTTGATATAATGCATATATATAGTAGTGGGGAAAGGTAATATAACATAATTGTTATGAGAGTATCTAAATAATACAATATATAACATTTAGGTATTATATATATTTTATCATTATTATAGTATTGTGAGTTGGGGTAATGGAAATATAGTAATAATGATACAATATCTCTGAAATATTACTCATGATGTCTTCTGTGACTAACTTGTGGATCCCTTATTTGAGTGTAATTATTTAATGATGTAATTATATTCCATGAGATGTTTTCTATCCTAAAGTGGTTGAATATTAATAGTGATCGGTTACCTATGTGACTTACCATACTCTCACTCATTGGAAATATATTTAATGGGTTGTCGATTTAATTTATCTTTATCACTAAGTAACCTGGTTAGAAAATGATGATGGTCTATATGTGTATATTTTCCTAATAACCAAAGATACAGGTTTTGTGAGACTATAAACTCATTGATATATTGATGGAAATGTATATATATTACAGTATATATAGTAACGGGGTAGTGGATATATGTAACCCCCTATTCACTTTATACAAGAATACAATTGTTGATAATTCACAAGATTGTTTATAGTATTACACTGTCAATTATCAAGGATCAAGGATGATGATGCTTCTCTAGATATTATCTATTCTCCCATCCAATGATATAATATTTGTATTGAAGTTTGTAAATAGATTATAGAATTAATTATGCATTAATTTTTATAGATTTTTCCATAGTGTTGTGAAAATGAATTAGAATGTGTATTGGAGTTGGGTTATGGGGTAAAAATCCAACCACTAAAGATGATAGAGATTATATACATTTCTCAAGGTAATGAATAGTTATGATTCTTGGAATATAGATTATATATGAGATGATTTGTTATTAAGTCATAATTGAATGTAATACTACTATTTTTGTGTTGAATGTTGTATATACGGTATATTGAAATGAAGTGGAATGATTGATGGATGGGTATATTAAAGATTATATATTTATATGAGGAGATTTATAGAATATTGAGAATAATTATAAGTTGGTATTAATTAATTTTTCTGAGGGTATCCTTATGAATAATTGATTTAATGATTTACTATCAATAAGACTATTGTATTTTGTAATAATTATCACATGATGTATTTCTGATATTGGATATAATTGGAAATTAATTTAAATCGGTAATGATGTTTATTGAAATAATGTAACAAGATAATGTATGGTGTAAATTAACCTGAAACTAGAAAAAGTAATTTTCAATTATTCAAATAATTATTGAAAAAATATAAAGCTGATCTAAGTGGATTTTGAGTTATTAAGGATGAAATGTATTACATAAAGCAGATCTAAACTCATTTAATGAATTATACATGTCTAGTTAAATTTTATATATTTGATATCTATGCACGAATAATCATGAATACTAATAAATTGGTAGACTCTTAGACTCCATAATGTTATATTTGAGGTTGACACTCCATGTGATGATTATTACACTCTTTATGAGGATGAAAACTGAGTTTATAACGATGAATCCGAACTATGTAAGGATCAATAAAAAATCCATAATTATTATTACTAAAATCCTTAATGAACATTGTCAACTGTTTAATGACGATTCCTAACATCATATGATTCATAAGTTGAGAAAATTTATAATCCTACATTATAATGATCATTCCTAGCTTATATGTGTTCATTGTGAATTTATAATGATGATAAATTACTATTCAATGATCATCAATGAATTATTAATGATTCATCATCAGAAATATTGGGATATTGGATGTCTTTGAAAGAGTGATTTTCTCTTTTTGTATACATATTATGTATAAATGACAAAGGTATTGTATAAAATACAAGGATATTTTATTATTCCGTCAGGATAAAAACATATTTAAAATTTGAGATTGTTTAATGTAGAAAATATATATTTATATAATTTTTAGATATAAATTAAATTTATATCAGATAATTTTAATGATTCTTTTTAATGAACTAATTTTAACAATATTATTTGTATGCATGATTCGGTATTATTTTGAAGAAAATTAAATGTGAATAAAATTAGAGGATCATTTTTATATTTATTCTATGATTTTTATATGAGAATATCTGAAAATTAATATCAGTGAACTAAATTGAAGGATTTATTGGAATTTGAATTTGATAATGATAGGGTTTTTATTAATGAATTAATATTTCATGAACACATTTTATATTCTTGTTTTTAGTGATAAACCTATTATTTATACAATGTATTTGAAATTGAATCTGAAGGAGGAAAGCAATTTTGGATGGTCTCACATTGTAAGAGAAACACCCTATTATAGAAATATACTTATTTTATGTTTTTTAGGAATCCATAAAGATGATTTATTTCTAGATATTTTTGAATTAATATTGACTAAATTTATATCAACCATGGTGTAATGAATCATGTTGATAATTATTTGGATAATAATGATATAGAGAAAAAAAATTAAAAAGGGTATGTATTGGATTTCATTACAGACAATAAGAAGAAATGTTGAGAAAGAGATTTTGAGGATTGTTTCTATATATGATATTGAATGTAGTTTTTTTCTTTTAACAAAACCTCAAGAAATATTTCCATTTTTCATATTCCATACAATAACCCCAAAATAAAAAATCAATAAATAAAACTAAAATAAGGAAAAATAACATGAGGGGTTATGCGAGTCAAGGCGAAACAAAATATAAATACTAAATAATGAGATAAATAAATATATAAATGAACAAGAAAAACCATATAAACTAAAAAAATACTTTTTCTATCGTATAAAAATAATGGAAATAGGTTCTAAAACCAAGGTTATAGACTACCACAATGATTTTGAAGATGATGGGTGCTATAGTCATTTCAATAGGGTGTAAACTATTTCCACAGTTTAAATCATGTAAATAGGTTGCTATATATAATGTTTAAAACATTCCAATAAGAGGATATAACCACAGTTTAATATAAATAAATAGGTTCCTTTAGTAATTGTTTAACCCATATTAATTGATGGTTATATCCACATTTTGAAACTGATGAAATAACCTTATGAAAATAAATAATTCTAGTGAGGTTTAACCACACCCTATTCTACATTCTTCCCAAGGCATTACCACATCGTTGATCACAACTATATGTATATATATACATATAAATATATAGATAATTATATATAATTATATATAATCATAATTAATAAGAATTTGAAAAACTAAAAACATATTACCATTGTTTAAACATTAGAAATAAGTTCTTACAACCACATTTTCAATTTGAAAAATTATAGGTTATAGCCTAATTTTAAACATTGGAAATAAAAAATTTATGACCATTGTATTAACCATTGAAATAGGAAGATATAAACAATTTTTAAACCATGGAAATAGGTGTATATGGAAATATTTTAAACCATGGAAATAAGAAGTTTTGTCCACACATTAAACCAAAAATATATGTTTTTTATTTCCATTATTTAAACTATAGAAATACAAAGCTATTTCCACAAAAAAATTCACAATAGGTGTCTATTACCGTAGTTTAAAGATTGGAAATAGATGTATATGTCCACAGTTTACTAAACTATGTTATTTTTTGTTTCCTTCCAATTTCAAAGATTTTTTTGATTTTCCTGAAAATCATATTACAATAGTTTCATATAAATATTGATATATGATGGCCCACAACCACAGTTTTTAGAAACCATAGATATAGGCAGCCTATAGAAATTAGTTCTCAATCTACTCAAATAGAATGTGTGGTTGTATCCAAATTTTACAATTCTTCATGTCTTTATTGAAGAAGAATAATAATAAGAAGGTGACCATTTTCATGCTGGGTTGATTTAGTTTGTTAATGAAAAATGATAAATAATAACAATAAGTAAAAGAAGAAGATAATGGAACTAAAATTATTTCTAGTGGTACTCGTTATAATAGAATAATTTGATATTTAATATAAATAAATACAGTGTGATGAATTATATTGAAAATCATGTAGAACATCAAATATACTATTATAATTCACGTCCCTCGAAGACCAAGAGAGATAAACCTAATGAAACGATTTTATTGAATGTTTGGATGATATATGGTTTTTCTGTAATAATATTCATGTTATTTTTAATGATTATATACTAATGTTATAATAATTTTTATAATGAAGAATATATTATTAAATATATTTAGTGACATACTTATATATGAGATGATCTACTTCATTTTTTGGAAGGAAGTTGTAAACTAGAGGGATAAATTAGAAAACCTGCACAGCAGTAGCAACTATCCCTCTTTCTAAAATGATGATCCCCCAACTTTAAAATATATTGATATTTAGTTATTTTTATCTCATTGAAGTATTGGAAACCATCAAACATTTAATTATTTTCTATAATCTATTACTCACAATGAGTGAAGAGATATTAAGAAAATAAATTTATAAAAAAAAGAACATGATAATATTAGTGAATACATGATACATTTTATAATTGATAATTGTAAAACCTATCTTGGTGTCATGGATGTATAGTTTTTAGTCATGGATTAATGAAACATTCACCTTTAAAATTTACAAAAATAAAGTCACATAACAGTTGAGTATTTTGTTTAGAAGCTAAAAATAGAATGTGAATTTAGATTCCAATCAATTTATGATGAGTATAATAATTTACATATGAAGTATCCTCATATATAATTGATAATAAAAAATATGGTATCTATAAAATCCATAAAAATAACATCCCAACCCAAACTTCCGTGTTAGATCTGGAGAGGCAAGAAACCCAATGCACACCTACCCATATGTAAGAGGTAGTCAAATATAGTGAGGGTATGATGTCCTCCAGTGGGAAGAATATACACTCTGTATATTATCCCTAGAGAAATAATATAAATAAAATATTTATCATCTGAAAATAAAAATTATAGAAGCGGATAATTTATAATATTGTATATATCATACTATAAATAAATAAATATATTGTCACCTAGTTTGGAAAGGAATAAAAATGAAATAATGATGGTATGGTAAGATAATACAATATAAAATAACATTTTTAGAGTGTGTTTCAGTATTACATTGGAATCTTTCCCACCATATCCTAAACGACCCATCATAGTGTGTTTCTCTTGACTAGATCTCTAGTCATGAAATAAACATGTGCACTGAGATTCCAATGCAGTGCACGAGAAATCAAACTAGTAAGACACCACTAGTGAATTCTTAACATAATTGGACATAATATATAACATTATAAATAAACACACATAAAAACTTATATTGAGTCATTTTTATGAACCAAGACCCCATGACGATTTATCAAAACCAACATTGGATTGATATTGGTAAGGATATCAATGTTTTTCAACTAGGTATTTCCTTTAAGGAAACACATAATGACCCACCGTAATGATAGACTTAATAATGATCTCCTCAATTCCATCCCTAATTGTGATTTTTATTAGTGGAATTTAATTCCCCACCCTTAAGGTGGCCATTGTTAGGTATTATACACACCACACACAAAAAATAGTCTTTATCAATGCATGATGCTAAATTACACCTTACACACTTTATGTGAATATATAATCACATCACCCCTGCATAGAAATATCTCAAATCTACAACTATTAGATTTATTTTCTACCCACGCATGGTATACTTCCATTAAAATAACATTACTAAAATCTAACCAATACCATGAATGATCCATAGTGTGTAGTCATTGCCACGTCATCATGCTCCCCTTCTGAGAGGTTATCTAACCAAAAAATAACAATCTGATCATACTATTACAAGAAGAAAGGTTCCATGGGATATATAATAACATAAAAAATATTTATTATGATATATAACAATATGGTACATCAATAATAGTTTTTAGAGGCTAAATAGAAACCATATGACCACAATAAAAAACTATCTGAAGGGAACTGAAACGGACACATTAACCACATTACAAGAATCGGTTATCATATACTAATGAATATTTCGTGAAAACATCATAAATAATTCCTAAATTGTATGCAACTTCCTTCCTCAGTGTTTTCGACATCAATGACATGGTTCATTAATGAACTATAACCTGAATCACACCCATGTATTTTTAGATCAATCCACCAACTGTGGATTGAAATAATAAATAATATATATTTTATATAAAAAATAAATAAAAACACTACATGTAATAATATTTTATCTTTCCTTGATAAATCCAAGTTAACATTTAATCCATAAAATTCATTAGTAATTTATTTTCAAGGAAAAATTTAAAATTCAATACATGATAATACATTATCTATTTAGAATAATACAAAATATAGTAATTATTTTCCATTATTAATTGATAATTATGGTTCATTGTTTCAAAAATATCGAATGAATTAAGGATAATAATAAAACAATTCCATATAATAATTTATCTCACATAATACAATACACCCAAAAAAAGAGTATAATGAAGGTTCAAACATGGAAATAAACTAGATGAAAACATCATATTACTTGAATAAAACCTAATGTAACTTGGTTTAATAATTAATATAATTCATATAAATGATGATGTTACAAGAAATTGTAATTCAAAACATTTGGATTATTTTATGATGATACCCAAGAATTCATGTTTGTAGTATTTGGAAAATTGAATATCCAATCAATAAAACTATGAACCAGATCATCTATACTAGGTGATTAACATTATCTATAAATAATTATCAACCCTAAACATGTTAAATTAATTTATTTCCAAATATTTTGGAATTTTAACAAACCCATGAAAGAGATTATAGGATTGAAAATTGATGTGAAAATCAAAATCATGATAAATGCTTATCCTTACAAAAAAAAAGGGGAATCATAAGGGTAACATTGTTTTACAGTTATGTAGATCAAGAAATGAAGAAACCCCATATATAGAATTAGGTTACACTTATACAAATATATATATCTAGTACTATCCTTTACACAGTTGGGTGAATAATGTTACTCAACATAAAGATATTTGTGCTGACCCTTATGAATCGTAGAGATATTTCAAAATGAGCATCAATATCGTCCAGTTATGCTTATTTTACCATTAGGAATCATATTCTCCCCACACACATACAATTAATCAGTCATTATTGGTCATTTAATTCCACATATTAAATTTATGTAACTATGATAAAACATCACTTTCCATTCTGTATTGTAACACCCTAAAATTAAATTGAAGAATATTTTATTTGATAGCATGTTTGACACAAATCACCAAGTGCATAATGGAATTTAATATCTGATGATTTTAAAATATATTTAATATTAAATTATATATATACATGATATTGATTTTAATGTAAGCCACGCTTTGTTATCCAACATCGCATGATAGAGAACCATTCCTCGATAGATTACAATACATCATAGAATGTGTTTCATCAAATAATATGGTATTATTGAAATAATAATATATAATAGAATATTATATAATAAATAAATTATTTTAGAGGATATAAAGATTATTTACTAACATATTGAAATTTATGGTTACAGAAATATGAAATTAATTCATTCGCTACTGATTAACAAGAAATGAAAATACGAACCAATTGGATGTAAAAACATAATATTAGTATTTATATGATTCCAATAGAATTTTGTCTTAATATGAATACATAATTATAGTTACTTAATTAAATCAATGAAATATATATTTTACATACTCTATAATAAAGTTTTTATATTCATCCATTTGTACTGATATGCAAAAGATAAGAATAAAGACAATTTCAAACAAAAAACATGTACTTTTATAATGGTAATTTAATTACATTTTAAGGGTGAAATTTTTTAAATAATAATTTTGAAACTTTATTTTATTTAATATATATATTTAATCATAATATTTTATATAAAATAATAATAATTTGGTCAATAATAATTTCTTATATTTTTCTGGAACATTTTATTTTTTAATGAACATTTAAAAATACTGATATTTAGTTCAAAAATAATTTTCCAAATAATTTGACTATAAGGATTTATATAAAATATAATTTATTTTAATGTATGATTTTATAATATTTGGATTAATTAATATAATTTATATCATTAGAAAAATTTTATATTGGAATTGATTATAAAAAACCTATCATTCTTTTGGATGTTTTTACTTAAAAAACTTGCATTGTCATCACGCCTTCTGGATGAATTTTAATTTATTTTCACCCACTTCTATGAATTGAATATGAAAATATGGATTACATATTTCAAATAATAATAATTTATAATTTCTTATAAGAACATATTTTTGATTAAAAATATTAGTGAAAGTAATTAAAATTAATTACAAAGATTAAGGTTTAATTTTGCTTAATTAGGGACTAAAACGTAACCATAAAGCACAAAATGATCTACGAACTCTACAAAGAACAATTTTATTGAAATATATAGACCATATATTATCTTATATATAATTGGGTCAATTATTAGATGAAATTTCATTACAAAAATCATTGGATGAATTCATTTTTAAAAATATTATAAGAGTGGCACTCGTCTTTCAACATATAAGGCCACTACATCTCCGACATCCTCACACCACCAAAAAAAATTGGATAGGCCATAATATAGTCCCAAAACACCTCTCATGTACCATTATTACATCCATTTGGAATAAATACATCTATAGAATCCCTTTTTTATAAACATAATGGGGTTACCATATTTTTATGGAAATGTTTCCCAACAATCTCTATTCTTTCATTTACTTATCCACTCGTTGTACTCTTATTATTAAATAATTATATAATTTTTTTTAATAAATAGATTTTGATATTTTGATATTTTTGTTTTTACCTACACTTACACTCACACACACACCTCCTTCCAAGTGTTGAAAAACCTACTATTTCTATATACAATTAACTATTACCTCATGAATCGATGATTGTGCATTTTTCCTTTACCTTCACTTAGGGTGGAAATTTAGAAATAAAATACATTTTAATATTTTTTATATGATATTTATTAGTTATTTATGATTCCTTAATTACTTATATTTACATATATGTATAATTTCAATTTTTTGTAAAAACAATTGCACTATTTGTGGATGTGTGGACTACCAACCCATCAAATTGATATGATTAATTTAGACTATACATGGAAAATATAGAAGGATAATAATAATTAAATATATTATAGAGAAAAATAATACAAATTATATTAATTACCTAATTTATATTCTTTATATATAGATATATCATTTTCACTATTACCCTTTCACACACTAAAAAGGGGCAACGTCGATCGTGGATGTGTGGAAAACCGCCACCTCGACATGATGTGATTCATTTTTCAACACAATATATATATATATATATATATGTAAATATGATAATTAAATATATTATTTATTATATAATGACAATTATATAAAAATATAATTCCACCCACCTTCTTTTCATAACGATCATCGAAAATTTAGAATGTTACTCATGCGTACCTACGACCTACTATCTCCATGATCGTAAGGTTGGATAATTTTTTAAAACTATATTTATTGATTAAGTTGAAATTTATAATTTATTTATACATATGATAATTATATGCAGATTATTATTATAGAGATATTATATAATGACGCCTTTTACTATATTTGACATACCAAAGTATTCTTCATATATAAACTGAATTTGTTAAAAACACCTGATATAAACATAACTATTGAATTAGTTATAAAAATCATAGAAATAAGTGAAATAAAATAGTTTTATAAATGAAAAACCATCTCAATAAATTATATAATTAATATAATTTTATCATAAAAGTATATAATGGATATTCACCCGAAATGAAATACAATTTAAGGGTTTTCCAATCAATTTACATTCAAATGAGACTTAATTTTTAGTATGAACCTAGTTTATTTTTTGTTGTGTATAAAGTTAATTTGAAATATTATATGATAAAAACATTTATTGTCATGAACATTGTTTTAATTTTATTCGTTCTTGAGTCTTATGATTTAAAATCATTTAATGTGTTATGAGACAATTTTGATTATTTACTGATTATTTTCCTCTAGACTAAAACGAATGATTATTCAATGGAATTTATATATGGAGAATTTATATAAACATTGATTGATAAACCCTATAATATTTATCTGGTTATTCATGACCATTTTGAGTATTAGTACATATTTTCCACTCTTTGGTACTCAAAATGTTTTTAAAATTATTTTTATAAAACTAAATGTTGTTTATATTTTTAGATAGAGAACCTAATTTTATCTAAAAACCATGTTTTTTTAATGAAACACCCCAACCCTTGTTACCTAGATTATGTTAATTTGTACATAACATTGGCATGATCACATGTGATCATGTATCCGAAGACCGATTTGTTTAATAGATTTGGAAATAATATATATATTCAAATGTTTTACATTATATCATCAAATGGAAAAACAACTACATTGTGTCTCCTTTGAACACACTCATATCCTATAGCCTATTCTTATAGGTTAATCGTAATATACATCTTTGCCTCATGGAAAAATTAAATCATAGAAAGGGGTGAGCTCAGATGTTTATTAAGGATAAAAATATAACGAATACTATCATAAAGAAGAATAAACATTTAAGGAAATGTATAAAAATAATACAAAATAATTTTAAACATAAACATCAGAATAATATGGAATATATAAATCATATAATTGCATTTTAATATAAACATGGATATTCTACATATCAAATAATCAGAAGTAATATCAATAACTAATTTCATAATAATGGATTGCATAATGTCGGACATAATATCCACATTGTCATGGCCTCATGAGAAGAATACAAATAATATTTTGTCAATAGCTTTTTGTAAGACACTAGTTTGTCCAATGAGACCTATTGATGCATTTATGAGATATAATAGGCACCACCCATCACATTCTATTCCCAATGCATTCCTCATATAAAAATGATGAAATGTAATATAATATTTCGTATTAAAACTAGTATTAGAAATGTCAACACTTTAACCATATACCATTATTGGTATAAAAATATAAAATCCACAGTCAAACATATAAAAAACCCATGAATCCAATATCGAAGAGTATATGATAATAAATTAACTTCAAAAAAATTTAAAATCCATTGGAGGATGTTTATATAGATGAAATCAATCCAAAGGCTATTTGAGTGAAATATTTAATACTACATTGAAATCATTAAAAATTAATGAAAAAAATTATTTTGATAATATTTATATAAGCATGAAAGGAAAGCTTTGAAGGTGTTATATTAGTGGAAAATAGTAATACCTGTTCTATAAGTTAAAAAACATTCTTTCATTAATTTGTCAAAATTGCTTAAAGTACCTTGTTAGGAAAGCGATTAAATGATTCCTTTCAAACCATTTTATAAAAAATAAAACAAATGTATAAATTAATTTAAAACATATTCTGGTAAATAGTGAAAAATGATTTGAAATACATTTTTATGAAACACAAATTTGTATGATATAGATGTCCTAGTATATAATAACGTATAAAAAACCTCAGATAATATATAGATTGTAATATTAACCCTTATCTTTTACTTTTCCTTGGTTGAGGGTTCATTAACCTCTTGCATAATAGTTAAATCAATGTTATTAAATTATAAAATAACCATATACATAAATATGATAGTATACACGATCTTTGAATATTGTTTTTCTAATAATATTTCTGTACTATAATTATTTCGGGTGTTAACTGATTCATTTTCCATAATATTTTTTTCTACTTAAGTCATATTTGTTATGGATATGTAATATTTTATTCATATAAATAATGATATTATGTTCTTAAAAATTATTTTAAATCATAAAATATAATTAATTCTGGAATGTTAATGAATGGAATGAATCTCATCGTGTTTGTGAAGATGGTAATCTGTACCTATGCATGTGCGAGAATATCATTCAATTGATGGTGTAATCATATGTAAATGTAAGGAATGTAATATATACAGAACAATTAACATGATATATTTATTATTTTCATCAATTATTATCATTATTATACCCATACAAAAAATAATGTGTTGAATGACAAACTACACCACGACGTGGAGACGTTAAGCCTTACGTATGCACGTATGGGGCTTATTAATTACTAGGAGGTATAGAATAGTGAATATGGATTTACCATATTTATAATAAAATCACAATATTTACAAGGTACTTTATTTTATAATTTGGTATGGAAACAACCAATAAAGTGGATGTGGAATAAAAAAGAACTGTGAAAGAGATGATGAAATTATTACCTCTTTCATCGAGTGTTTGCTTTTGTTTTGATCAATAGGGATACATAGGATGAATTTAAGATAAACATATGGCAAATAGGATTATGTTTGGGTATTTTGGATGATATTTGAGCAGTCTTTGGTCATTCCAAATTGATTTGGAGGTGTGACATTGAGAGAAAGAGAAGTACCCTTTTATAAGGGAGGTGGGAATCACTCTTAGAAAAAGCTTGAAATTTTATTTTATTATAAATTTATTTTCGGTTTAAAATCACATAAAAATAATTATTTCAAGCATAAAAATGGTCTTGGTTGGAAACCTCTCAACCAATAATATTTTTATATGTTTAGGTCACCATATTAACCTTATCTTTTACATTTAACTCTTAGTTAAATAGTTTATCTTTTACAATGTAAACTTGTATTTTTACTTTACATGGTTAATAAACATACTATAAGTCTTTGAGAAAATATAATGTGGTTAATTATTGATATATATATAATAATTTTCATTCTTTTTCAGTACCATTGTTATTTAAGAATTTTATATCATTAAATTATACAGTATTTGTTTTTAAAATTCATTTATGTCAATTTTGATCCTATATATTGTTTGGTTTTTTTTGAAAGTCATGAAAATTTTTGAACATTGACCCAAATAAATTAAATCATTTATTACATGTCATATTATCATAGAAATTTATTATAATGCATTAAAATTATAAAATAACTTTTTTTTGGATATTTATAACAACAATTATTTACATATTTCATTAATAATTTAACTACTACATCCTCATTATGTCATAATTATATATAATTATTTAATAAATAAAGATTATAATTAAAATACCATTAGGTAGGAAATATTTTTATCTTTATAATAAATATTTATAGTTGAATTTATCTATGTATAACCGTATATTAATAGTTTTTTGGTTATTAAAATATTAATTTAACACTTTTAACAATTTTTTGAATAAAATAATAATAAATTTATAAATATAATCCATGTTGATCAAATATGATCATATATTATTCATAATGATTATTTTGGTCTAAAAAACATATCATATTGAATTAGGACATGTGTTAGTGTAATTATAATTTAATTTTTACCTTTAATTACCCTATTAATTTTAACTATGGTAAATAAAATTCAAATGTTTCTATTCACAAAAAATTATTATCATCCTTTTTAATAACATTTCATTTACTGATGACAACCATGTCTCTTGGATTTTTAAAATTCAATTAACAGAATTTATAGAATATGGTTTTATGCAAATTTTCAAACGTGCCTAGAAGGTAGGTAAAAGACGTTAATCATTTCACTAAAATTTTATAAATATAATCTTATAAAAAATTACTCTAATGAATGAAATTTAACTAATATATGTATTATGTATTTATTTTTTATTAAAATAAATTTTAATAATTTCATAAATGAAAGCCAGTTTTATGAAATAATGTAATGTTTTTCCTATTCATAAAAAATTTATTGTTTTCAGAAAAATACCAAAAATTATCAAAATGCTAATTATGATAATCTGGATAAAAAAATGATGTCTATATTAACAAATTAAAACATAGGAGATTCATTAATTAATTTAAAATTAATTTCCACTGTCAAAACCAGAAAGCAGGTTTTTTAAAAGTAAAAACTATCAAATGATTGGTATGTGTTTATATCAAATTTCATTGCGAAATTACATCCGATGAACTAAATTATGTTAAAAGATAAAATATAATCTATTTATATTTTAAAACCCCTAAAATTTATAATTTAACAACATAAATTATTTTATTTTAAAATGATATTTTTGTAAAATTAATTATTTTTCCATATTCATCAAAATATGAATGTTATCAGAAATGTACCCAAAATTTATCTAAACTAAAATTTTATGATCATATTTTAAATAAGAATTTAATTTGATTAAATTTAATATATAAAGGTTTTGAATATTATATTTAAAATGGGGTTTCAATTAAAATGATGAAAACAACATTTTTTTTAAAAATACTTATTTTATCTCAAAAAATGAATTTGTCTTCATATTATGTCTATGAAACAAAAAAATATGACTGTTTAAATTATACAGGTTGTATATAAAATTCAAAATTGGGTTAATACTATTCATATCTTCTTTTAAAACGACTAGTTCAATAGGACATGATGCGCTTGAACTCGGAGTTGCATGTAGCGCAAGATATTGTATTATATTTAAGAGATAACATACTACGAAATATTGGGGTGTTACGATTAAATTGTTTTTAAAAATGTTTTTATAATTATTTAGTAATTAAATTTTTACTCATTGTTTTCTTTTAACAATGTTTTTTATGTAATATTTTTATCTCTTTTCAAATAATGAATTTTTCTAACCTTTAACCATCCAAAAAGAATATTATTTTTACCTCGTACGACTTGTATGAAATTTCCTAATATCATTTATTTGATGATTCCATTGAATTTTTAAAAGGATAATTTTTAATGGAAATAATTTCATAAGTTATTATAAATGGTAAATTTTTCAAATTGGTTTAATAATAATAGGATATTTCCTGCACTTTTGTTTTTAAAAGATCATATTATATTGTAGAAATTCATTAAGTAAAACAACCATTATTTTTATTCGACAAGGGATATATTATATTGAAACCATTCCATTTCATACTGTGGATAATTTTAAATTTATATGTAGAAGGATACTGTTAACATTCACTCCCTTTTCCCATATGTTAATATTTTTGAAATATTCAATATTTTATGATCATCAAAAATTGAATTTACCTTAAATTATCTATTTCCTTCATCAATGATATTACAATTTCTTAACCCATATTTCGATATAAATATGGTGTCTAATAGGGGAGTTTTTTTATTATGTGGGAAAATATTAATAAATTTTTATACTTTATTCAATACAGATATTTGATAAGGCATATTTTTTATTAATTAAATAAGTTACACAATAAAGAGAATGATTTGGATATGCAATGAAGGATGGAGCCGATAAATTATATATCTTCTTGATGTATCGATTGGTTCTCATGAGAAGAATATGTTGTGGAAATTTTATGGGGTTCTATAAATTTTTTAAACATTTTGAAGGATTGATGTTGACTATATAGATCCTCATGTTCCTTAGACATGACATCCAATTAATCATTTCTTTCATGGAAATATAATTTGTCATTGTTATTATCTATGAGATATTCATATGTCAAATTACGTGGATGTATTTCATTTTCTTTTTATTCATTAAATGGAATGTGTTATCATTTTATAAGCCTTACATATTTATTTTTCCTTATCATGTTATTTGAATGGAATTTGTTTTTATTTTTTTACATTACTGAATTATTTATGTCCTTAATTTATAGTTTTTTGATTACATGTCCTGCATGTTTTATTATTTACCATTCTATAATTATTGATCTTATTGATTAATTATTTCTTCATTTATATTTTTAAATTACTAAGTATTTAATATCACCCTTATTATGATTCGTTCCGTATTAATCCAAAATGAATACTATATAATATATGCTGAAATATACTAATTGGAAAAATGCATCCTTGAAGATATTTCTTTATTTTGAATAAAAAAATTATGTTTTAATTATTGAATTCATTTGAAATCAAATACTCATTTATGTAGTTGGATTAATAAGTCTACAAAACTCTTTGGTCATTCAAGATTTGATTCCTTGTAATCATGACAATGAATGTAGTATAAAACAAAGACTCCATGATATCTAAGGCTAGGTCACTATAGTTGATATCAGAAAAAGATTAGAAGAAATATTTGGAACTAGATTTATAAAATCATATGTTAGAGGAAATAACCGTAAGGTAGAATTTGAGTATATGTACATAAAAACATCCTCGGTTTTTTTAATGTAGAGATTGTGTGGGTATTCCTAGAATTACATCATTGTATAGATATTACGAGTGGATGTGGTACTGGTATGGATATACCCAGGAGTAACAAATCTGAAAATGTGTTTTGGGCCTTTTTTGGGGTATCTTTGTACACAACAATGGGCCTTATTGAGGACATTTTTTGACTCTCTTGGTGGATACTCTTGGAAGAATCAATATTTTCTTTACAAATGACTATATATAATTAGAATTAAAAAATAAAATGAATGATCATGGTTTATACTAAGGTGTTTTAGATGGAACAGAATGTGTCATTATTTAGAAATTGAACTAATTTTATTATTGATAAAACTACGGCCAATGAATGAACTATAAAGAAATTAATGGATGGTGTATTTATGTATTGGGTTTTTTAAAAACAATTGTTAAAATGAAATCTACTGATTATCAAATTTTCATTGATTGACATCATATTATATATGGATATTATGTCAATTTTTTTCTACAACATGATAACATATATTCATGGTGACAACAAATCTGTTATGGAAAGGTCGCAGGTCTTGATCCCATGACCAAAGGATGATAAGGGTTTCCCTCCAACCAAAAACCTACATATTTTCCTTGTTATTTTTTTTTATTTTAGTGAAAATATTTGATGAAATAAATTTAATGATGAAACAATAGTATAACTTTTGTGGATAATAGATTAATTTATAAACAATGTTAGTTTTGGATAATAGTTAAAGACAAATATTCAAACTTGTCTATCTTTTATGTCTCTTATGATACATTAGAAATTTATTTTTCTGCTTCATGCATCAATATTAATTTTTGAATGACTTTGAAAAATGATTCAAGAATAACCAAAGTTTGAAGTTTTTTTAATAGAAATATAGCAAGTAATATAAAAAAGTAGTAAAATACCTCCTCAAGATTAAGAAAAGTATCTTCTCAAAACAAAATTGTCCTAATACCTTAATATCTATTGAACATGTGGTCTTCTAAGTCATAATTGATTTATTTCTATAAGGTCCTAAGAATTGAATTTATAAATCAGTTATATCTAATTGATTACCTAAATCACACCCGATAAATATTTATTCTTTTACTACTTGTATATATTATTATTATTCACTAATGTTATCATATATAGAGACTTAGCTACCTGGTAGTCAATGTGACCTTTGTACATCCCATTCAATCGTTTATTAATGATGTTTTATGAACCCTTATTATTATGTTAGATTTAAATATAGGAAATATGAAACACTATATTAACAAAGATGGGTTTAAATTGCATTTACACAATTTAGTCTACTATATACTTATTATTTTTTGAAAATTAAATACATGATATTTCTTGCAATGAAGACATCATTGTGTTAGCTTTCATCGCACAGAAGTGTGTTATTCCCCAATAGCTTGTGTTACAAGAATGATAGTGTTCTTCCAAATATAAATGTATTTTTAAAATATTACTATCTAATATAATATGTTATAACCTAGCCATTATATTAGAGTTTATAAAGGTTAATAACTGAATTTAAAAAAATGGTTTATATAAATTTAAAATAAATTTTTTAGCTATAGGTTAATGAGAATAACAAATAAGAACAAATATGATATAAAATGAAATATTCTTATCTATATGTTTCCAAATGAGTATTGTCTTAATAAGAAAATTTAATTATAGTTTTTTAATTATTTTAATTAAATATTTCTGATATATAATCAATAAAATCATTTTGATATTTTATATAAGTTATCATATTTATAAGATAAGAAAAAACACAATTTCACATATAAAAACACATATTTTAATATTGGTAATTTTACCTCTTTTTAACAAATAACCCAATTTATATATTAATTTTGACACATTAATTTATTATTACATAAAAATAAAAATAATATTTTAATGATAAATATAATAAATATGTTATGGATAATGTTTTATACTTTTGAAAAAAAATCTATTTGTATTAAATAGGTTAAAATACAGAATTTTATTTCAAGTATTCTTTTACACCTAATTTTCTTTATAAAGTTAAAATATACATTAAATTATTTTAAGGATTATATAGAGAATATTTTTAGCTTTAAATACAAATCATATGTTTTAGATCAATTAAACATTGAAATTGATTATAAAAATATAGAATACATTCAGATGTTTTTACTTTAAAACCCCTCATTGAAACCTCCCCATCGAAATGAAATTTTTTTCATTTCAACAAATAATATGATTCAAATTTAGAAAAATTAATTAAATATATGGAATAAGATAAATTTATAATTTAAAAGATGAAAAAAATTCTTCCTGAACAAAAATATTAGTGAAGGTAATTAAAATTAATTATAATGTTTAAGGTATAATTATGCTTAATAAGGGACTAAACCATAACTATAATTCCCAATATGACTTATACATAAATACAAGAACTATTTTATGGATATATATTGAACATATATTATACATTATAGAAACTTTATACTATTTAATCCTCTTGAAATAAGAAATACTTGCGTAGTATTCCATTTTCAAAATATTACAAGAGTGTCACACCTCCTTCACTAGAAAAGGAAACCACTACAACCACATACTCACACCTATAAAACCAATAATATTTAGATAAGATCTAACCAAATATATTCCCAACATCATTCACCTAGGCAATGAATCCTATATTTGGGCATAATTCCGTCCATAGAATTCCTTCAGTATAATCCATAATGAGTTACCCTCTATTAAATTTAATGTTCTCCTAATATCTATTTAATATATTTTTCTCCTCTACTCCCGATACTCTTCTTATTCTATGAATACATAAAATAAAATTTCTCTTAAATATAATAGGATATTTTTAATGTATTATTTATACCTATCCTTACACATGCATCCTTCTAATTGTTAACGAGAATACTGTTTCTATGTGTGGTGTACTACTGCATCATGAAATGATGATTGTTCATTTTTCCTTTTCGACTTCTCATAGTGTCCATTATGATGAAAAATATGTTTACATATGTTAAATATAATATTTTATTTATTTATTTATTATTATTTATAAATTTTACGATAGATATCTTTATACATTTCATTTTATTTAAAAATAATAATGTTGTTTTTGAAAGTGTGGACAACTGAATCCTCAAACTGATATGATTCATTCACACAATACAATGAATAAATAAAATATGATTATTAATAAAAAATGATACATAACAAAAATCAATATGATATTAATTAAATAATTATATTTCAGAAAGTAATATATATGTGTGTGTGTGTATCATTTTCTTTGATACCCTTTCACACACAAAAAATTGATTATGTCAATCATGGATGTGTGGACTACCACATCCTGGACACGATGTGCTTAATTTTTCATCAGAAGAAATATATATATAATTATATTTGATTAAATAAAATGTTATTTATGATTTAATGACCATTTCTGAAATATATAATTCTACCTACAATTTATCTAAAACAATATTTGAAAAATGAGAACGTTACTCATCCGTACAAATGGGCTTCCGTCTCCATGATCGAAACATTGAATCATGTTTCATAAACATATTTAATTATTTTTTTAATATTATAAATTATTAATAAATATAATAATTATTTCATGATTTTTATTATTTATATTTTATATTAAAAACCCTTTGATCAGAGTTGACATAACAATGTTGATTTGACAAATAAACCGAATTTGGTTAAAACACCCATCATAAAATTAATTGTTAAATAAATTGTACAAATCATTGTAATAAGTGAAAAAAAGAATTGAAAAAAATGAAAATGTTTATCATGAAATTATATAATTAACCAAATTTTCTCATATATTATTTTACAAGATGTTCTCTCGAAAGGAAATTCTAGGTAAGGGATTTTCATCACGATTTACATCCCATTGAGACTTAAATGTTGTTATGCATCAAGTTTTTTTATATAGTGAATATAATGACATTGAAATGTTATATCACAAATATATTTTATCTCAGGATTTTATAAGTTTTATTTAATATTAATCATTCATATGTATTATGATTTAAAATATTTCAATGTGGCATGAGACACTTTGGGATGTTTAATGATTATTTTTCCCAGGACTAATACTTTGATATTTTAATGGAATTTAAATTTGAGAAAATTATATAACCCTTATTAAATAATCCTATTAATTATTATCAATTTATTTATGGAAATTTTTGACTATTAGTACTATAATTCCACACTTTTATAATAAAAATGTTTACAAATTTTTTTTGGAAAAACAATATTTATTTCTATCTATAGTTGAAGAACATATTTCCTACTAAAAAACTAGTTTTTAAAAAAAATTATATTTAAAAATAAAATTATTTCCTAAGTAATTATATTTTCCTTTTTTTTATTTCAACATTTATTTAATGGAATAATCTAGTCTCTTTTCAGACATGGAAATTTTATATCCTTTAATCGAGTAGGAGGAATGTTTTTTTTACCTCATATGACTTATATAGATTTACCTCTATGAATTTATTTGAAGATTACATTCATGTTTAAAAGTATATATTTTAATGAAAATATATTTCAAAGTGATTTTCATAGAAAAGGTTTTTCATAATAAAATTATAATTTCCTCAATTTCTTTTAAATGATCATTTAAAAGTATTTTTATTCGTCCATGACAAGAACCCTTCTTTTTTACTCTACATGGGATATGATATATTGATATTATCCTATTACTTCCTTTATATGAAATTTTATATATTTCTATTAGGATTTTATTAACATTAACATTATTCATTTGTTAGTACACATGAAATATTCAATCACATATGATCATTGAACAATTAATTTCTCTTATAAAATACATTTTATTTATCATGGATATTATTATTACCTATACCATATACCTCATTACATAAAATGTATACATTATAAACTTTTTTATTATTTGGGGAAATACTTATTAATCTATATTCATTGTTCAATATACACATTTTATAAGGCATATTGTTTATTATTTAAATTGATTACTCAATTAGAATAATGCTTTAGACATGCAATGAAGGGTGGATACACGAATTTGTATAGGTGCTTATTTTTCTATAGGTTCTCATGATAGAAATAATTTTCAAAAATTAAATGGGGTTCTATACATAGTTTTATAGATTATATATGATACGTTTTGATATATTATTTCTTCTTGATCCATAAAATTTATGTCTAATAATAAATGATTTCCCTCATAGAAATTTTAGTTATCATTGTTTTTAACAATGAGGTTTTTATATGATAAAATCTATGGATGATTTTAATTATCACATAATTGATTAAATGACAAGTGTCTTTAGTTTCAAACCTATATATATATTTATTTATTTATTTTTCCTTAACATTTTACTTGAATTTCATGTGCTTCCATTTATTACCTTTCATAATAGTTTATGTACTTATATATTAGTATGTTTATTTCATGCTATGTGTGTATAGTTATTTAAAATTTGATAATTATTAATCAAATTGATTCAAAAAAAATTATAATATCTTTTTCACTTAATGAGAATTTGATCTCACCATTATTTTTTTTATTTCCTGAGGAATCCAAGAAGCATACTATGAATGACATATAGGAATATACTAGATGAGATAGGGTTATCCACAATGTTATATATTTATTTATAACAAAAAATATTGTGTAATTAATGTATCCATTTTTTATCCTTGACCGATTTATGTATTTGATTTTCCAAAAATACTGAACTCATCCGCCCATTGGGATTTTATTCCTTGTAATCATTCTGATTTAATTATTTGCAAACACTAACTCTGGGATTTTTTGGGCTAGGTTGTAACAGTATCCTTTGTAAATAGTGGTTTTCCATTACCCAAAGAATATATTATAAATAAGGTTAATTATAAATTTTAAAATTAATATTTATGAATAAATAAAGTACACAATAAAACAAAAAAAATTACAAAAAAAGTTACAAAAAAAATTATGATGTTACTATTATACCCTTCTATGTACTTCTTATATAAATGATGTTATCTCAAAAAACATGTTTTGACAATATGATATATTTAGCATGTACATCATCATCTCACTCCTAAACTACTCATAGATCAATCCAATAATCAAATGATTAAGAAAAATAGAATTATATTCCCTCATATAACTTTATCACTCTAGTACATTATCCTCATCAGGTGCTCCTCAATATATGTATATTTATCCAACTCAGCGTCCTCACAATCTATAACATGTACAAGATTTAGAATATACCACTAAATCTAAGAAACAATGAACATATAATGCAATTCATCAGAACATGGATGATGTTTCAATTTGAATGCCACTATACCAACCCATTAGGTGATCTCAAATGGTAAAAAAGCAATGGTTCTAGTTTCCCCTTCTTCTAAAAATAATGATTCCAAAACTGAGTTGACCACCATATGAAAACCTGATCACCAATATCCATATTCAAGGGTCATATCAACCGGTTTGCATTATATTACTCTTCTTTGAGTAGTCACTAACTCTTTCCAAAAACAAAAATACCCACTCTATGGTATACTTTACTAGAAATTCCCAACCACTGCCACCTCCCCTTCATTGTTGCAACAAATAGAGAGTATCACAATAATCCATAGATAACCAAAAACAATTCAACATATATAGAGTCATAGATACTATGTTTTAATGACCCCTAAGACATTATTAGAAGGTAATTATGGGATCCATAGATGTAATGAAAATAGGTTCAGGGAATATAGAATATATGTGAATCATATTGTATCATTAAATGTAAGTCGAACAATGGTACATTTTACTCAATCTCAACTGATTCCCTAAGAACTTCTCCAAGACCATTTAAAACCATTAATTAAAACATATGTATATATATATATATACAATAAAATTATCAAAGGAATACCATGTAATAATTATATATAATGGATATAAAACATCCACGACCTATCCAATGACTGATTCTCAAAGATCAGTAATAAATTAGAAATTGTTTTTATCCAATAAGTAATCACATAGATAGAATTATGAATCATTGAGGTCCTGGGATACCCCACCACAAATTCCATAATAAAATCATCCTAGATATATAATGGAATAGAAAGTGTCTATTGAAAACCTCTCAAAAATTGGTGCTAAAACTTCACACATTGGTAGGTAAAAAATTAGTAAACAAATCCATCAGTATCCCTCATTATCCCAAATTTATCAAAACATCCATAAAAATTCACAATAAATATTTTTCACACAATGATCTTCTTCACACTTATAGGTATGAAGTCCCTCACAATCACCTTTATTATAGAATCAAAGATGAAAACTATCCCACACACATGTATTACATCATCCCCATCCAACAAACACTAGATTATTTGGTAACATCATGATAGTTGTTTCTTAATCAATACACAATATAGGATAGTCTCTTATGTTGAAATTGGCCCATATATTACTGAATATTTTAACTACAAATATGGAACATGTCATTGATCCAGGAACCTCATAAGCATACATCCTATAGTCAACCAACTAGCACAGAAGGTGATACTATTCATTTGAAGGCCATTCAACAAGATCCTAAGCTACATGTGTCACACTAATAGGAGAACCCACAATAATGATACCCTTACGTGGTGCATAATCCTTCTTAAACACTAAAATGTATTAATAATCTACCCAATATATCTCCATAAAATATATTTCCCCCTATATAAAGATATATTGGTGTCTATTATATTCTATGTATTAAATAATCCTATCATCAAAGAGACGGTTTCACAAAATCATCATCTTATGGACTATAGAAACTAACTACATGTCATGAGTAGGAATGTTCTTATCAAGGGCTCACAAATAATGTTATCCTTAAGATACTATATATTTCATTTTTATCAATACCACTCGTAATCCAATTCATGATTCATCATAGTATATACCATAGTTGATCACTAAATGGGGATGAACAAATACTAGAGTTATTTTAAACATCTTATTTAGCTCATGGAACCCATACTCTCATTTCTATGACTAATAAAACTCCACTTCCATAATTTTTATTACTGTCAAGGGTGATGATAAATGATATATATCATGGATAAAATATTCGTAGTATCCCTCTAAACCCAAAAAATCTTTATTTATAAAATTTTTTGAGGTTATTTTCATAATATAAGTTCATCTATATTATATTAGTCTATGGATATGCCTATATTAGACATTAATGGACTCCATATTTTAACCTCCTAAGTCAAAATAACAAATCATCAACATATTTTCCTAAACCTGATGTTATCAATGTGTATTCATGACTATCTCATGGTGGTTGGTATACAAATCAAGGGTCAGTGAGTATATGGAGTTGCCATCAACAAACATGATGATGAAAAATTTAAGATATGGGTGTAATATCTTGATTATGTGATACATGAAAATTTATGTTGCATTTTTCAGTCCCAATGACATCACAATGTACTCCTACAGTTTATAAATATTTGAAAATTCTTTCATTGAAATATCTTAATCTTTAACTAAAAACTAGTGATAACATTTTCGAAGATCAATCTTGGTGAACTACTAGGTTACCTGTAACTGAAAAATGGTATCATAAATATGTGAAAAATAATATACATTCATCCCCATCACCTTTATCATGGGATGTCGTGTAAGGTTTTAAGGAATGAAATACTAATATAAATCCTTAAAATATGGAAATACATTATGACTACCACTGATCACACTAAAGGATCTAAGAACAAAATATAATTCATCGTCATACCATTATGGATTATTTATATTAAAAACTACCTAATCCATTTTCCCACTCTATAGTCATAACATACTCTTTTACCATTTTTTCAACCAGTCCATTTCACAAATTACTTCGATGGTCATCTTCACTAAAATCATTAAATCCCGTAGATTTTTATAAAATTGGATATGATAATAGGAAACTCTAGGAATAACGAAATTCAAAAAGTTTAAAAGAAATTTTTTTGTTAAGGGATATAAACTATAAAAAAACATTACTAATAATTCATCTCCACAAAAAATATGAAAATAGTTCAATTTATTTATCATTAATTTGTGATTTATAACCTAATAGTACACATATTGATACCTGAAATTATATAAATAATAGTTTATTTTCAATTAGGTGCATTAAGAAACAAAATAAAACCAGAAATACATCATGATTATTAAATACATCCTTAAGTTTATCACAATTAAAACTGTATGGGATAACCTGGGTACAAACATAAAAAGGGCTGGGCTATACAAACCATTAATGGAATAAAATAAAATAACATGATGAATCTGTTAATTTAATAAAATATAAATATCAATAGGTTATAATGGGAGGAGAATAATATACATGAAAAACATGACATTCCATTACAGGATAACATAATTCTTCTCATACTATAGTTTCAAATCATTTGAGAGATCAATATGTAATGACAACACTATTGGATTTACTACATTTGGGGTGTTTGGTATGTAATTCATTATAATAGATACATGAAATATACAATGTTTTTGAGATAGGATAGGTAGTAGTTCTAGTAAAAAAGCCACTACATTGATGTGATAAAGGATCTCAAACTGGTAGATGTTTCTTATAATAAGATTTTCATTCGTACCAAATATCATAAATTTCATTCATATAGATATGAATAAGAGTACCATATTTCCCACATAAAACCCTATATATCATCCATGACTCTCTACATAGATCTTTCTTAGAGTATGAGAAGACATGATGTGCTACTTAATGGTATTGATCATTTAGAAAATTAACATGAACATTCCAAGACCTAGTAATTTGTGTTCCCCAACGACATCTCAACATGTAAGTGTTATTCACCTCTTCCTGTAAAGGTATTAATTGGCATCCATTTGGGTTCTTGAGCGGGACCAATAATTATATGGGAATAGGACCAAAAGAATATATTGTCCCCAAACTCCATTGAAGTCAATTGACTATGATATCAAAATTATCTCATGTTTTGGATAGTCCACTAAGATTATACATTAGTTTGAGGGTGATAAGTTGTGTTGAAGATCAAACCAGTATATAAATAATGTTGAAGACTCTTCCAGAATAATTAATACAATCATGGGTCTTTATTGGATGAAATTTAGAGCATCGTTATTTGAAATCTTACCACTTCTCTAATGTATATCCATTCATGATAGTTGATTATGAAATCCATTATAATATAAATGAATTATGCAGTATTTGTATGATGATCTACCAAATAATATGTATAATTATTTAATCTTTGTTTCTTCGTAATACTACTTACAATGTCTATGGTGGTGTTTTTTCACATTTCCATGTATGTATGTGTAATTTATGAATTATCCTTTTGGATTTATTACTTTAAACATTCAATTATTGTCATACAAGACATAAATATGTATATTCAGTGTCTCATTCTTCATATTTCCCCACCAACAGTGAAACTAGAGGACATGATACATCATTGTGATTCTAGGATGGATACCGAAGGTTGAACTATGTGGATCAACAAATAACTCCTTCTTTAAACCATGATTTGATGGTACCAATAGCGATGACCCAAATCTTAAAACCCCTTATTCATTAACTTTGAACTTTTAGTATTTACCATTACTTATAGCTCCCAATATCTTTAAAATTTTGATATCATATATTTGATATTTATTTATCCTATCTAGTAGGAATGGTTAGAAAATCCATTGTGGAAGGATTAATGATGTCTTTCCTTTATCGTTACCATGGGAATTGTTTCTATATATATGAAGATCATATCCCTCTTAATTTTCATAAATGATAAAATTTTGGGACCCTATCTATATGGATTATCTTCCATATTATTATCTTTCCTAGGATGGTAGTGAATTGATCATTCATAGTCCTAGATCAGATCTACCTATCATTTTTATAGCATATTCATCTCTCCAAGTGAATATAAATGAGAGAATTTTGTGATTCATATATATTTAATAATTCTTTCCAAAAATATAACTACCTCATAAATTCCAAGAGAATATCATTTCAACCAACTCTATAACATTATTGAGGTAGTTTTGTTCATTAAAAGTCAAATTTATTGAATGACGGGATATCGGTTTTTCATTTTGAATTAACAAACTACCCAATACACTCCTCAAAAGAACCGCTAAATACTATGAAATGTTTCCCACTAATAGTTATTGTGATTAATATTTCAATGATAATACCATTTTTAAAACCCTTTAGTATATCTTCACATTTATAATTCCAATACAACCTGACACCCATCTATGTTATCTTTGTTAGAGGGTTTGATAATTATGAGAAATTTCTTACAAATCTATTATACTACCAATATAATCCTAGGAAACTTTGCACATATGTCAAATTTGATGGAATAAAGGATCCATAAATTTAATTTTTGTTTGAAGAGTACAAAAATATAAAACTTCTTCTGAATATATTACCCATGTATGAGACTTATATTAACTAGAACTCATATTTATTATACTATTAAATATTCTATTTTTATAGAGTATTTTTCATTGTGCTCAGATGATCTTCATGATCCTCCATTCATTAAGAGTATATTATAATTCGATCTATAAAGATTTCCCCAAAAGTTCAAGGTATCTTGGAAAGACTCTATTAATTAATTCCAAGAATATTTTTTGAGAATTTTTTAATATGATATGAATTACTTTGAACTCATAGTGCTCATCCCTTGAAAAAAATTCAGTATTGTGGATAACTTCCATCTTCACCCAGAATTTGTTATATAACAACCAAAGATCCACATTGGAGAATTATTTTTCTCTACATAGCTGATCATACATGTTATTAATACATGATAGAGAATAATTATTATTTATCGGGATATTTTTGATCTCACATTAATCAATAAAAATGAAAAATGACCCATCATTCTTCTTGCTGAAGTGGAGTGTTGAACAAAAAGGAAAATCATATTGGTGTATGAACCATTTATCCAGAATCTCCATTAGTGTTTTTCATCACAATATCATTTTACACAAAATCCATTCTATATGGAGTCTTAATTTTTTTTAATTCCATGGGTAAAATATCGAGTGAATTGTAAAACACATGGATAATCAGAAGTCCATAAAATTCATTCAGAAACACATCACTATATTCCCTCATAATGGTTATGTACTAAAGGATGATTATTTACTTAAAATCAAAAAATTCATCTAAGTATTATTTCTCATAGGGAAAAAACATCCATCATTGATATGTTAGTGGTAAATAAAATTCAATCACCTCCTTTCACTTGTATAGAATGGGGGTTCGATTTATAATATTTTGAGTAAATTCATTCCACTGAAATTTTATGTAAACTCAGAATAGGGAATTCCATTCAATAATAATAATTGAATATACATCCACCAAAGGGAGTATGAGAAGGTTTATTGGGATGTTAATCCAAAATATTTTTATTGGAAGGAGTTATATACTCGAGGGTAAATAATTACTCCACATTATTTATTCCCCACCATCTTTACCTCCATTAATGGTAGTGGGGTTGAAATTATTATACTAACAATTATTTTTATGATGGAATAAATCGATAAATTTTAAATAAGTAAGCTCTATATTATATAATGAATAATATGGGTATTTTTCACCACATCATTGTCAGGATCCACCTTAGTGGTTTTGATGGAAAAATATCATCCTTTTTTCCATTGAGGTAGTTTTTTTCTCTGAAAACACTTTCCTTATATCATTGGTTTACAAATAACCATAGTTACACGTAGTTTAAACAATGAAAAATGAATCTATGGTTGGACATATAATTTCTTTCCTCTATTGAATTGGTGAATTTCTCCTATCAGAAATCACTATCTAGGTGAACTTCTTTCCCACACAAAAATCATCTCCTCATCCCCATTATGAAATTTATGTGGTGCTTCTATCCACACCTTTGAGAAGAGGAATGTTGAAATTTATTGAAACTGTTATATTTATCTATAAGACAACTTAAATTATAATCCACATTATCCTTCTTATCTATGGGAAACTCATGATATTTACCGATCTCCACTTAAATTGTTGGTGAAAATCAGAAAATTTTCACCTAGATATCAAAGTCTGATATCACCAAGGTTTTTCAGAGACTAGATTTTAGCTCACCAAAGATGTATTAAACCTTTAATTATGTGGTAATAAAAAATCCAGAGGCATATCATCAAATTACTGTAATTTTTGAATTATATTCCTTGATATATTCATTATGTTTTATATTTTGGGAATGGAAATACATTTCTATTTTAATTTAGATAGAGAGCATAAAATGTTTTTCGATTTGTTTTCCAAAATTCCTCCTACCTCATCACTTTGATATCATCCATAAACATCATATACAGAATCAATGTCGACCATAGATCAAATTATATTTCGATATGATAAAAATCCATTAAGAAATTCTCTTCCTCAACACATTGAAGGATGGATATGATCTTCTTAGTGGATTTGATCCATTGTTTCATGATTGAGAAATTATATAATTTATTGAATATTGAAGGACTTTATAACATAATGCTATAATGGTCAATGTGTTATTTCTTTAGTGGTTTTTGGATCTCCTCATGATGTAGGACTCTCCTCATAACTAGAGTCATCTAAGAGATTATCATCATAATATATGTGATTCCGACTCTCATTAGGCTAGGAAACTTGTTGGAGAAATTCATCACGTTTCCTATTACATTTATTATTCTATTGATTATCTATCTTTTATGCCACTAAGTAGAATAAATAGAATATTTGGGATGATTAATTTTAAACTATTAAATTTATAGATGGGAATCCAATCATTTTAAGTGAAAATATATAAATTATATGTATTTTATTGACATATAAATTCCAGGTATTAAATCTATGTGATGCATTATTTATTTCCTAAAATTTTATGGGTATTTTTCCAATATCAATGGTTTTTAAGGAGATTATTAATTTACCAAAGAACATACACTAGGACAATCAATCAATGTGTGACCCATGGCCTTTTATTGTGCACATGTTTGCAGTTGACTCAAGCTCAATGTTGTGTTTTTGGGTTTTACCCCTATGTACATTTGGTCCAGAACCAAATCTACATGAATTTTTATGATAATAATATATTTTCATTATAAAATAATTACTCTATACTTATAACAATTTATGTATTTTTCTAAAAAAAATAATTATACATAAATATTTCTCTAGATTATAAGAATACTAATTTGATAACATACTACACATTTCCATTAATACGAAAAATGAAAAACCCTTTCTTTTTCACAGATTAATTATTGATTTAACACATAAAAGTACTCATAATAAAACTTATAATATTTATTAAAAATGAATCATTGGGAATTATGTATATTACATAACAAATTAATATTGGAAGTACATTGTCTTTATTGAATTTTTTTAATATTCACATACTTAAAGTGCCATGGGATAACCTTGAGACATACCTAAGAAAGTGGTGAGATATAAATGATAGTTTGGAAATAATAATTGAATAACATAAAGACATTTATAATTTTATAAAATAGAAATATAAATGGGGAATAAATGGGGATAAAATAATAATATTTAACAATTAGTCATGATTTAGTTTGATAATATAATGGAAACATTGGAAACATGATAATAATATAAAAAAATTGCAACATAAATATAGGTAATGTCTAACTGCCAAGACATCATGATGGAAAATGTACCATAACAGAATTATTTTTACTTCTTATCACATCTTGAAATCTCAAGATACTGAACATTACTCAATGCATTGGAGTTTTATATAATTATGGTTGTTCCCAAAACATTCATTTTATTAACATACTTAAGGGATCCACATAGATAAGAAAACATGGAATCATTTATCAACACATATTATTACACAATCATGGAATTTGGAATAATTAAAGTTAATTTAGTTATTAAATAAATATAAATACATATAAGGGAACACACTTTATATGAAATTGTTATGGATATTGACCACATAATTTTTTGATGTGGAAAATTGAGGTGGAATTTTGGAAGAATAATGAGGTGTGTGAATTATAATGTAAGGGATTAATGAGAGTGAACGGTGTATAATATCATTTAGGAATCACAAAAAAAGTATGGGTGATATGTTATAGAATATTCCAATATTATGAAGTGGAGATGATGGTCATAAGATAAAGAATATAATTGAACAAAATGGATAAAAGAAAAGAACCCTTACCATGAAAGCATGACCCAAAATGTTTAGGAGATGATCCTTATGGGCGTGGGATCACCTAGGAAGGACTCTATAGAAGATATAGATGTGTTAGGATGTGATAAAATGATTTGTAGTGAATAATAATAGATGATTGGGATGTTTTATTATGTAAACGAGCGGGGGATTCAAAATTATTTCTTAAATACAGGTTTTGGACCCTAAATATTAAAATAGCCAAAATAAAAAACCATACAATGGTTTTTAAAATGGTTTCTACAAAAATATAGTTGTTTTATTTATTTAATAAGGCCACATGATGAACATAATAAAACAATACGATTTTTTATGTGGAAGCGAGTCATACTCTTAAATAATTGATTTTAAAACATTAATATATATTAATTGTTTTTGAGGATTTGGAGAGGCTTTATAAAATTAATAAAAAATATATATTATTTTAGTGGGAAAACAAATATTTGGTTGGTAATACCATTTTTAGTATCTATTAAATCGCATTTGTTTCATTATGATTCTATAAAACTCATCCTATAATTATATAGTATTTATTTTTTACATGAAAATTTGACTATCATAGAAAATTATGAATAATTCATTGTTAGATGATATAAAAATATTTAATCACTAAATTATATTAATGTTATCAATATAATTATAAGAATATATTTATTTTAACTTCTAAAATGTGAATTTAAATTTATTGTGAAATATTAGGTTCTATAACAATAATAGTTTTCAATGCCTTATGAAAATTACAATTGAAATCATAAAAATTACATGATCATTTATATTTAATAAAAATTAATTATTAGTAATATTTTATGAAAATATTAATTTTTAAAAAAATTTCATTTATTCATAAAAATAAACATTTTAATTGAAAATCAATAAAAAAAATAGAATTTGTGTTTTCTAACCAAAAAAACAAAACTAATTTATAACTTAATGTTAAGATGGAAATATAGATATTATTATTTTAAAAATAAAATAAAAATAATCATATTTTTATGCCCATATACATATACCTATAATAAACCAATGAAATCCAAAATTGTATGGTGCACAATAGTGAGACTTTAATGTGGTGGTTTAGTGTACATGGTTTGGTCCATGATTTTTATGAGCATGAACTTCTCCAAAAATCATTTTTTCTCATGCTCAAATTATTGGATCTCAACATGCACTGGGTCAATGGAAAAGGCTAATGATTTTTTATCCCTTAGAATCTATAATAAATGTGATACATAATGTATGATAATACTAGTTGAGGACATCACTACCTTCATTTGTGTCAATTAGATTTATTAAAACCCAATATTCATACTAATCATGTGATCAGTATTAAATAACCATATTATGGACAATAATTATTATCTATGGTGTTTTAAAAATGATAATATATAATAAAACAAAATAATTTCATGTCTTTTTTTAAAAACAATATTTTATAATTCATTTAATTAAATGATAAGTGGTATTTGTATTATAACAGTTCCTTTTGTTACAAACAACTATTGTCGATATTTAGTAATGGGAAGAACAAATATCAAATAAGGTATTATAAATCATAGAATCCATCAATATCATACCTTAATGCATGTATGTTCCCTCCCTACTAGAGTATATATTTTGATATACTCTATAAACTCAAATTTCCTCATCTTTATATCCCTTCTCATAATTCATTGTAGATTGAGATGTTTTCATCAACTAGAAAGGACCTCCACCCATAGATTTCCATGATCCACCATAAAAAAAATAAATGGGGAATTTGATAAACCATTACACAGGGATGGAACATGAAAAATGGATTACTACAAGCATTAGCATGTTTATCTCTTATCCAATAATTGAATATTCAAATACAATAATTTTCTATACAAGATACTAAAAATTATTTCAATAAACCAACTACATACTACCATGTTATTATTCAAAATATATGATGTATCACACATATAATTGAGTGTATACTCAGTCACAAGATTTATATTAACTGAATATAATCCTAATTTTCTATCCCCAACTATCCCTTTCATAGATGTTAAGTCCTTATGATTCAGAAGCTTATACATCATTTGGTAAAGCCTTGTAACATTACATATGAGATTTAGTTGATGTATTATCCCATTAATTTTGTCATTTAGAACATATTTCATAGACAATGTAAGGGAGAAGAGACGTAACTTCATAAATTGAGATTAATATGTATATAAAACCATAGAAACTATACTAAAAATCTATAAACTATTAAGAATATTTTAATAATATTGTTTCTATAATTTTCATTATTTTGAACATCCATTAAGGTCATCCATGTAAGAGCCTCTTTTCTACCAACATGATGCATGATATTACACCATCTCCTAGAAGATCCATGGAACATGAAGGTTTCTAGAATCAATCTTCCTTCTTTATTAGTCTAGATGACCTTTTAAAGTTTCTTTATATTATACATATTCATATTATTCATATATTCCACCAATAACATAATCAATGAAATTATTCTTGAGCTAGATATCTCAAGAATGATTGGTTAGGGATTTCATGATGATTCCTCCATGAATAGTCAAAATCAAAACGATTCTGGGTTGTACATGCTCTATGTCCTAAATCAATATTGGTATAAGGTCATGCTAGGACACATCGTCTTGCACCAATGGTGGTGGTACATGAACATTCTATCCTTCCATATTTGGTGGCCATTTTATATATATCAATGGATTTATCTTCAGTAAAACAAAATAAGCACTTAAAAAAGTAAAACATTTTAAGATAGATACAAAATTATTCATGGGATCAAGCAAATTAATCTTTCTTGACTACCCATAACCCAATTATTATGTCCACTATGCTAGATACCCTGAGAGGGGGTGTGGGTGATTTAGGGTATGAAATATTATAACAACAACCCCTTTTAATCTTGTTTTGTGTTAGAAGATACCATCTTCTCTCTCCTTGACGATGCAGAGTATAAATTAAACTTAAATCATGCACATGACACAATGATTTTTACTTGGTTCATCCTCACTGGTATACATCCATGGAGCATACACTAGAAATGAACCGATGTGCCAATTACACTATAAGTGCACTGCTATTTACAAGTTTGAAGCGGACTCACTATCCCTCTGGGTTTACAACCACTCACAATTTGAGAAATCACTACCCTGTCAACTGAACTGTGCTCACTGCTTCTTCAAAATATCCACTCACAGTTTATAGAACGGTAGGACTCTTCATTAATGTGAATGAATTCATCCTCTACACTATGTAGATACTCTATTTAAATCCAAATTTCATCCACTGATGAATACCCCTTCTCCCCTAAACATTGAGCAACAACCATAGGAAAGTACCTTGGAAAAGCACCCTACTTTGCGATGCACCCAATTTCACGAAGCTTAAACAAGCCTTCTCAAAGATCCTACCTTTTCCCAAAGCACTGTCATGATTTTCAAGTGTTCACAATTCATAGGCCATCCTGGAGCTCATGACTTCGAAGAGTAACTTCCTTCACAAAGCTCACTGAGCCAATGCAGAGCACACAACTTTTGTGGAGATAGATTAGTGGCCACGAAGCTCCTTCCATTCGTGAAGAACACTACCTTCACGAACCAACTTCATGAGACAAGATCAAAAAAATATCATCATAAACTCTCTCTACTTCTCCCGTGGGGGTCGAGGTATATTTATAGGCAATTCCACTGACCCTAGAACCTTCCTCGTGATGTCAACGCCACATCAGCTCAAATCGTGAAACTCCAAAGTTCCCATGGAAATTCAATCTAAATTACAATGAACTATGACAATTTTATGATTGTGGAGATCAATGTAATGGTGGATAATATCAGCAATTATTCCACACCTTCTCCATGAAGCTCTACTAGCATTGCCCTTCTCCACCACAATGCTCATTAAGACTTCCGTTTCGAAGCTCGTCGTAATTGTAAAGAAACACCATCAACATTTTTTAGGCCTTTGGGAAATCGAATCCATGAAGCCTATATTCCCGAAATTCATGTATTTGCCATATTTTTATGCCATCTTACAGGCTATCCACATTTCTCAATACTCACCAAACTCCAAATTTTGAAACCCAAAATTTGGTAAACACTCGTAAACGATTCCACTTTGTATCTGTTATTTTAGTAACACCTACATATCATCGATTTCTTTGTCATGGTTCATTGTCAACATTGATGGTCAACAACATTTCTAGAACTTGAAAAATTCACCATGGAAACCTACATTGTCAAAAAACACAATCAACCCAAAAATGCGGTAATGAAACCTATAGGGATTTTCCCAAACAATCTCCCCTATTGGGTTTGTTGACAACTCTTCTCAGAATGAATGTATTCGCTTTAATACCTAACTATGTATCCTTCCATCATCAACCATCCTTCACCTCTTGCAAGTTAGATGTAAACTAGATATTCACTCACTACATACTCTAAGCCCATAAAATAAATTCTCTTCGTAAGAAACATGAGTAAATGAAAGGATCAATAATGAACCAATTAATGTCAGACACCAACTGTTGACAACCAACCGATACCAATTTCCTATCTAATAAAAATTTCCGATTCCAATAATATTCCAATTGTTGATCTTTGGAACCCTTATTACATCATTCCATCATCGCTCATCTGCTTTTATCATGAGCCATTATCTATCATGAAATATGTGCTTCAATCGATTATTTCTGGCATCGTCATATTTTAAAATCTTACTCCCCCCATCTCATTACTCCCCCTATCTCATAGCTCCACCTGTTAGATTCTCCCCATATCAATCACGATTTATCAAATAACCACACTATCACACTATCTCCCCCTTGAACAATAACTATTTTCTCCCCCTTTATTAACAAAACCTAAGGGAACTCTTTTGCGGTCTGAAACAGGGTAAAATCACATATTAATTCATTAGAGAATAACATACCATACCTCAGGGGGGTCCCACAACAACACATTTTCAAATTCGGGGAGTCAAATAAAATCCCAGAGCTAATTGACGCCCCTCAAATGCTTCCTTGGGTAAGGCCTTTCTTAGAACTTCTGCAACCTGTAGTTTTGTAGGCACATACTCCAACTTCTCAATTCCTTGCTCATCCTTCTCCTTGATAAAATGAAACTTTATCTCAATGTGATTTTTCCATGAGTGATGGATGATATTTTTTCTGAGATTTATATAACTTGAGTTATCACACTGGATTCCTGTTGGAGACTTCACTTCAATGACCATATCATCATGTTGTTATAATTGTGCGCAATCTTGTGTGGCTGTAATATACTAAACTTCTGTCTTTCTCAGTTAAATTAAATATTTCCTCTTTTTTATCCTATAAATACACAAACCAGCAAGATAGAAATCACCTCTTGATGTTGATTTCTTGTAATCCGCTAAACTATCCCAATCTGCGTCAGTATTTCCCAATAACATTGACTGAGATTTGTCACAATAAATCAAACAGAAATCCATTGTTGCCTTGATATAACAATGTATTCATTTCACTTCAAGCATGTGTCTTTCATTATGATTACATTGATATCACACTTCTTTTCATGTGGCAAATACAATTTATGGAATTTTTGCTGTTATGTAAAATAAACTTCCAATGATTTTTCTATATTCAATGATATTAACTGCCTTTCCATCATCGTCTTTTGATAATTTCATCAGGGTTGCAACCGAAGTCGTCATCTCCTTGAAATTTACCATTCCAAGTCTTCTCATAACATCCTTGGAATATTTGTATTGAAAAATGAATCTGTCAATCCTTGTGTCACCTGAAGACAAAAGGAAAACATTTTCAATCCAATCATTTACATTTTGAACTCACTTTTCATGAATTCGGAAAACTGTATGCACTAAGATTCATATGATCCAAAAAATATTATATCGTCGACATAAACCAAGACCATCATCCTTTTATTATTGTTGTTATTGAAATAGATATTGTGATCCAATCCCCCACACAGGAAACCAAGCTTCTTCAAGTACTGATCAAGTCTAGAGTACCATGCACATGGTGCTTAATTCAGTCCATACACTACCTTCTTCTGTCTGCAATCCGTGTTCTCATCCTCATGAATAAGAAAACAATATGTCTGCTTATTATACACTTCTTCCCCCAGAACACCATTCATAAATAAAAATTTGACAGCCATCTGGAACACCTTGAACTTCGGTTGCACTGCAATGGGTAGGAATAACTTGATTGTCTCTAGCCTTGAGACCAGTTGAAATGTCTCATCAACATCAATTACCTCTATCTGGGAGTATCCAGTGGCCTCTATTCATGCTTTTTTCAAATCATTGTTCAATATTCCTTCAAAATGATGTGAATGATTCATTTAGTCCCGATGAAATTCTTATAAGTTGGCCTCAAAACAATCTCCCATGTCTGATTCTTCTATATATAATCTTGATCATAATTTATAGCATTAATATAATGTTCATTATTAGTTACATCAGTAGAGTATTTCTACTCGAACTGAGTTAGTTAAGATGTATGTTACAGATATTTCATTCTTCTTCTCTGAACTGGAGATGACTAATCGCCAATAATATTCTTCCAATCAATTTCATTTAGACTCCTCGGATTCTTCAAATATATAGAATTTAATTCTTCTTTTTCATCATCTATATCTTCTTCTAAATCAATATCTTCTACTTTTACTCCCCCTGAGTCTTTTACTACTTCCTCACATTCAACATAAAACATATCACTATGTCATTGTTCAATGTATTCATTCATTTCAACAATTTTTATCATATTTTTGTTGAAAGACATTTGATTTTACCTCAAAGCTTCTTGATATCCTCAAAATAATTTACAAATTCAACACTGTTAGAAAAAAATTGATAATCATGAGATGCATGGTTATTGCTATATCTCCAGTAATATGTTTTCCCTCGATATAAAACACCTGAGCTGAGTCATCCAATTATTTCTTTGATGGATTGTTCATCTGATTTGGTTATTGAATTCTCTCCCAATGTTATGAAACACTTACCAGAATTATGCACACCTTTTAGACCCATAAACGTTCTTCTTCTCCTACATCATCTATTCTTATATTACACATGGAATTGAGCCATTAAAAAAATATCTAAGCCTACTAAGTTGGAACTAGATGATAGAAATAAGAGACAAAGTTAATAGCACAATCACTTCATATTATGATCAATTAATCCATTTCTTATTCAACTTTTTTACTAGAATTGAGGAAATTGATACACTGAAGTATATGAATTTTCTCTGTGCATCTTTAGAGTCCACATCCCCTTGGATTGTATCTCCCTACAAACTGAAACAAAAAAAATTACAGTAACCAACATTTATAAACATAGAGATAGGGGTACTTTTATAATCCTCAAGATGAGGATTGTGGTTGATCCTGATGGGTCAACCCTTTGATTCTTTCTTACAGATAATCACACTCTTTCCTTGCTTCTTCTTGTTGCCTAGAAAATTTTAACCACTCTGGAGATACGACTAATCATTCATTACCCACATGCAGAGTCTTTATCTGATATGTAGATTTTTTAGGCCTGGCCTTTCTCACCATTTGGCATTTAAACCCACTAGTACACATATCATTCTTTTAGGCTATTCATGGAAATGAGTAAGGAAATTATTTTATTTTCTAATATGAATCTCAAAAATTATGTCTTAATAAAATATTATTATGTCGTGGATTGTGAAATTTGAATCCTTTATGATTCATGTCTTTCAAACTACCAAGATTGATTCCGTGAATGTTTTTTATGATATATGATATGATGGTTGTAATTTTCAAATGTTATTCACATGCTCTCATTCACTTATAATTTTGTTATTTAGATTAACCCCTTTTTAAGACTGGAAATGCCTATGAGGTCACCCTTTCTTTTGTTATTCCGCATGTTAGGATGAATGGTAATTTTATGACGTGTCAAATTTGGTGATAGTTATCATGAACTTAGTTTCTAATGATATAGTTCATTTAATGAGTATTTGTTAATTTATATGAGTTTCAAAAATAAGTCGACCCAAATTATTCAATTATGGAGCATTATGTTATATTATAAATATTCCACGATTAAGATGTAATATTTTTTATGAGATATTTGGCTCTCTATAGTTACATAGGTTATGAAAAACCATAGGATGTATATATCATAACATTTAATAAAAAAAATAAAAAAAATTTCTTAAGAGGATACACACCAAGTATAAGATCAAAACAAAATTAATTTATTAAGGGTACTCACACAACCATATGAAACACAAAAAAAAAATCATGGGTTATTAATAATAAACAAACATGTCATAAAATCCCCATGCATCAAGACCTAAATTGGAAGAATATTTCTATCGTAAGGTTTTAATTGTGAATATTAAAGTTCATTAATGATTCATCACCTGAACCATGTCCATATATTTGTTATATTCAACCAATCTTCATGTTTTCCTAGAATCGATTAAAAATATTTTAATTACAGAATAAAAAAATAGAACATGGGATAATATATATCAACCCTATAAAATATCAACTTATAATTTAATCCATTACTTTTCATTTCCATTTCCTTCTCAAAGAATAAATATGATTAAAAAAATTGATGATATTTTACCTCCCTAGAATAATCCATGAAAAAATTTATTAATTATTTAAAAATATTATTTAATAATTATTTTTCCTTATTTAATAAATTTCATATAAAATAAGGTAGTGAGAAAATAAAAACTCCTATTTGGAATTTATCTCTCTGAATACCCTGCACCACTGAATAGAAGAGATATAAGGTTTATAAACATATAAAAACCAATTTAAAAACTATTTATTATTTGAATAAGTCATTATGATATTGGTATATGTGATTTGGGACTACCAAAGATTTCGATATGATACCAACAATTAAATGCAGTAATGGTTTGGGTATTTTTATGAAAACACCCTAGTGTTCCTGTTTTCATCAATTGGAATCCCCACAACTAAATCACTATTTAAATCTCCTTTGAATTGGATATTTAAATTAAATATTTAATTTCTTCCAAAAAGATGTTTTATACCAAAAACATTAAATTTATTTATTTCCCATGATTTTAGGCTTTTAAAAAATTATGATATTTGTTATAGGTTCAAACCAGGAATGTGAAATGAAAAATCTATATAATAAAATACCCTTATAGATAAAAAGGTGTTGCATAAGGATATAATGGTTTTTTCTTTTCATCATTTCAAGAATCTAAACATAGCATTATATATTGGTCGATTAAGCTTAGATAACATTAGAAAACTAGGATTTTACTTTATGAAATTCATCGAGTAATCATACAAAACATAAGGATATATCATTAGACCCTTACAATGATAAGAATCACCTATAAATAAAATAAAAAAATCCCCTTGTTTCCCTTACAAAACACATTATAATCACATTCTCCCATCTCATATATAAGTATCCACCATTTCACGAGTAGTTAAATCCTTATATCACAATTATAAAACTAATGGAAAATTTTCATTACTATTATTTATCCTTTATAAATCTGGATTACACAATGTGAAAAGATTAGTTCCATAGAATGGGTAAAAATTACTTTGAAAAAATTTATTTTTTCACTAAAAGGATTAAAAAATAAATCATATTTTATGTTTTTATTATAAAATGTAGTGATGTTTTAGAAACATCCCATATTGTTTTGGAATTAAATAAAAGAACTAAAAAGTGCTGCAAAAGAGACTTTCTATATATAATACACTTATTGTTGAAAATTATTTCTTAAATTAATATCATGAACAAAAATATCTTATTTAAAAATGTATCATTTCCTCTAAGTAATTACTGTTATAGTAATGTTATTTAGATAAATATTACGTCATTGAAATCAAAATATGTAATTATAGGATTCGATGATATTCTAAAAAAACCCTCCACATCATCAAGAATGTATGTATACACATCAAAGAAGAGTCACATCCATAGGAAAGATAAAAGGACATACAAATAGTCTTGAAATATAAATATAAATATAATTGATAACATACTATTAATGAGATAATAATAATGTTCTTTGGATACTGTTATTATTGAATCAAGTTTGAATATATATTAATTGGTTTTTGATTTAAAATGAGATTCCCTGGTTATAATTGGAAGTATGTTCATCAGATGTGTACTATTGAAATAACAAGGATAATACATAAATAGCTGGTGACAACACAAAAAGAGAATAATTTATCATTGAATAATATATTTGAATTTATGGAAAACTCAATGATTATTATAGTTTCATTATTAATTATGATAATGTGTTTCATTATGCTTCGAACTAGTAAAAATATTCTTCTAATAAAAATATAAAACCACATTGATAATTATGTAGGTGATGAAATAAGAAATTTATACCATTAAGATTTTAAAAAATTATAATTTGTGTTTCAAAAACTAATGAAGTGATGGATGAATGATTTGAATAATTATAAACCATTAGAGAATGATCCTTATACTATTGAATGAATGACCATATCATGGACTATTAAAAAATTCCGTTGACCATCAAGGATGAATAGAGCATGATTTAATCAAATAAATATTCAATCAATTAATAAAATAACATGATTTGGGTGTCCATTAACATTCCATATTATGAATCTGAATGATTACATAGAATGGTTATCAATAAGGCTACTAATGTTTTGTGTGGATGGTGTGAATAAGTTATAAAACATTCTACCATGTGTGTGACTTTTTTTTACTAATTCTATAGGTTTTCAAAATGATATTTGAATGCACCAATGACTCTATGTACAAATAATGATAATCTAATAATAGAGTTTTTAGTTATGAATAAGGATGACTATAATCTAAAATAATTCATAAATAACTTTAACTTTTTATTGTAAATGGATAAAATGATTAATAAATATAAAAATATTGAATATAATTTTATTACTAAGGTAATAAATGTTATTCCAACAAAGAACTAATCTATAACGGAAAATCATTTCATTCATAATATGTATCGATGTATGTTTTCTATGTTGATGTAAGCATGAAGAGTTTTTGAAATTTTAATGCTTCAAGGAAATGTGTTTCTATGATGTGAAACAAGTCACAATAATATTTCACAAATTTAAGAGCACATAGGGAGTTAATTTATTATAAAAATATTGTATATACTAGAAATATAGTTTTAATAAAAAAATATAATTGACATCTACTTTGATGCATATTTATAATAAATAAAAATTATCATGGAGAATATTCAATGGTTATTTCAAAAGCAAAAAAAACATGATGAAGATTGTTAGAGAAAATCCCACTAGGAGGTTATTTGAGGAAATGTTTTTAGAAAATCTATTTCTTCTTATTAATTAAATAAATATTGATTACCCCCGGATAAATTATGTGTTTGTTATGATTCCCAATATCATAGTTTTCTTTAATTTTTTTAAATATGGTTATTGGGATGTAGCTATCTAAAAAACATGATAGTAAAACGAACTCATAGTTAAATATTTTAAATTTTTATCGCGATTATTTTATAATAATAAAATTTCATTTTTATCTATTTATTAATCCCTTGGTAAGTAAATCATATATATAAAATCACAGTGTTGATAACATATGGGAATCATTATAGTTTAAAAATATTAGCCTTTTTTATTCACTGGGATAACACATGTAAACATAGTTTTTATTTGTTAATAGAACACATATAATTAACAATAGGTTCTATACTTATACAATTTTTATGTGATTGGATATGTCAGAATGTGGCATTGTAATCAAAATTGGGAGAATGAATTTATTTTAAATTACAAACAACAAGGGTAATAAATATTTTTTCTTTTTGGTCCCTCCCTCACATAAATTGTGTTAATAAGGGGAAATTATCTTTTTTATTTTCATTAACACTTATTAAGGGGTTGAATATTAATATTGACATTAAGAAATTAATCAGTATTGATAATAACACCAATGGTAGATAATTGAGTACCCTAATGGATTATGGATCTCACGTTTTATATATTTTTAATATAGTTATTAATATAGTTTTGCAGAGTAATATTAATGTTTTGTAATGTACGGTGATGGAGGAATAATCCACCCACAAAAGAAGATAAATATGTTTCACATACCCTTGGGAAAATAATATTTCATTATAATTCATAGTGGTATATATATCAGATGATTATTGATCTTTTCCTCTTGGATATGAAATTTAAAAATTGTAATTTAAATGTTTTTTCTATAAAATTTTTCAATGAAGTAGAAAAGTATTTATTGGGTACAATGATGATATTTTTTATGAAATTAGATGGTTGAAATTTATATAAACCCTTTCCAGAGTTATAATTAATTATTGTATGACTATAGTGTTATTAAAATTTCTTCTATGTTTTTAATTGAACAACAGAAACAAAAATTTGTGATAAACCTCATTTGGATAATGTTTAGAACTTGATGAATTAGGAGCAAGAGTAAACGATTCAATGATGATTATTATAACAGAATAACATGAGTTTATATTCTATAATGCACCTCAAAAATTAGAAAAAACTATTTTTAAATACAGTAATAAAAAATATATTTAGTTACATTTTCTATGTTATTTTGAAGTGATTAATATATACTGAGGTGACTTTAAATTCTTTAGAATAAATTTTAAAATATATATAATTTTCTTGTCATGGAGAATTTAAAAAAGTTGAAACTTGTGTATGGATGATCCAAAATACTGATGAATTTTCTAATTACTAGACTCTATAAGGTGTTATATAAAAATTAATATCTATTTAAATATAATTCCTTTCATTATAAGGATGATTAGTGAGATTTTATGAATTAATTAAAACCATGTAAGGATAATTATAGATGTTTATAAGGATTATTGGACACTATTTAAGGATGATTTGTGATTTTTTAATGATCAATAATCACCTAGTGAGGATAACTCATAATATTTTAGTACTAATATGATATCATAATGATCAATTCTAATGTCTAATGAATGATTAATAACTATGTTAGTATAATCCCAGAATTCATTGGGACAAATCTTATTCATTGTAATGATGTTCTATAATATTGTATATACCTATTATTCATATGGTAGTCATTTATTGGGGAAAATTGAAAAGGTGGGTATTTTTAATGTTCATGTGAGCATTATAATAATCATTTAGTCTTCTATAATCATAAATACATGGTGAAAATTAATTATTTCTAATGTATTTAATATTTTTTCAAAAATTATATTTTAAATAATTAAATTTATAGTAAATGATAGTGATATTTTCCTTCCAAGTACTATAATCATTATATTATATTAACACATGATTCAAGATTGTTTTCGGGAATATAAAATGGAGATAATGTTAGAGGATCAAAATTATATTAATCATATCATTTTATAAGGATTTATTTTAAGAAATGATAATGATGATAAAAATTAATGGAGTTGATAGAATATAAATATAATGATCCTCAAGATATTAATAATGGAAGAAACTTTTACAACCACAATTAGGATTATTTAAAACATTTGTGAACATATTGAGGAGATTAATAAGATTTATTCGATAATAAAGATGATTATAGACTTCTACTTTTTATTCTTTCATGAAATTTGAGAAATCTTACATACAAAATACATATTTGTTTTATAGTTTTACAGCTATTGAGTGTGTTTTACTTCTGTATATTTATGAATTGTTTATGATAAATATATTCAGGCCCATAGAATAATAATGTTGATACATATTTGGTTGGAATGATTATAATAATGAAAAATTAAGAATAGAATTTATGGAATGACACTAATAAAAAACTATTATGAAAATCGAGGTAAAACAATATGAGAAAATTATATGGAAAATTGTCGAAGTATAATTAAATAAATATAGTTTCATTGGCATATACTAATCCTCCTTACATATTTCCATTTCATAAAATTTTGAAATGACCCTAAAATTAAAATGAATAAAATATTTAAGTAATACGGTTATCCTATCAAAAGATTATGTGAATCTTATGTAAAAATAATAGAATCAGGAATGAAATAAAGAATATGATAGTGTAATGAAAAACAGTAATTACCATCATATCAAAGAAGAATAAGAATAAACTATCTTTTTGATACTTATCTAATTTAGTGATTCAATGAATATAAAAGACATAAAAAAAATATTTTTTCAAAATCCAATTGTTATGATACATATTATTGTAGATGTTTGAGATAGTGAAGAATGTTGTTTATGGGGAATTATGTTTGTACAAAATATTTGAATCTTGGGCATTGGGTAATTCTCATTTGATAATAAAATCATCAATTTTCATTCAAGAATAAATTTATATATACTACTTATAGTCTCATTAGAAAAAAATTGACTAAGATATGTTTAGTGAATACATTTTGATGAAGATATAGGTGATAGGTATTTTGAAGAGAGTATGATTAATTTTATTTGTTCTTAATGATTTATATGAATTCAAATAATAAGTGTGACAATGAATATCTAGTTGTACCGGTGCACTAAAATATTCTAATAAGAGAACACCCAATTAAAAAACGGGTTAAATTTTTTTCAATACAGGTATCCTCTATAATTAATACTTAATAATATATATTTTCCATCAATGTAATTTGATAAAAATAACCTTTATAATATGTTGATATTGTGTTCAGTATGAATACTTCCCATCTAACCTATAATTGGTGATAAAATCATTTTGATGGAATCTATTACATGGCGAAACCTGATTTCAGTAAGAATTAAGATTCTCATATCAAGTTTTAACCTTATTCCCATGGTTGTCACTATGATGAGAGTGATATTATATTGAGATATTAGAACCTAGTTAAAATTTAATATAATTTCTTCCATGGATTCCCTTAATAATGCTTTTATGTGAATGAATTCATGTGTTATATAAGAAAAATATATTATTTTTTAAGGCAAGTGGAATTGGGATATATGTAACATGATAATGATTGATAATTAATATTTTTATGATGATTTCTAGTGAAATTATATTTATTAAACATTACTTATTTTTAATAAAAATAAAAAAAAAAATTCATTGGTGTAAACTGACTACTTTGGATGATTATACTGAGTATTAATGTCAATAAAGTACACTCATATGTTATTCATATTATTCCAATAATGATCAGGCGATGAAATTTATGGTTGTTCAAGGTTGATTTTGATGGCTATTTTATGGATACGTTATTGGAATATATTTATAGTTTTGATATACCCCTTATGTCATCAGTATTTGAGACTGCTTATGTTCGGGATGTGTTATGGTAATGGTCTATTTATTTTTTTACATTACATTATATTGAGGTTATATTATATAAATATATACATGTTTTATAATATATTATTTTTTCTAATTCAAATATATCAATTTGGATTATATTTCATGATAGTAGATATATGGTTAAATAAGATGTAATTCCTTCTATCATTTGAGATGATATATAAATGGTAGTAATTATCAACATGACTATTAGAGGTGTCCAATAGTATAAAACATACTAGTATTTTAGGAATATTTACTTTTTTTAGTGTGATAAGATGGATTTTTGAGATGGACATAAGGGAGGATTGTTTGTTATATTTTATACCAAGTCATACTGTGAAACTCTAGATCATGTAGACAAAATATAATACATGTGAATGTTATGTGTAGTTAACATATTTCTAAGAATAAATCCTCTTGAAGACACATGAATAAAACATTATATTGAAAAAATATAACTATAGATGATATTTTTAGTGACCCAATCCTTTTAGACAGATTAATACATGGTTCTTAATATAAAAATCAAGTAATTTTTACCCAATGATCATGATATATAGAGAGATGTGTTAATAATAATTCAATGTGAGAATAAAATAAAACTAATTTATATTATATTCTATACAGATATCATAAATACATTAGAACCCCTAAACTATCGTGGGATAACTTGGGTAATACATATACAAATTGAAGGATAAAAAAATATCAATAATGGAATAAACATGATAAGTAGACATATTGTGTGATCAATAGTATTACATGATTTTATAAAAGAGAAATCTCCATAGTAATCAAATGGAGGCATGAAATAAATAAAATATTATCATAATATTTTGGTAAGATAGGATATTTTTAGATAAATATTACACTACATAAACACTAGTCAAGGATAACTGCCTACACAATATCACATTGTGGGTAACGTCATATAATGAATAAGGTTTACTACCTAGTTCAACACATGAATCCTCTTGAGTCTAATTCTTTACATAAGGAACTAGATCACTATCTGGGTGCACCCATGATAGCATGTTCATGATTATTCATAACACACAATAAAAAGAATCATATGGAATAAACATTACAGTTACCCATGGGATGAATTGGTTGTTATAATCTTGTCTCATATCATAATAAAAGGAAATTTCATAATGAATGAATTCCAGATATAAACATAAATAATTTATTAAAATATAAATATAAGTGATAATAGGATATCAATATACATTAGATACATCTATACATAGTTTATAATCAATCCATAACATTAATGGGTTTCTTGATTGATGAAATATTCATAAAAATATTACATCAAATTTTTCATAATAAAAATTCCTTTTTAACAAGGTAATAAATGCTTTAAAATATCAAAAATTTCCAAACTATTATATAAATCATATTATTTAAAAATAAACATGAAATTTTTATATTATTATTAGTAAATATTGTGTTCATGATAGAAGGACATTATATACATGGAATATAAGTTAAAAATGATTCTTCAACATTACTATAAAAGGTCAAAATGTGTTTCATTTGGAAAGTAACAATAATATTAATTTCAATATATTTTATAAAATTAAAAAATTTGGAAATATTATTTAAAAAAAAAATTTGATATTGTAAAAAACACTCTATAAATTATTTTTATAAAACATTGATATAAAAGAAATCATATTTTCAGCTAAAATGAGAAATGAATTCATCTGTTATTAAAAAACATTTCTCAACTATTATAATTAAATAATAATAAAACATGGATGTATTACATTAAAATATTATTCATAAACATATGATGTGATAATATATTGAGATTAATATTGAAATATCAATAAATTCCATTATGATATACCTAAACAAACATGATCATAATTAAATATGAGATTTAGAAATAAAATCTTTCTTATTTGGTTACATTTTAATCATTACCCCAAAGAAACATGTAACTTGAAATGAACCATTAAATACCATTAAAATAAATATAATCATTATATTTCATTATAATGGATTTCATATACGCCACAAAATAAAATATTCGGTGAATATGGCATATGTCTCGTAAAGGTAAATGTGTGATGAAAAATCCATTATAATGATCATATAATCAAAATGAAATTTAATAATTGATGTAATTATGTGTGTAAAAATATTTAATTATAAAATATGTGGAAATACAATATAAAATAATCAATGTTCATTACACACATAATATTATAATATAAAATATATTGAATAAGTAACATCATCATCATCATCCATTTTTATTCAAGAAAACAAAAGCAAAAAGATTGGGTCTGGGGGTACTAGGGCCTATGGAGGGAAAAAATAGTGTAAACCGAGGGCATACCCTCTAATCAAAATAATCCCCTATGGATTAATGTGAGAAATGTTGGAAAATGGTTACATTGGAGCCTTGCTCTGCCATATAAGTTTGGTGATCTAATACTTGATTCCCTTCTAGTCAGGTGTGGGTCACATTTATGCTACTGTGGGGGAGATATTTTCATTGTGTTATTATGTAATATGTTTACCAAGGTGTACATACTTTTCCATGAATGTGGTCATGGATGATCATGGAAACAGTTCCACCAGTGAGATGCCAACATTTTCGTGGATACAAAGTAGAAGCTCACTGGGGAATTCCTTGGCCACTACTATTAAGAGAGTAACACTACCAAAGTGAGATTTAAATTCATGTATCCCAATTCCCTTATAGTCTCCAACAAGCCCTCCATCTTGCATTACCCCTAAACTACATGATCTATCTGCGTTCATGACAAGAAAATTTTCAAGGGGAAGCCACCTCACCCATTTACCTTGAGGACTGGTGGTGGGATATTGGGACAAAGGATAGGGGCCATGTAGAAATCATACGAAACATGAATTTTTCTAGCTACTGACATGGGCCACTATATCAGCCAGTAGGATCCTGGTCTATTTAATGATGAATCTCCTAGTGTAAGTAATCCCCTCGTACCTAGATCAATTCCTAGCCTACCAGAGACACCAACACCCAACGTATTTAATCATCAATCATGTTGTTTTCTCCATCCATATATCATCTATCCCCTAGAACCACATGTCAGGAAAGGTGGCATCATGAGTTCCCCTGGAAGAAAATGCTGTAAACACCCCAAATAAATGCCATGTTTTTTGATCCCAATCTCATTCAAAGAAATGGTGGTTCACACTCCCTTCCCGTTTGATCTTGCATTATTAGAAACTGGAGGCCATACTGATACCATGCTTCATAAATGTTTTTATCTTTTTGTGTTCCTTGGTTCTTTATTCTTGAAACTAGAAAATTATACTTCATTGGGATCTTTCTTCACTATACCACACTATTCCATTGGCTGTGTTGAGTCACATGAGTGATTGATCAGTGAAAGTCCATGAAGTTGAATATCCCAATGTTTTAAGGGATGAGTATATATCTGTTAGGTTTGAAGTTAATTCAATGATTTCAAAAATGTCTTACTGCATCGATTATAGGACTGATCTGATGAAAGACGCGTAAAGGCATGACTTATTAAAAGTGATTATGGGAGAAGGGCATCTCAGCTACTCGAACACACTGCTTTCCTAATTGTGATGCTAGAAAAAAAATTTCTCATATCCTACAATCCATCATGAGTTATGATGTAGTCTTGGAATGAGGCTAAATATCTAGGTCCAAAGGTGAGATCTGTTCATAGATATCTCACACCATATTGCCTCAATATATTCTAGACATAGTCTTTCACCATAGCTTACAATCTTCAATAGTTTCCCATGCCAGTTTCCCAGGCATGCAGTTAATGGTGTCTCCATGGCTTTTGACATTGATTCCTCTTTCATGGATGGGACGAGCCATTCTCTCCCATTATGCCCAGTGTTTTTCTCCACCGATGATGCATCCAAGATAAACCCCAAAAAAAATTTCAATGTGTTTGATAACACCATTTGGCACAGTGCTGGAAGCCAAGGCATTGACCGGCATGGCTTTCAGGACACTATTAACCAAGGAAACTCACATTCCAAAGGATAAAAAGTGGTTTTTCCTTTTGAGTATGTTAATTTAAACCTTTTTCACCATATGATCATAACCTATTATCTGAAATCGACATGAAGATATGGGGGTGCCAAGGTACTCAATTGGGAAGGTTCCTCACTGTATGTGCATCAAGCTACATAGATTCACATCCCAAATTGAAGCACCTTTATTAGAAATGTAAATTATACTCTTATCCATGTTTATAGCCTAGAAACTATAGTGGAAGTATCATTAATGGATTTTATTAATACCACTAACTAATCTCTTTTTTTATTTATGAATAGGATTTTTTTCGTATATAAACATCAAGGGGTATATGTGGGTAGTTTCATCTTTCTACAATAGGGAATGATTTTCTCATTGATCGTCCCTTTGTTGAACATGATACTAATGAAATCTTTCATAAGAAAAAAAAATACATGGGGACATGGGGTCCCCTTGCTAGAGCCCACGAGTTTATTTAAAGAATCTATTTGTCCACCCTATAAATGACACCATGATCCAATAAGAGTTAACACATCAAAAATTAAGATCACATGCCTAGGGGGAGAGACCAATCCTAGTCAGCACTCTATTGATGAAACCCCATTCAATTAGACCATACACCTGGTTTATTTCCATATTAAAGGCTATGTGTGACTTTTTTGACTTGGTATTGATATCTCTCATCATTTCATGTGATAGTGCTATCGCCCCTTGGATTTATTGGCCCTTTACAAACCCATGTTTCTCAAGGGAGATTCATCGAGGAAGATAATTTGATAGCCTGGTATTAATGATACATGAAAGGATTTTGTATGATATGTTACACATACGAGATTGTCTATAGTGTTGATGGGAGGAGGAATCCTTGATATTCTGTTTGAGAACAAGGGAAGTAGCACATTCTACATGCAGTAAGAGTTCACCCTGAAAAAAATCATGAATTGCAGCTATAATGTCACTCTTGAAAACCTCCCAAAGCTTCAGTAGAATGGTCTAAGAAAATTATTTGGACTCGGTGCACTATTTGGATTGCAGTTCATCATGTCCCAGTGGATCTCGCCATCTTATAGTAACTCTTCTATGAAAACATTGTCCAAGGAAGAAGAATGTTATGGAAACCATCTCCATAACTCTTCTCCCCCATCCAGATATCGGGTGGGCATGTTCAAGACCGTCCTTCCAAAAACTCTATGAAGAATGTATAATTCATTCCCCAAACACATCATGATCGTCATTGAACATTCCATCTTCTAGGAAAATGTTAGATTTGATAGGGCATCTCCTTTCCCGGATACATGCATGGATATATGCTAAGATCCTGTCCCCTTCATGTTTCTATTTGAATCTTGAGCATTCTCTATCATTCATTCCTCTGAGAGAGCCATTTCTGCCCAGCTCTTCTTTTTATCCATGAAGACATTATACATTTTTTCATCCCAAGGCTCCTCCAGCCTGGTCTCTAGTATCTTGATTTCATTTTTATGATCCTCCATGGTTTTTATAGGAGGATTTTGGTTCCTAGCCTATGTTATTAAACCCTATTTTAGGCACCTCAGTTGTTTTGGAATTCCAAACATACGTATTCATGTATCAGATCTCCCCATATCTTCCAAACTACACAATGGTAACCTACCTTGTTTCTCCGTTGGTTTTTAAATTTAACCATTTCCTATCAGGATTTATTGGAAGGAAATGACAGAAAAACGAAGAATTATCAGAAGTTCCCCTTACCAGATGGTCATCCATGGCATTAGGAAACATAGAAAAAGCTTGTACGTTGAAAAAACCCTGGTCCAGGCGACTCCTGTATCGACTTCTCCCATTTTGGTTGTTACACCATGTGAAGTGGTCACCTAAATATTCCATGTCGAGAAGTCCTTTTACAACCATAAATCACGAGAAATATAAACATTCCTTATGGGGAAATGGTACCATTATATTTCTATCACAAGGGTCTAAAATGATGTTGAATTCACCTCCTAAGATCTATGGAAGAGGTACTAGGTCGAAAGCATTGATGTTTGTATAGAGAAGATCTCTTCTTTGGGGATCACAACTACTATATATATAAGATAAGAAAGATGTGAAGATACCAATGGTTATCGTCATCATGAAATTTTGGTCTTTGACCAAAATAATCTCAACCATGATGTCTTGGATCCATAATATCCATATATTCATATTGGTGGGAGTAGCATGCATGAAATCCTGCATCCACATTCATTGAGTGAACTCATTGTTTATGTATGGGTTCGGTTTTTTCTCAATAATGGAGGTAATATGAGCCTTGTGTTTCTTTCACTCTTAAGATATAAAGTATTTTTTGAACCTCTCCCTGATACCTCATGTGTTCTATATAAGAATATAAATAATTGATAATGATGTAGTGCATCTTTTTCACAATACTCCATGGATTCTAACGAGTGGGAGGTTAAGAGAACCTAGAGTTTCAATGTATTTATTTTAAATCTAATAAACACATCCGAGATCTTGTTGAGATGTTCAAGTGATTATGGGAGAATGTGATAAGAAGAATTGTTAGCATTGCAAGATACGACACATGATGTAGACCAGGAGATTTTTAGAAAGGCTTGGACCCTCCGGGGAACCACTCCTAATTCCAAGGAGCATCTCATGCATCCGGACACTATCCTAGGCGGCCATGGGATGATCCTCCTTGGATAGATTCACCATGCGTTGCTTCTCATAATAACATCATGGGGATGGCACTTTGAGTGTAGAAATAAAGGTAGGGGGTCGAGGATCCATTGATGGGAGCTAAGAATCCTCTCCAATAGACCGTCTTTGAAGTGTAGCAGGGAATATCTCCATGATGAATTGATGCTATTAGGAATTTCCGAGAGTCTTGCATGATTACTTTGTGGGAAAATATCCCGCTCTAGGGGATGAACCTGTCCCATTTTGGGGAAGAGGGGAGCTCAAGAGCTGGAGAATAGAGGAGCAGAGAAGAGATCATTGGTGGCGAAGGATCAGGCCTCAACATCGATTCCGAAGGTCCCTAGCTATGGCCTTACATCGAAGGTTGGGGAGATTTTTTTTTAATAATCTTTGATCTTGCTGCTAGAAAACATTACACTGTTTCCTATAAACATCCATGGTGTGGCATTGTAAGGGGAATGCAGAATAGTACCTGAGGAAAACAGGGTAGACAATTTCCTAGGACCATTAGAGCATATCTTCCACCTTCAGGCATAGATTCTCTGGGATGGGGAGGGATAAATCTAGATCCATGAAAATACAGGATACTAGTATTTCTTCACCACTTAAAGTGTTGTCGTCCATTCAAAGAAAGCTGCATTGAGTATCACCAATGGCATTGATCATGGAATTGTTCTATAAGGGAAACGATAGGCCATGTATGTCGAACCACATCGCCACACAAAAACCTTTTTCCCCCTCGTGAGACTCCATCGACCATGGACCAGATTAAACTACCAGCAGCCAACAAACTGGGGGATTTACACCATGCCTGAGAGAAGTCAGATTCCATCGCCATAACCGGATATAATGAATCCATGTGAATTGCAGAGACGAGAACCAGATCATTCAAACCCCAGGTATCCACAAACCGCTGGAAGAGTTATAAAAGAGGTTCTGCGGAGTAGAAACACACTACGAGAGTCCACTTTAAAAATTCAACTTTGTTAGAAAAGGCAAATCCTAGGATCTCCAACGATATGAGTGAACCATCTCGCGAAGCTGAGTAGGAAAACGAGGTGATGGCCGGAAAGCAAGGCGTCTGAGGGTAGTTTTCCATGCTGTAGAGAGCTTCCATGAAGGATAAAGTAGGATGATAGGTATGTATGGAAGGGCCAAGAGAACCACCACTAGAACCGAGACCCGCATCTGAGGATAAAGGCCCTGGAACACAAACCTTCAGAACATCCACCCCACTAGAGAGAAAGCACCCAAAGGGTTACGGTATGACTTTTGTTAAAACCCCTGATCACATGAAGCATGTTTTCTGGAGCCGAGAAGCAATCCAATCCTTCCAATGTTATTTAATAAGTAACTTAACAAAATGAAATTAATTGAGTTATAAAATCTATTAACTCGAGACCAAACATGTTGTGTACGTCCTTTAACTCTCATACAATAATGTTATATATACATATATATATTATGTACATTATATATTGTTAAAACCATTTACTTAAAAAAATTACATCACGTGCTTTAATGACATATCTATTTACTTATTCGAATTTTTCCATCTTGAGGGTTCTGAGTACGCTTAGTTCATAATTTAAAATTAACGTCGATGTGTTTTCTATGGTCACATGGCTGATTGTTACATTTTTTAAATATTATTAATCATGAATGAATCATAATTTTTGTAAAAAATATTACTCTTAAAACCACAATGAAATAAGGTTTTTAAAAATTAACAATGTTACAATATTGAAGATGGCAGGCTGTAAGTACACATGAGTAATGATTCCGTTTTTTTAAATCATGATGTAAAAAAGTTCAATATTATTTTTTCATTACATAATGATAATTATATCATAAATATAATATTATTTCCTTAAATATAGTTACATCTACCATCCATATTATTCATTAATATATATTTAATCACATCACTTCATGAGACGGTAGTCCTCTATACACAAGAATGATGACATCATTTATCAATGAATGTTAAGTTAAAAATGTTTATGATAGGAAAAATTATAAAAATTCATTATATTTCAGGATTACTATATATAAAAATTAAATAAATATATAGTAATATATATGAGAGGTGATAATAGAAATCAACTTACTTCAGTTAATAACGTGGTAGCCCAACATACACATGTGTGATAGTTTCACTTCCCATTCGATGCAAGAGGGTATGGATTAATATTATAAAATCAAAATAATAAAATATTAGTATATAAGATACATAGAAATTATTATACTAAAATTTTTATGACATAATTGAACGTGGAAATTATGAAGTAAATAAAAGAGCATGATGTAGATTTTTACCCTCTCTTAAAACAACATCCTTTGGATATATTCTTAATGACCTTAAAGATAGTAATTTGGGAATAAAATAAAATATATATTTTGTTGATAATTTTGATTAGGAGGGAGTTTGGTATGATTTTACGAATCAAAATAACTTTATATTCAAAAATAATTCTGGGGTATATGTTTCATTTTATATTTGAGGAGTGAAATATTTGTAAATATCAAAAACAATTCAATACATGGAAGTAACACTCTAACTATGTTTGAAAACAATTGATCAAAATTTTATCGGATGACTAATATGATTTATACAAATTTATAATATTAAAAAATAACAATGTCGTAATCATGTAATTCCATGTACCTCTAAGGTTATTAACTAATAATTTTTCAGTTTTTCACCACGATAACTAGTTTATTTAATGTATTTTTACTATTAATTATGACCAAAATTATGTAGAACATATTAGATGAAATAAAATATTTTAATTCCAAGTATAGAATCTATTTTTAATTGAAATCACATAATTTATATAATTCAATTTAATATTAATCCTGGAAAACATGTATATATTTTTTTTCAAGAAATCAATTTTTTTAAAAACGAAATACTATTATATTTACTTAATGACTGCAAATCATGATTGTGTGAATTTAAATAAATATAAAAATATTTATAACCAATGTATTTAGTATATATATTTCTTTTACATGGGTTATTTAAATTAATTCAACTAGATAGACATTATAGATTTAATTACACTTTACAAAAAAGCCACATTTTTAAGCACAAAGAAAAAAATATACAGAAATCATGAAAATTTATTAATCTGATGAAATTAATAATATTATTATAAATAAATTATTTCAAATTTCAATTTAATAAAAAATACAATGAATAATAAATATTTTAAATTAGTTTATTTTCTGAAAATAAATGATAATATTTCAATTATTTATAATATTCACTATTAAATTAAAAATTTCATAAAAAATACAAACATCTCAATATAAGATAATTTGGATATTCTGAATTCAAAAAAAAATAATTTTAAAAACTAAATTTTATAAACATTTATTTAATTAATTATTGTAGTTTCTCTCAATAAATCAATAAAAATAATATTTTAAGGAAATAATATTTTTTAGAATAATATATTCTTATTAAAAGCTAAGTGTTTATTTATAAATAATATATCAATAAATTTTTAATGATTTTGAAATTTATATTTATTTAGAAAAAATTGATATTATTCATACTATTAAATTTAATGTCTAGGTTATAAATGTTACATTTAAATAAATGTATTTTTATATTATAAATTTTTTAATTTAAACTCAGCGTTTCATGTTGTATATGAAATTGAATATAATATTAATTTAAAATATTTAGGTGTTACTTTATACCCTCCTTAATTAAATTTTTCCTTTACATTTAAAAATTGTTCTCAGTAATCAAGTGTTTAACATTGAAAAATTGTAATGTCAAAAACCAATATAATATAAATGGATATTAAAACATCTTCTTGAAGAGTGGATAAAGGAAATGATAAGTCCATAACATAATTGGGTTTCCAAATAGGAAAACCTTGTTGATATATAAAAATTGGATTCAGAATGAATTGAAATAAAGGATATAACATTACACTTTATTAAGAGAGAATAGATGATAGATATATTTCAAATGATCCCAATTTTTATTAAAAGATACTTTCTTAATGTTAAAGGATCATTTTTCTATATAAACTATGAAATTATATTAATATACTTACTTTAAAATTATAATTTAATCCTTCAATAATTTTTCAAAAAAATATAATTTTTTTCTCAAATTGATGAGCAATTAGGTGACATTTTTATACATGAAAAACATAAATTGACTTCAAATGAGTCAAATAAATAACAAAAATTATATAAATATATTCATTTTTTTCATTAAACATTATCATAAACTGTAAATTTTTAGAAAAATATAAGATAATTTATGATATGAATACACCGTCACAATATTCTCCAAATCCATGTTTTGACATAAATAATTCTGTAATATAGAAACCTCAAATAAAAAAATAAAAAAATTTATTTTTTCTATTACCATGTATTTTTTAATGTTATGTAAAATGTTAGAACCATGTTTAAAATATAAATCATCCTAATTAGATATTTCAAAAAAATATCATTAATTGCAAAAAATCATAAAATTCCAAAATTATTAAATCATAAAATATGTTTCAAAAAAATTAAACAATATTTATTAATGAAATAGTTTAAATAAAAATAGTGCCATATTATACATTACATCACATTGGAAAGTGGTGGGCGATGCAGCTTATTTTCCCTTCAATTGTGGTTTCAAGACCTGAGGCCTCTCCAAATTTAATGGGTCATCCAACATACATGTTTTACTTTTTATAAAATCTATTTATATAATTAAAAAATTTCTTGAAAACACGAATAAATTCACCAATATAAAATTAACCTTAAATACAATTTTTACCACTAAAGTATTTTATGTAGCTTTTACCCACAAGAAATCAAATAAGATTAATTGACTATAATTACATCAACATTTAATGCATATCAATTATTATTGATTTTTAAATCATGTTTTTTTCAATAAAATATTAATATTACATTAAATATAATTTATTGTTCATTAGTACAATTAAATATATTACTGAAAATACATAATGATAAATTACATCATAATCATCCTTATAACATTCATGATTCTCAATACCATCATACAATTGATAAAAAAATTCAACAAATTTATTCTCATGTTCCAAAAACTAAATATGTAATTAATTTCACATTATTGATTGATATAAAATATTAACTCATGAATTAGTACATGGATTAGGGAATTGACTCAAATAATTTCCAAGTTCTCCATATTTGTGACATTGATCTATCAGTGGTGTATGAAGTTGAACTTTATTTCAATGTAATATGTTAACCATAATCATCATTTTTATTCAAAAATTATCTACACTATTCCTTCAAATATGACACATAAATCATCTTCATGTTCCATTAATTCATTCTGCATGGTTCATCTTCTCATATTTTTTACTTTTATAAAATTTAATCTTATCATTATATCGTATTTATAACATTGAATTCCATAATGCTTCATCATTATCATAATTTATGTGTTTAAAAAATAAAATATTTTCATGTTATTAATAATAATTCTAGATACATCATTTAGAATTATCATATGGATTTAACTTGTTCTAATTAGTTTTTTCATCTCATTAGGGAAATCATAACATTTCCTATAAAATTTTCCATTTTCATGATTTATAATATATATTGTCATTATCTAAAATAATATGAGAAACAATATTTGAATGAGTTAACATTCAAAATTCAAAACTGATAAATCTAGAAATAATTCCATGTAAATGATATGTATATGTTGTCATATGAGTCTATAGGTTTCAATTTTGATTATACATGGTAAAAAAATTTATCAGTTTTTCTAAAATAATTATTTTCATCAAGTCCTTTATAATGGTTCCGAATGAGTTTTTGACTTTCCAAATAATATTCCCTCGGAAATCAAATCCAATTGTATATCAAGGCCCATTTTCATGGACAAAGTGATAATTGTGTATAGCTTAATGAAAACATTATGGTTATTACCCATTGGTAAAACAAAACCCTATCTACATCCACTGGTAATAAATATATATGGATGCAATTACATGGGACCCACTCACTATATAGTTCACCAATATTCTACGAAATGTTTCTATTCATATTATTGCCCTTATACTGCTCCACATGGTTCTCATTAAATTATTGTATGATAAATACCAAAAAATAACCATAGCTTTCTCTAATAATAAATATATATACTGAAGCCTTTTATACATATTTTTTGATGGTTTTTAAAACAAAAACCCATTAATTAAAACCATTATATATTTACACATACTGTCTTTTAAGGAAAATGTTAATAATAGAGAAAAGTGATGCGAAAAATATAACATTTTTATATTATTTCTAAAAAATGAGATAATAAATATTATCGAGATCAAAAAAAACATTAGATATCATCGATATTATATAGAAAAATTTTGTTATCTTAAAAAATATAAGGGAAAACATTATAAATAAACATAACATGAGAGTCAAACTAGTAACATGATATGGAAAAAGACAAGGATCCAGTTTAATTACATGAAAGAATGAAATAAATAACAGGGTCTCATAATATGATTATAAAATTGGAAATATAAGAGAGTCATATAAGAGGACAAAAACATGAGTCATGGATATATTCCTAGAAAATAACACATGTTGGAAAAATTCCTATAATAGTTATGTTTACTCTAAAATATCATACATAAAGCCTCATGAGACTACAAATTTAATAATTTATTAAGAGTGATATCAGGGTGCACCAATTGAAAATTTTTCATAATAATGTGTTCCATAAATGGAAATGAATTAAGAAAACAATTAAATGAATTTCATATAGAATGAAATGGGTTTCATAATCTTGTCTCATATTATTATCAAAAAAAAATTCATAATGATTTCATTTATGAGATAAACCAATGGAATGTATTACCATATAATAATAAGGGTGAATAATCTAGTTATATCTATTAGAGAAATTTATACATAATTAAGAAGAAATGCATAAAATCCATGTTTATTATCATTGATTAAAATGTTATTAATGTTTTATAGGGAATATTTCATCATGAAAAAAACCTTTTAAACATTGAAATAACTTCAAAATATATAAATTTAAAAAATATTAAAAAAAGACATTAAATTAAAATAACCATAGAAACATATAATTAAATCTTCAATGAAATGATTAGTCATAATGATAGGTAATTTCATTCATATTGTATGAGTTAAAAACATTCCTTTGACTATATTGTAAAAAAATATAAAAAATTACCTCCTTTTGAAATTTATTTGAAGATTACTTTATTACTATTTTTTTAAATAGCAAAACATGGGTTAAAAATGTTAAAATAAATATTTATAATGTTAATAACATTCAATGTCTTATTTAGAAAACATTTATATGGAAGAAAAACAATTTATGAATGAGGAGAGAAATGAATTGATATATTTTTTTAAAAAAAAATTCTCAATAATTTTTAATCCCAAAGAGAGGATAATTGTACTATTTCATGAAATTTTTATTTATAAGTATAGGAAAATAAATTATATTGAAATTAATAATAAAATATCAAAAAAATTCTCTTTGAGAGACTTCATCATAATCAACACTGAATAATGATGTGTTTTTCAAATAAACCCTAACAACATTATTAATATTTGAATCATATCCCCCAACAAAGAGGATTCATAAAATAAAATCTTAAAAAACATGATTATAAATTTATTCATAATATGAAATCAAACGTGGTTGTATATACACAAAAAAAACAAATAAGTGGTGAAAATGGCATATGTGTCACTATGGAAACGTGTGTTGGGAAATCCCTTAAAAAACCACTTCAATGAAATGAAAATTAATCAATTAATATATTATGTGTTTAAAATGTACGTAAAAATAAAATAAGAAAAAGTAAAAAAAAAATAAAAAAATTTCATTACCTTCATAGTCTTATCATATCAAAGACTATGAAAATGTAATTTAACCTAATAAATCAAATTGTGTTATAAAAACTCTTACATATTGTACATAAATGTCATGAATACACTTTATCTCATATATAATAATGTTATATCAATTATTATTTTTATTACTTTTTTTCCCTATTTATCCCTTCTAAAATAACTATTTACTTCATTTATTTTAATGAAATATTTTTTTTTACTTTTATAGTTGTATCCATGTTGAGTGTTTTGGGAATGCTCTGTTCATAATTTCAAGAAAACATCATTATGTCGAATTTGATAAAAGGTATCATTATTATATAATATATAAAATTATAATATTTAAATAATTATCAATATTAAACTCCAATTATAATTTTCTAACAATCCCTTAACTATGGTTATGAAAAATGAACTATATTACAATAAAAGAGTTTATATGTCATACGTACAAATGAGTAACATTAAAATTTTTCAAAACTCATGACATAACGAAGGATAGTTTAATTTTAAAATTATAGATAGATAATTATATCATAAAAATAATATTATTTCAGTAAATACACCTAAATATACAATCCATGTAATATGGTAAAAGAAAAATAATCACAACACTTCGTGCAGTAGTTGTTCACTGCACATTAGCACATGTTATCATTTATCAATGGATTATATATATGGTATATGATATGTTATTTTTACATAATTATTAAACATTAATTAATATAATATATATTTATTAAATATATCATCATGTAAATCCATAATAGTAGGTGATGGATAATGAATTACATCGGTTCATGAGGCTATAGTCAGTTCTACACACGAATGGTGATTTTGTTTCAGAATTAATAGATGATGTGATACATAAATATTAGTAAATAAAAATAATAATATCTCTTTATATAGTTTAATATTATGTTACTATATTATAATTTTTATATATAATTTATGGTTCAAATAAACAATTAAAAAAGAAGAACTTATGTGATAAAGATTACGTTCACTTAGATAAACATCTTTTGGATATCCTATTATAGACCGAAACATTGTATTTTGGAAATAAAATAAGATCTATAACAAGGATATGGAATTTTGATAATAATTTTTTTAATGTTTTTCAACATTTATATGGATTGACAAGTTTGAATATGTAAGGGGAGGGGATGTGTTTTAAAATGGGGGGGAGTTATATTTATGTAAATAAAAAAATCTATAATGGGTAGTCACTCACATGATGAGTTCCTCAAAAATTTATACCTAAAATATTGTAGTGGTGATATGGTGAAAAACTTTTATCATTCAAATAGAATCATTTTTATGAATTATATTACATTTACCTCTATGGTTACTCATGTTTACCATTAAATTTTTTGACCGTGGTAATATTTTTTAAAAATAATTTTACTATTTTTTATGAATAATATTTATGTTAAAATTAATAAATAATATTAAGTTTTATTATTCATAGTATTTAATCAATTTATCGCATTGAAATCATAGAATTTGTTTAATTCAATTTAAAAATAAACATGAAAATTTTATTGAAAAACTATTATTTAAGAAAAGAAATTTTCATTAACTATGTGATCTCATTTTATCAATATAAGAAGAAATACATATTACATAAATGTAATGTTATATAAATATATTTATAGTTAATTAATTAAATTCTAATATTTCATAAAATTGGTTATTCTATAATACGTTCTGTTATTTGAAAATATTATGGTGCTAAAAGTTGAATATGAATCATATTATACCAAGAAAAAATATTTAATATTATAATTGTTTTTATTGAATTCATAGATTTTATGTATTATTTAGATTCTTGATGAAGATTTATAGTTCTACCAACACATTCCCCTAAAAGTGTAAACATGAATAATATCATTATAAAAGTGTGTAATATTATTATATCAATAAGAAAATAATTTGGTATTCATGTCATACTTGTGAGGTGTTTTCATTACATTGGAATAAAAATTAATTTTCTATGTATTTCATATGATGGAATATGGTGAATGATTCATCAAACCATGATTCAAAAATCATTAGACACACATCAACATGGAGTGTAAACTATTGTAGTGAAATTAGAAATCATCAAACTTCCCATCATTCATGTAAGATCCTTGAGTGACCACTACTGATTACAAATGGATAATTTCTAAATGTATCCCAATTAAACCACAATCGAGATAAAAATACTTATAATGGTTCCTATCAAAAATATGTTATAGATTTATATAAATATGGTTCTTTCATAATCTCTATTTTTTATATAGAGAACAACAGACTATTTTACCATGAAAATATAATATTCTTCTCTATTTGTCCTTTACTATAATAGATCTCATATGAATTTTTTAAATATTTCCTCTTTAGTGTACTAGGGTTTTAATGTGTTATCATATATATTTTGTTCCATCTTAGTAGTTGGTAAATTTATTCTATGTATTTTTTCTTGTTTTCTCCAATTATTCTATTCGGGGTTCCATATTTCCCAAGTATCTCGAAATTGTTTTATTTGTGTGTGTCTTCTCAGGCTTCAAACTATCATTGGAATCATATTCTGTCAATATCCTATCTTTTTACCTGATTTATTGTACATAACTCTACATATTTTCGATTATGATGTATTTCTCAATGGATTTGTTATGTGTTAGTGTATAGAATTGTGTGTCTTGTATAATTTGTTTTTTTACTAGCTTTATATTTTTTATAGTATTTTCCTTGGATCCCACTACAATTTAATAACCTATAATACATTTGTAATATTTATTTTTTTATTATCTTATGTTTATTGTTTCAAATGATTTCATTGTGATTATTTCAATATTACACAAGTTTTATATATGTTATATGTTTGTTTTTTCATTTATTTCATTCTAGATGTGGGTTTTTATATGATTTCTAATTATAGTTGATTCCATGATGATTCAAGTATCCTCCTCTCATAAATTTGGTACTTATTCTGGTCTATGGTGGTGTTGTTTTTCTCTATTAAAGCTATGCTATTTTTCAAGATTATAATATCTGTATCGGTGATGATTCTTTCAATTAATAAAATTGATGATGTTTGATATCTAGTAGTTTTTTTTCATTTGGAAAAATATTGGAGATCAGTAGTGACCTGAATATAGAGAGGTTATAATAATTAAACGAGAAAATGATAGACTTGATCTTATTCAATGTAAAAATTATTTCCTATCATTAATATCTTGTACCAAATGATATCACACGATTTAATTGTTTCTAAAATTTGAAAGTTTGATTTCCCATTTTTTTTTGTTTATATTGAGTTTTTTAGGTCGATTTATAATAATTGGTTCCACTTAACACCAATGGGGATTCTTATGAAAATGAGATTGTAAGTGAATAAAATTTCAAAAAAATAATGCTAAATAGAGTCAATAATGTCTGTATATCATAATTTCAATAAGAGATTATTCCTATAACATTTTCTATCATGGACATATAGGTTTTTGGTGTATGTTTACAAAGTCTTGTATGAAATTATACTTTCATATATCTATATCGAATAATGGAATTTAAATAAAATAATGTATATTACATACCAATATCATACACCCAAAAACTAAATGGTTAAATCATTATTAGTAGGATAGATGACCATCAAATATACTATTAAGTTATTCAAGAAGAAATTAAATATATAAAAAACATATACCATATTTAACATGAATTATCCATAATAGAAAACATTTTTTTGAATATATAATTTATTTAAAATGACATAAATTCCTAACATTTGTAAACAAAAATTTAGAATATTTGATATTTGATCATTTATTTTTAAATTTGATGAAATTTCATGTTTTTACCCTTGAATGTGAACTATATTATTTTATTCATAAATAGTTTTCTATAGTTTATTTGAAATTAAAATTTGTAGAACAAATTATTCACTTAATTTTATAGAACATTAATTTATATAATCAAGCTTTTAATTTATTTTATTGGGTTATATTCCACTTAATGTTAATACAATATTGGACACTTCCGATTGTACAATACATAACCATTTGTACCATATTTTCTATATTTGAGGTTTTAGTTCATTCAAATATGGAAATTATATGGAGTAAAAAATAAAATAAATCCTTCTATCAGAAAATATGGTTCGCGAATTTTTTAGGATAAAATGTAATTGAAATTTGAGTCAATGTAAAAAAACATATCTCTTTCTCCTCAATTTCATTATTAATTTTTCAATATTTTCATTTTTTATTTCCTATGTTGGGATTTAAATAATGATATAAAACATTATTGGGTTTTAAAATTTTGAAAACTATAACATGAAAAACATTTCTACGATGAATAATACACAGATAAAAGAGTAGTTTTTCTTTTTAATTGATCTAATTCTCATCCCATTAACTTACATGTTTTTAATAAATGATAATCTAGATTTCAGGTAATATGATCAATGAATTTATTTTCAAGATTAAAAAATAATAAATTAATTGAAAAAATAAAAAAAACATGCGGTCTTGTGTAATGTGTGAATTGTAATAACATGATATTTATCAGAAAAATCAAAAAAACATAGGATCATTTTTCAGAGTTCAATTATAGTACAAAAACACAATTAATCACCTCATACAATATGGATATGTGACCTAATTTACCCCTCAAAATATTTTGGACTTATAATGTAATTATATTTAGTGTAATATGATTTCTTGATCCGAATCTAGCATATGGTGTATTTTATTTTATGTTTATCGTTGGGTAAATTATATTAGGGTGTAGGGATTAAAAAAAATTGGGATCATAATAAAGTGGAATTTAATTTTAAATCTAATTATTAATTATTATGTGATTATTTAATGTTATAAAAATTAATCCCTCAAAAAATATTTTCTAAAAAAATCTCCACATTGTGATTAATCAATCAAAATCTATAATTAAAAAAACCAAAATGAAATTCTTAGAGCTAACATCGAATTGTTTTATAAAATATAATGTACCCATATTTTTTATTTTAATGTTACATTTTTTATTTAATTTTAGAAATTCCATTAATATGTATTTTTAATTACATCATCATTAGAGAGAAAACCCTTGTTAGGAACTTTGTCACACCTAAGAATCCAAATATCACACATCATTTGAGAGTACCAATTACAGTGCCTTTAAAATTGCCACTATTTTTACTAATAAATTACCTTATTAAAATAATTAGAGGATGTTTTTTACAATTTTATTTTATATTCATCTATTTTTATTATTTATTCTATCCCCTTTCTCAATTTTACTTATTTTTTTTGACCATATATTAAAACTTATTATATTTTCATTACAGTTGATTTTTCACCAATTAAATTTTTTATTTTATTTATGAAAAAAATAATAAAAATGATATTTTAGATATTATACCTTATATTTAACAAATAATTTTGGATTTAATTATATATTCTTGTTATATAAGATGTTTCAACAATAACATAGATTGTGAATTATCACATTAAAGTATCATTGAAAATTGAAACACTTTTTAAGAAAAAACAAAAAAGGAACCAAAAAATGAATGTAATAACAATGAACATAATAGAATAATTTAAAAATTGGAAGCACCATACATTAAATATGAATAAAAATTTAATTGATATCCAAACCTATAACAATTCAATGAATAATTAAATGGACTGATAAACATTATTCCCAAATTTTACGGCCTATAAGAAAATGATCCCAAGAATCATCTAAAATAATTATCTTCATTTTTTAAACCATGTGAATAAAAAATATATTTTAAGACCAAGTAAATCTATGTGAATTTCCATTTTCTCTAGATTAAACTCACATGTATTAGGTATATTAGTTTTTACCTTAAGATGTAACTCATTTTAATGATTTGAAATGTCTCTTAGAGTATACATTTTTTCCATCATCCAGGACCATTGTAATTCGTAAGAAAATATTTGGGAAATATAATGTTCAATGTATTAAATGTACTTATATTAAGAGAAATTCATGATACATTGTGAAAGATTACTACACCACTAAATATGAGAAGAAATCAATTTTTTTGGTACAACAATGATGGTCTCAGTCCTTTGGAGTGGATCATGGTGAATTTTGTTGATGGAGTGACATTGTATTAAAACATATATATGTGGAATATATATTTATTATTATGAAAAAACAACACACTAAAACAATTTCAGCATATATTCCCCAAAAGATATAAGAGTACAGGAGGTAATTCCAGAATCTATTTAAATTCATTTAATTAACACACTGTTGTTTGATTTTTCCACTATGGTGAGAAAATTTTCGTTGGATCAAAAAATATCCAAACCAACAACTACATGGACTTGTAGAATTTTAACAAAAATAAACCACCAACAATCTATTTCTACTAATTTTATGAGATAAATGATTATGAAACTTTATTTTATGGGATATTATATTAATATAAATAACATCCATATACCCAAAACAAGAAACATACTTTTTCCCCAATAAACAATCAATGGGAAATTACTCAATTTAACATGAGTTTTACATCTAGTCGACAATAAAGAAACCCCATTTGAATAAAACACCCACAACCTTTATGTTACCAATATAATTTTAAATAACCTCAAAAAATATTTGAATCTAAATAAAACAAATTCAACCACAGCATTTGATTTATCAGAAAATGTAGATTTTAATACTAATGTCCTTTTGGAAAAAAAATACTAATAAACTGAATGAGATGAAGAATAATGGTTTGTAGTTATGGGAGTTAAAAATTGACATATATTTACACCAACCTTCATTAATTGGTTTGTATGAATTCCTGAAAAACATCTTCCCAACCTACTTCAAATCCTAAGGGGAATACTGATTCCATAACATTGAGAAGTGGAATGAAAATGATTGATACATACACATCAATCATTACACCAGGATTAACCTATATCCAAAAGCATCCTCCTTCATGAGAAATATATGAGAAACAAGAAGACAATAAAAAGAAACAAAATGATTGATTATGTTCCTCAAAAACCCCATTCAATTCCTAATATTGTTGTATAGTCCCAAAATATGGTTAAAGAAGTTATTAAAATAGTGGGTTTATAGATATTCATGAGTATTGAGATAAAAAGGTCTTATCCAATTGAAATGAGTAAAATTCCATTGTATATTTGTTATTTTAATGAAAAATGTAGGAATAGAAGTGGGATAAAAGGAAATTAGAAGATAAAACAAGGGAGAAATGCATATATTCTCATCATACCATCCTTAGTGATTCATAAAAATTTCATGTACCTTTTTATGTTCAACATTCCCTACACCAAAGGGTGTTTTCATTTTTATGGTGATTTATGTGTTTTTGAAACCACAATTAATGCCATGAGTCACTATATTCTCTATTCATTTCTATTTGGTGAGACCAATATTATATGTTTCATGGTGAAACATGAAAATAGTGATACAAAATACCTGATGGGATTCATCATTGATTTACTTGTTCATGAAAGGGGCATTATATTTGCTGTAGATTTCTATATAACAAATATGGAGGATTATCAAGTAAGTTCACATGCTCCCAATATTCATTGATTAACATTCCAAAAAAGTGACAATAAAATCATAAATGTCTATGTGGGTACAAATTCCATGTATTTTGGATATAATATCATATGATTTAATATTTTATATTCGAGTAAGTACCCCTTAAAAGATCATTATACTTTCATCATATCCCATTTATCCCATCTTATAATGAATCTAATTTTTTTTTTCAATATCATCAAAATTGGTATCATTTTGTGTTTATAGATATCTTGAACATTGGTTCTAGTTTTATTTCAGAAAATATAATCAAACCAATTTCTCATGATTAGACCACACTCATTTCTAATTTTTATGTGAATTATTATTCTAATTCTAGGAATATACTATATAATTATAAAATTTATTTTGAATTTAGAAATGTATTAGATTAATTATTCAATGAGTTTGGTAATGTATATTCATATATTGACATTTATTGTACACATATATCAATTCTGAGGTCATTTATATTAATAAATACACCACACAAATTGGAATATAAACCATTTACACCTAGCTTGATTTCCCCATACGTTCTGAAAAATGAAACAATAACTATAATAATTACTAATAATATCCTTCCAGAATAAGAATTTAATTTAAAATATGTTTGGGGTGAATATCAAGGATGTTGGGTGGACATTATCAGACATAACATGTATTATCCCTACCATTTTTATGCATAATATTATTTTATTTTATGTGGACAAACTAGTTTATAAATCATAATGTATACATAACCCCACACTATTAAATGATTGGAAAAAAGTGGTGGAAACTTTTCTTGATGCAGGTGTTATTTAGTACATTTATAACTCTCAATTGGTCATCACACTCTATATTAAACCCATGAAATTGAAGATCATTATTATAATGAATGAAAATGTTGTGTAGGTTCTTATGAGGGTACAAAATAGTTGTTGAGTGTTAATAGATTATAGGGATGCTAATTAATCCACTTATAATCACCACTTTCCATATCCATTCATTAATGAAAATATTAGGAGACTTGTAGTTAGGAAATGATATAAATTAAAGTACAGTTTATCTCGATATTTTTTAGTTCACATTTTTGTATTGGAACATGATAATTTTTACATTAACCTACGCATTCAATACAATAACATTACAAATGATTCCTTCTGGACTTTCTAGAACCTCAGGTACCTAGTAGAGATGAATGGTGATTAACTATTATGATTTACTTGATACATTAATGGATGTATATATGGTTGATTTTACTATGTGTTGTTCCACATTTGATGATTTTTTCATTATTTTGGAAAATGAGTTACATCATTACATTGAGAAAAATCTTGTTTTTATCTTTGAGTAATGTCATTTCATGGAAGAGAATGGAATTTTCGTAGTTCATGTAGTCTAAAATCATACCAGTGAGGTTTATTGATCTATGGAATACATCAATTAATTATTTCCATATCATATATGTATGTAATATAATTGATCATTACTAAGATTTGGGGGGTTTTTATCAACCCTTCATCAAATATTTTAGTTAGTGTCTCTACCATTATCTTATTTGATTCAAAAATATTGAATTAATTTTAGATAATTCATGAACGATATCATTTTATGGGATAAAAAGAGCTTCCCCACACAACAAATCACATAATCCCCATTATAGAATCTTATAATATAATTTTTGTGTGATCATGAAACATCACAGTTGGAGAAGTCTTATATCTGATTGAGGAAGTGTCATTCAATGAGATTTATTATGAATCGATGATGTTATATTTAGATAATTAAAATTACATCCTAAATGATAAGGTAATTTTTGAAGTTATATTTTCATCATAAAAATAATTCCCATTTTTTTATAATATAAAGTTGTTATTTTCTATGATCATGTAGCATTTTGGTGCCTCTTAATGAAGCTATAAAAAAAACTACAACATATTCATCATATGATCCTTTTTCAGGGTTTAGATATTGAGATAATGGAAAATTATGTGTTGAAAAACATGGTAACTTACCACATGATAAATATCTATCACATATTGGAACATGATATGCCAAACAGGGTACCACATTGGGAAACATTCTATGGTTGTTATGCCTATATAATCATTGGTATTATTATATGGTGTGTATATTTAGTGAATCACATGATTTACATTAAAATTAATACAATCATAACGAAATAAAAATTCAGAAAAAATGGTGAGTAAATAAATGATTTTTGTGTTTTTTGATCTCTAACATTGGAGAGTTTTTAGATTCCAAGAAATTACAAAATGTGTGTCGATCATGGGTTTGAGTTTTTTTCATTTTTCAAATAATTTTTTGTGGTGGACATATTGAACCCATAGGATTTCTAAGATGGTTGTAGATTTTGGATTATATTGGTATATCTTTTTTCATGATACACATGTGTTATTAAGGCATGATATTATTTCCCACACACTAGAAAACATTTTGAGGAGATATAATATTCCCCAAAATTGAAACATATTATTTCAGATTATTGATTAATGTGGAATTTCTTATATGGGTCCATTATGATGATATGTTTATCTCTTATACATTATTGTGTCTCTTGGTTATGTTAGTAAATGGGTCGAAGATAAGTCCACTAGGTCTAGTGAATCTCATATATTAATATATTTATTTAGGGATAAAATTTTCTACTGGTTTGGAGTACCAATGGTTATCATCAATGAACATGGGACACAATTTTGTTATATATATTTGGATTCCAACCTTTGTATGTATGTGGAGACACTAGAAACATCAACCCAATACCACCCAAAAAATTAATAGTACTAACTTTATAATTTTTAGTTGAATATGATACTGGAAAAAGTAGTGCACCCATATAAAAAGGTCTTCAGTATTCTCATTCATGATGTGTTTTGGGATTATCGAACCACATTGAAAACTCACATTTTAATGTCTCCATTCAAGATAACTTTTGGGAAAGCATGACATATTCTAATTTAGGTTATCTATCATTCATATTTGAATATAATGACATGTAATATGGATTTAGTCAAAGGATATTGTCAAAAAAGATGAAAATTCAAGAACATGAGGTGATTTGATTATCACTAAACGAGTAATCAATACTCTACAAGGAATGATCAAAAGTAGATGTTTATTAAATTATCTGAAAATTATATTCATGTAGGTGATATTTTTCTTTTTTATATATCTATATTTTTTATGATTCATAGTATGTTGGGTTATAGATGGTTAGTTCATTATGTTGAATCAAATGTTATTATATATGGTGTATTGTATATCACATAAGAAGAAACATGGTTGTGAATTGCAATCAATGGGAAATGTTGGAAGAAATAATTTTATGGAAATTCAACTTATGTATTTTATTTTATCACACTAAATGGAATCATATTAAATTGAGAATATCATGTGATTTATAACCCTTTAAATTATATATATTTATTATATTTAAACTTTTATATTTCATGACAATTTATCATCTCATTGGATCGAAACGTTGAAAAGGTTATATTATAGGTTTGTGGGAGGGGACAAAATTTTGGTGTAGATTTATTATGTTTTCCATTTGAGTGTTTTTCTTTTCATATTGTTTTAATTAAAAAACATTAAAGAAACAAAAAACACCATGTAATGTGCTTATTTTGATTTTAAACATATGAAAAATGAATATTTTAAAATTTAATTTGTAACATGATTAGAATTATAAATATTTAATTTCTAAAATCTTATTTTTATATATGGATATTGATAATGATATGATTAGTTGTGTTATTATATATCCTTTTAGCTTTTCAAATAAGTTTCTATGATATTTTTTCATGTTAAATTATTTCATTTATTTCTCCATACATAATTCCATGTAACAATTCCTTCTGATAATTTTTTTAATTAATTGAATGTATAGACATGTAACGTTAAAAATATAATCTTTTATCAATGGTTTGTTGATACATTAATTTATCCTTACATTATATTCATCAATGAACCTTATATATATATATATATGTATGTGTGTGTGTTTAGCGGATAACCAAGTGTTTGAAACCCTCAAGAAAAGAAAAATAAAAAAAATATTTTATAAAAACATATATCTTAGTAATGATGTGAGTGATGAAATTAAAAACACGTAGAGATATATTGGTTAGGAACTTATCGGTTGAAATCCATGATTGATTATGTGATTAGGTATTTAAACAATTTTTCATCGTAATGTGGAATGTGATTGATGGAATTAAATAATGTAAGAATAAATGTTTTACATGACCTTAATCTACAGAACAAATGTAATGTCATTAATCGGGTTCCACATACTGGTGCCCAGAGCCAGTTGGTTACAAGACCTCGGGTGTGACACCCTACATTATAAATGGCATGGACAAGAATCAAGGGTAAATAATATAACATGAGGATACTATACCCTCTTTAACCAAGTTGAAAAACATGAAAAATGAATAATTAATAACAAAATTAAAATAACTAATACCTTTAATAATTCAAGAACCTAAACAATCAGTAATTCATGATGAAAAAAACTTGAAAAAAATATCAAAATCAAAACATAAGATATGTCATTCCATATAATGTAAAGTATAAATATGAATAAAAAATAATCCCTAAAGACTCCTTATGTGGGTCATAAAACAATGTCTTGTTCCTTCATCCATGCTCTATGACTACTCATCCATGAAATATAGGGATCATTCCCATATCATATCATTCCTAACAGATGTCTATTCAGGTGCAGATCAAGAATCCAATGTATGGTGTGAGGAAACCATAATTGGCCACCACTAATATCATATAAAACAATTTACAGTATATAATTGTGTGTGTAGTTTTATAAAGAATAAAGTTATAGTGATAAAATGAACAGTTTACATATTAATTTATTTTTTATTTTACCACACAAAGTATTAGTTTCATGATGAATTCCAACCCATCAATACCTTCTTCGACTCATGTTGGGATTTGGACCATATCACATTTGGAATCATAGATCATTGTAAAATGGGATTTTATTATCCAATTAATATAAAACCTATATCACAAATACATGAATCCGTAGTCAAATACCAATTTCATGGGACTATAATATCATTTCTATCACCCTATTGTTGTTTAGATCATCATTCCATGTCCTACATCTAGTTTATCAATAAATCACATATGGGTATTTTCAGCATCCATATGTTTCCCACACCGCTTTATCCATCAATAAAATAGAGTTATGTGGTTCATCAGTCCTTTTCCCACACTAGATTATCAATAAATCTAATATATCTCACATATCACATTAATCATTATTAATCATCATTAATCCTATTTAACAATAATGCACATCACGTTCAAAATTTCAATTTATCAATGATATCATATTATATAACATTAATAACATAGAATAAAATGAACAATCCACCATTAAACAATTTTTCAACATTTAATCATATAAACAATTAACACATACATTTAAATTTAATCATACCTTAATTACAATTTCTATTCCAATCATAGTCACGATTATCACAAATTTCTTAACCGCTATAACCATGATCAATTTTTCACCATCAACCCATTTCATTTTCATGTGGAAATAAAATTTTTCAATTCAATCTAGAAGGAAAATTCCCAACATTGAAATTTAAATTACTCAATTATATACATAAAACTCTTATCAAGACTACGAGAATCGATAATTAGACAACCTACATGAGTGCTGATGATAGATGTTCTCCAAACAAAAACCCAAATTTGATGGGGAACGACATAGATCACAATAAAATTGATGATCTTGAACCCAAATCCAAATATCATGATCCAATAAAAATATAAATTAAAACCTATATCTAACCCAATTAAAAAGTGGAATAAAACAATCATCTTCTACAGAAAGCGATACATGAGATATAGGAAACAACAAAGGAAGATATTATATATCGTAATATGTTCCTAACATAAAGTATGATATTTGATTCATCACGAACGATTTTAAGGGAGCCTTGAAATCTGTCCAAGTTATCAAAAAATTGAAGAAAAATTGGTAGGGATTAGTCAGGGAGAATTAGAGTTAATACTGCGGGGGTTAGGTATTTCAAATTATTTTTTTTGGAGAAATTAATCTCATGGGAAAGGTTTCCCGGGCAGGGTTTCACATTCTGTACAACCATTATCTATATCCATGCATCTATTATTAATGATTCATGGTTAATATTAAAATGGAAAATGATTCGAATAAACTTGCACCATCTTTGAAAACCCAACTATCTAAAGGGTGCATGATTATTTGGAATGGCCCCACAGTTCAAGAAAACCATGCCCCATAAGTGAAAAACCCAAACACGTCATAAAAACATCCAATATTCACATAAATGACCCCAAGACAAGCCTCAAAAAATGTTTATTCAAAATACTTTTATAAGAATATATAAAAACGAGAATGAGACATCCCTAGAATGGTTGGGATTTTACAATCTATTTACTTTATAACAACTCATCCTTGAGTTTCACTCCACGGTATCTCTCAGATTCTGAGGTAGGAATATAGAGACACTAATCATAAATATCTATATATATCTCCCATGTTTATTCATGATGAAAACCATGTTTCCACAACACACAAACTATAATCAAGGAAATTCCCCATAACACATTCATACTAAGATCTAAAACAAACTTTAGATGCTCTTCAAAGGACACATTTGTCTCTAGATCAACTTTCACAACATCAATCACATGAGGTTGTAAGGGTGATACTAATGAAGATGTCAAACATGAAAAATGAAATGTATAGAACTATAACTATATGGATGACCCAATCGGTGTGTCACCAGTCATATAATCTCCAATATATAAAAATTTCCTAAAACCTAGGGCACTATCATTCCCTTCCTATAAATCCTATAATAAACCCATCTAGGTGACACCTGAAGTAAAACATGTTCACTAACTATAAAATCATGGGTTCATCGACATCTATATTCATATTAATTCAACATACTCTATTACATATTCATAATTTTTCAAATATGCTAATGTAGCTCTGATGTCTCCAGCATGAGACTCAGTCTTAGAACCACTGACTCATCCACATCAATCTAGCATAGAGTTGATCTAAATGTCATAAAATTAAGAGCCTCATATGGTGTCACCTAAATAATATATCGATAACTATTTTTATAGGTGAACTAGATGCATGATATGTTATTCTACAAATACCCACCCATGTAAAGAACACACACTCATCGAATAACATCATGTACATGAATAGTAAATTCTGATATCCCATTTGTATGTGTGTATAAAGGATAAATCTGAAAAAACTATGTACCCAAAACCTCCAATAAGCATCTACATAAAAGTGGAGAAAAATGTGAGTTATATTCGAAACCTATATAGCATGGATCCCCGTGTAGGAAGATTATCGCATGAATGTAAATGTCTCTCAACAAATACAATTTGAAACTCACTCTAATTGGTACAAAAATACAATACATCCATTAATCGCTCAACTAGAACAAAAATATAATCATTAAATTGAATAATCCGTTGTATACCTACCAAAAAATCCATGGTAAATTCATTCCACTTCATTTCTAGATAGGTAAATGGATGAAATAAATGCCCATTACGTTTTTGCTCAACCTTCACCTATTGATAGGTGCAACATCGTGTCATGAAAATTGAAATATACTTTTTCATACCCATACAAGAATAATTATAACATACACTACTATAAATTTATCCTATACCCACATATTTAAATCACTGTTATAGCCCACAAAACTATGGGTATAGGAAATTCCCATGGTTCTCAGAAACCACAGGAAATTGAGGCCTCATTATATCCCTGAGATATACCTACAGTTTTCAATCTTTGGGTATACGTGTAATACACCATATTTTAAACCCTATACCCATGGTTTTAAATCGTTTCTAATTTCTTTGACAAAATAAGCTTCTATGGGACTTGAACCCTAGATAGATAGTTTACCATTCCATTTCATTACCACTACCTAATCTTCTATTATTCGTATATAAAATAATATTTAAGAATAAATATTATTGAAACAATATGTAGTGGTGAAAAAATATTGGGAATAGGTATTAACCTGATTTTTTTGTCCCACATAATTTTTTTCCCTATAAATTTTATTTCAAGCCATAATAAAGAAATGTTATACCTTCAATTTTCTAAAACTGTGGGCTTATGTGATAAAAAATAAACCCAATACCAACAATTTTTTTAATACTGAGGGTATAGGTCTCAAAAAACCCTATACTTATAGGGATTGAAAAACCATGGGAATCAGTATTGAAAAACACCAACACCCATTGTACTTCTATAATAATGGGTTATGATTCCTATACTATCCCTATACCCATAGTTTTTGAAAAACTATTGGTATAGGGCCATTTTCCAAGAATAATAGTTCATTGTAGAATTTTCTGAAACATATATAAACCATAAATTTATAGTTATGAATATAATACAACATATACTATCAATTAAAAATATTCACAATAACATAGTTCCTAACATAGATAACATCATCTAATATATGTCTAATCTAATGGAATCTCCACAAATTGTAAGGATTTCCCTCTATGGGAAACACTATTGATCCTTAAACCGCCTCTCCCTAATACAACTCAAATGTGTTGATTCAACTGATACTAATATCAGGGACATATACTTCTATTATTAAAGAACCACAACATGCATCTCAGCCAGTAAAGTCACCATCTTCCATTCTTTACTAGACTACTGAACCACCCGAGTCTGAGTCTTCATTCATAAGGAACCATCAACACTTCATTCCATAATGAGTGTATCATCAAGGGAAAAATAAAAAAATCATATAGTCAACATATAACAACAAAAATACTTTTTCATATATCATTACATGAATTTAACATAATTATACACCAGAGTTCATGAAAATATTTCTTAGGTCTAGTGTTATGGATAACTAGGTACATTAAATATAAAACATGGGAATAAAAAAGCAGTTCTTTATTTAATTTCTATAAAGGGATCCTTGCTTCCATTAAGCCCCTACGTCTTTTAGGGTACCCTGAGGAACACTTCCATAAAGGGTTGAGCTGAAAATCCCTGTAAGGGAAAGAACATAAAGATACGTTTTAAGAACATGAGTTTGGAGGCTTGACATAATGATATCTAAAGCATGGATTATATAAAATTGTATCACATAAGCATGTGATAATATAAATAGGGAATAATATATATGTGTAAGAATTATAAAAAAAATTAGTATGGGTCAAGTCTAACTACCAACCATGTTTCCCATTTTAGTACGGGTCATGGCTAACCACCAATCTCGTTTCACATCGCATCTCATGATACATAACTTTACCCAATTCATTAGAGAACTATATGGGTATAAACATTTCAAAATATTCATGAATATTATTACCACATAAATATTCTTACCAGATAAATATTATATCCATATAAATAATCATATATAATCAACCATACTAAAACCTAAATGTTCCCACAGAATGAATTGGTTACGACAAACATGACATAAATCATAACCAATGGGTGTATCATGGAAATGTCCATGAAAGAAAATTATTAGAACAATAATGGAATTTAATAGGGTAAAATAGGAATATAACATGGAAGGTGGTGTCAAATAGAAGTGACAACATATAAGAAATTTAATTGATAAACATTAGCATTAAAACATTTTTCTGTGGATTTAAGGAAAATACTATATATATTTTAAAAATAGAAAAGAGGGAAATAATTTATATAAAAAACAGAATTGAACCAATAGGATTTTCTTAATAAAAAAACTTATTTTATTAATAAAATGGTGCCATAAAATATATGATAAAGTACACATGAAATTGGGTAAAAATTCGGGAATTTCCCTTAATACCAGTGTGCTTATTGGGAAGAAATGAAGAGTGATTCTCATAAAATCATGTATATTTCCAAAATAGAATGAGAGATGGATCATGGAACATGATATTGGAGAATATAAACATAATGTATAATTTTTACCTAAAAATAAATGTCAAATACATTTTGGTAAAAGGAATGATATAGTTACCGGATAGAATAAATATGTTCAGGAAGAATTCATTATGGTTTATCGGCATGGTATAAATTGTAACTTAGAGGGATTTATGAGAGAGAAAAGAGGTTCATTATTTTATATAAATCAAGAGGGAAGTATGGGGGATGATTTTAAACATACTCCATCATTTTATATTACACATAAAAACACATTGCATAGAAAACAATTTTGATTAAGAGATAAATAGAGGGGATCCCTTACCTTAAATCTATTGGTGTTCTCCACCTATTATTAGAGACATGAATATAAAAAATATTATTATTAATTAATAATAAAAGAACCTATTATATATGTGATTTATTTTTTATAAACCTTTTTAGTTCATTCAAGGTATTTCTGATTAGTTATAAGGTTCAATACCATTGTTCAGGCTCCTTTGTTTACTATGTTTTAAAATATCGGTTCACTTATATTGACGTTTGGATAAACATAAAAAATGGAAGTGGTATTCCAAAAATGAAATTATATTATAATATTGAAAATACAAGAGATTAAATGGTTTTAAATTTAATTCGTTTACTTAGAGTGAAGTCGAACTATTATATAAAACCAAAGTGAGAAGTGTTTTTGTTAATTGGTGGGGTTGATTACAAAGAACATGTTTTAATTTATAAATTAATACCATTAATATAGAAATATTATAGAATAAAAATATGATATATTACATATATACAATCTAGTTAAACAAAAAAAAAATTCTTTCATGACTAGATATAATGATGATAATAGAAATTGATAAATTGTAGTCCTTGAATTTTCTAAATTTGCACATCTCAAATGGTGATTTCAGTCCATTAAAATAAAATTTCGGTAAAGGAGAGAAGATAATGAAATATACCATTAGAATAAAAACGTTCTAGTAAATGTATGTTACAATAGTTATCATACTATTGGGTTGAAGGGAGGTGAGGAACGAATCAAAAAGAAAAGAAAGAATTTGAAAGAGGTATTTACCTCTTGAAACATCCTCCTTTTAGATCCTCTTAAAGAGAGATGTTTTGGTATTTTGAATAAGATTGGGGATTTTGTACGTGGGTTAGGATCTTGGAAAGTGATTTGGGAATAATATTGGTAAGGAGCAATGCTTGAGAAGATGGAATAGAAGAGGGAGTGCAGTGGGATTTTATATTGGATGAGAGAACAGATTTCTCAATATAAAATTCCATAATTTATTATTTCCCCACAAGACAAGGAATAGTGAGTTTTACATTGCCATGAATAGTAGTTTTATCATTTGATCATGTACCAATTGGTCTAACATTAGTAGAACATCATCAATGACTCAATTAATCCCTTATTTAGCATTTATCATAAACTATCACATTTTACTATTCATAAAAAATTCACATATTTCAGAAAAATCCCAAAAATTCACCCATACCATTTTTCGATGAGTGGAATCCAAAAATAAATTCAATTTTTCAAAAATAATTTTCTAACTATGATTATTTTAATATATAATTAAAATCATAATTTATTATCGAAAACCAGTTTGGAAACATTCATTTACTTATTCTAAAATAAATCTATATCATATTTTCAACATGAATATTATTTTTATACTATAATAAGAAATTTTACTATTCATTAGGGTCTAAAACTATTCATAAGGGTATGTTACATTTCATAAAGGTCGGTTACTATTCACCAAAAATTATGTTTCTCTTATCAGACTCCAAATTACTTATTAATTGAAACTGTGTATGCAAGATTTTCTGGATTCCAAATATAGAATTGAAAAAATTATGTTTAAAGGACTCTATATACTTAGTAGTTCATTATTTTTTTCATGTGTTTTTATGTCATATTTATAAAGGAGGTAATTTCCATTGAAAAACATCGTGTCATTACATTCTTCCTCCTTTATGAAATTTCTCTCTCAAAATTTCATTTTACATTCTATGATAAAATCAGGTGTAGGAAATTTTTCTTCATTTCATCCTCATGTTCTCATGTAGCATCTTCGTAATGATGGTTTCTCCAAAGTTCCTTGATGAGATCAGCAGTCTTTTTGCATGTAACTTTGTATCAGTGATCCATGATCTTCACTGGATTCTCCTAATAGGAAATATTATCATGAAAATGTACCACCTCTGAGGAGACTACATGTGAAGGGTATGGTACGTACATCCTTAATAATGATATATGAATAACATTATGTACTTTTTACATGGTAGGTGGATGTGCCAGTCAATAGGCTACATCTCTAACTCAAACAAGGATTTCAAAAGGGGCCAATATAAATAGGACATAACATCAATTTCTTTCCAATCCTCATGAACTTATTCCATTGATAAATGCATATAATTACCATGTCTCTAACAATGAACTCAAGGTATCGTCGATGGTTATATGCATATATTTTTTGCTGACTATGGGCTTCCTTGATATGTAGCTGAATAGTTTTTACTTTCTCCACCATTTCTTCAAATATTTGAGGTCCTAACATATCACGCTCTCAGAAATCATCCCAACACGTCGATGTTCTGCACATTTTCCCATAATGGTCTTCATATTGTGCCTTTTAGATGCTCAAGTGGAATCTTTTGTTGTAGGATAATTCAACCAATGGAAGATGTTGGTCCCATCATCATTGGAATTCCATATAATATTCTCTCAACAAGTATTGTAGTGTATGAATAGTCCACTCAGATTGGAAATCAATTTGAATATGATAGTTTGTACTAATGCTAATATTAGTGTTTAGAACAGGTTGGAGACTATTCTAGATCATAGAGGTGAATTTTGTATCATGATTTGATACAATAGACAGTGGTACTCCATGTAGCCTTACCACTTCATTGATGTAAACATGTGCAAGTTTATGCAATTAAAAGTCCTCCCGAATCATGATAAAGTGTATTTTTTTTGTAAGGCAATCCACAATGTCCCAATAACATTGTTTCCTATAAATTTATTTGGAAGTAGAGTGAAAAATTCCATGGTAATGTTCTCTAACATACATAATCGTATGGACAGTGGTTGCATCATCCCCTTAGTCTTTTGTCTCTCAGCCTTCACTTCCTGATATTTCAGGAACATTGATATATATACAGCAATATCCCTTTTCATATTGTCCCTCCAAATGTATTCCCAGTGATCTCGATACATCGTTTTCCCCCCTGGGTGGATAGATAATGTTGAGCTCTGTGGATCATTCAATAGCACCTTATTTATCTGTCGATCAATTGGTACACATAATCATAACCAAAATCTTACAACTCCTTCATCATAAATTTTGAAATCATAAGATTTCCCTTTTTTAACAACTTCCATAAATTTCTTAATTTCTACATATTTTCATTGAAAACCCTCTATTTTCTCTAAGATGGATGGTTAAGCAATCATTTTTGAATGTATTGATGTTGTTCCTCCCTTAATTATTCCCATGTTCATTCTTTTCAAATCAATGAAGATCAGATCCTTCTCAATTCTCATCATTGTTAATGATGCATAATATTTTCTAGTGATAGCATATGGCACCTTGTTGGCCTTACCAGATGTTAGTGGATTGAGCAGTCATAATTATTGATGATATCTATCCATCTTCACTCGTACATATTATGCTCTTTCTGAGTGAATATATATTTTAGACTATTGTGGTCATTATATATCTCACACTTCACCCCAAAGTGATAATTCCGCCAGATTTTCAATGTAAAGATTACAAAAACCAACTCCAAATCATTCATAGTATAAATTTTCTCAAGTATTTTCATCTTCCTTGAGGAATATGCTATAACATTATCATTTTGGATTAGTACACATCCTAATACCCTCTTTCAATAATATCTTTAAACAAAAATGAGTTCTCCACTTGTAGGGAGTCAGAGTATGGGAGCAGTGATAAGCCTTTTTTCAACTCCTTGAAACAATCTTCACATTCATGTGTCCAGAATAAAATTGATCCCTTCTATGTCAGCTTAGTTATTTGGTTTTACAATCGTGAAACGTTCTTCACAAATCATTGATAAAACACATCTAGACCCAAAAATTTGTGGATCTCCTTTATAGACGACTGTATAGGCCACACTTCAATTTCCATTGTATGTGAAGGGTCCACATATATCCCATTGCTGGTGATAACATGACATAAGAATGATACTTAATCCATCCAAACTAAAATTTACTTTAATTTTCATACAACTTCTCCCTTTGCATTGTCTTTAACACAGTATTCAAATTATCCTCCTGTTCATCCTTTCTCTTGAAGTATATCATAATATCATCAATACATACTACCACTAATTTTTCAAGGTTAAATGTAAAGACAATATTCATTAAATCAATTAAAATAGTCATATTATTAGTGACTCTGAAGGTCATCAATATGAACTCACAATGTTCATACCTCATTTGAAAAGTAGTCTTGGGAATTTCTTTCTTCCTCACCATTAAATGGTGATATCCCGACAAAATTTCCACCTTAGAAAATTAATTGTCCTCACAAAGCTGATCGAACAAGTAATTTATATGTGGTTGTGGATACCTGTTCTTTTTTCAGATTTTTTTGAGATCATGATAATCAATGCAAAGGCACATTTATCCCCATGAATTCTTCATGAATAGGACTGAAGCTCCTCACAAAGAAGCACTTAGGCGTATAAAACCCTTCTCTATGTTCTCCTGTAACTAATTTTTCAGCTCATCCAGCTCTACGGTGGTCATTTTTATGGTGACATTGAGATAAGAAGATATCCAAGAATTAGTTCAATTGAGAATTCAAACTCTCGGTATGGGGGAAGACCTGACAACTCTTCTGGGAATACATCAGTGTAATCCCTCCTGATGGTCATGTCTTCAAGCATTATTCTATCCTTTCTATAAATAATTTGAGCTAGATATTCCTTATCACATTGAAGTAACAACCACTCTTGTGATGAAGATTATAAAAGATATTCATCTTTCATATTACACTTGTAAAGAATCTGAGGATGCTTCAGGATGTGAAAAGTGATCTCCCATTCTCGACGGTTGTTGTTGGCATTGAATAAAGATAACCAATCAGTGCCCAAGATAGCATTTAAATCCACAAAATAAAGTATTATGATTGTTTCTGGGAGGTTCATTCCACAAAAATTAACTGGGGAGGGGTTATAAACCATGGATGCAACAATTTTCCCATTAGATGTTCTCACATATAACATTTCCTCCAAAGTTTTAGGTGGTGTTTGATATGCTGTACTAAACTTGAATGATATGAATGAATTTTTAGAACCAAAATCCAAATGTAAGATCATTATTATAGAATTAATAACTATTGTACATGTCCCCACATTGTATTCTGGCTCCACCTCAGTAATAGTGATAGCATATTCCCTTCTTTGTTTCCATGGAGGTTGATGCTGATTGAATCCTTCAACCCTTGGCATAGAAAAATTGTTCACATAATTATCTTTCTCTTTGTAGTTGTAACACTATATTTCCAGCTGATTATTTATTGGAGCCTTTCATTCTTCACCAACATTAGTGGTATTTTTCATATCTCTTTGGAACTTCTTGGCCAGATAACCAAACATTCCACACTTGAAAAAATTCTTGGTTCCCTTCAGACAGTTAGCAAGATGCTTTTTCCCACAATTTTTTCATATGGAAAAGTCATGATTTTTTCCATCATGGAATTTGTTTGAGGAACCACCCATGTGGTTTTCTATTTTCCATTTCTTATCACTGGGCCCACAAGTCTCCGATCTATATTTCAACATTAAAGGAACAACATATTATATCCTAAAAAATGTTGAAGTCTCAAATCAACATTTATTTTTGTAGACTCAGCTTTATTCTTCTAAATAACTGATCCACATTGCTTTCGGTGTTCAGGACAAAGCCTGAGGAATACCTTGCATTCCTTGTAAATTTTTCTTTATTCATCCTGATGGAATCTTCGTCCTTCTATTTGAATTTGAGGAACAATATTTCCATCTTGAGACGTATAGTTTGAGGAAAATATTTATTGAAAAACATTTTCTTGAATTCCTCCCAATTCATGGATTCAATTTTCTCTTGGGAATTTGTATTTTTTATTAGTGTCCACTACCGATCAGCTTCTCCATCAAAATAATAGACCGCCAATAAAAAAATTTCTTCTTCCTAGAACTGGGGGACAGAGAATAACTTTTCAATGTAGTTAATCTATTGTTATACAAGTAGGTGATCAGAAGATTGTCCAAACATGGGAGGCCTTTGCCACATGATGGATTCTACGGTAACTTTCACTTTCCTTGGAGGAGCATGGCATTCCACAAAATTCAAGTTATTATTCATAACTTGAGCCAGCAGAGCAAGTACTATTATGATGTTTGTATCACCCACTCCTTTCATATTAGGTGTATAATTAGGAAAATATTCACATTGCCTATGACATTGGTTGTTAGATCACGTTCTTCTATGTCCTGCAATTAACTTAGAAAAAGAACGTATAATTATAGGTCTTAAATACATAGCTATTAATCATATAAAAGAAACATTGAACATTAAAGGATAACGTATAATAAAAATGTATATCCTATGTTGTGATTCCTTAGGTTTATATCTAGGTTATGATCCATCTATTTCTTAACTTATATTACTATCACATTCGTTGTCCCTTAATAGTGTTTTGTATTAAGCTCATGAATCTACCAAAGCATATCCCCCAGGAGTGTCACAACCAAGATTGAAGAAAGACCCATTGTCATGTATCAGGATACCCGAGGTCAAGCCTGAAAATCCTTATTGGATGTTTCAATTCTAGGTACATATGTGCCAGAGCTGCCTCGACCGGCTCGTATCAAGACATGGAGGTATTTTCTTGCTAACCCACTTACCATATACTTACCAAAATTTAGGGATATTTTTTTATAATTATTATCATCCTTAAGGTTCTCATTATAGTTATCTATTCCTAATATCCAAAAACTAACTAGATAATCCTATGATACCGACTACAAAAACCCCATACCTTTTTCATATATCATTGCATGATGTTATGCATAATTATATATCAGAATACATGCCAAGGATCGTTAAGTCTAGTGTTTTTGAAGACTAGGAGTATAAAACATAAAACATGGGGCTAAAAAAATAAATTCTTTATTTAATCTATATAAAGATATATTAAATTTTTTGAGCCCTTAGATCTGCATTGGGTACCCTAGGTAACACATAAAAAACGGGAAGAGCTGAAAAGCATAGTAAGGGAATGAACATAATAATACGACTTATGCATAAGAGTTAGGAAGCATGAAAAATTGATATCTAAACTGTGGAACATATAAAATCATATCATATAAGCATTTGTTCATATAAACAAGGAATCATATATATTTAGAAGAATCATAAAACATTTCTTTAGTGTGGGTCAAGGATAACTGCCAATCTCGTCTCCCATTTTTTTACGGGTCAAGGCTAACCCCCAACATCATTTCAAATCGCATCTCATGATAATTATCTTTTCCCAATCCATTGGAGCACTATCATGGAAAACCCATCTCGTCATTTTCTTGAATATTCATTCAACAAAAATATTGTTTCCACAAAAAATAATCATACATAATCAACCGTACTAAAGCATAACAGTGCCTACATAAAAAATTGGGTACCACAAACAGGACATAAATTATAACCTATGGGCGTATCATGAATGTCTCAATGAATGAAAAGTATTAGAAAATAAAAGAGAATTTATAGGATAAAATTGGCCTATAACATTTTAGGTTATGTCAAATAGAAGTGAAAACAGATAAGAGATGTTATTGGGAAACATTAGCAAATAGAACATTTTTGTGTAGTTTAATGGAAAATACTACTGAGATTTTAAAAATAGATAAGAGGGAAATAATTTATAAAAAAATGAACCAAAAATATTTTCATAATAATAAGGAATTTTTTTTAAAGAAAACGGTGGATAAAATCATAGGATATAGTACACTTGAAATTGGGTCAAAATTCTGGAAGTTCCCATAAAGTGAGTGTGCTTATTGGTATGTATCGAAGAGGTATTCACTTAAAATCATGTATATCCAAAAACGAGAATGAGTGATGGATCAAAAAACATGATTTTTTAGCATATAAACAGATTTTTTATGTTTTAAAAAAAATGAAAAAACAACTACATTTTTATAAAATGATAGATTGATTAATCTGAAGGAATAAAAGAAGTACCAGTAGAATTCATTACGGTATCGACATGGTATCAGTTGTAACTAAGAGGGTTTGATGAAAGAGAAAAGGGGTTTATTATAAAATATTAATCAAGAGGGTAGTATGTTGGAGGTGTGTAAACATATCCCATCATTTTCATTTACTCATAAAAAGGAATAGCATAGAGGACAGTCTTGATTAAGAGTGAAATAGAGAGGACCCCTTACCTTAAATAAATAGTTGTTCTCAAATTGTTATTAGATAACTGAATAAAAATTAGGATTATTAATTAATATGTCCAAAACCATTTCTATATGTAATATTTTAATTATAACCATTATTATTTTATTAAAATTACTTTTTTTTGTTATAATGATTAATTGTATTGTTCGGGCTCATTTGTTTACTTGGTTTTAAAAGATCAGTTTACTTATATTCAAGTTCGGATAAACATGAAAGATAGAAGTGGTTGTCAAGAAATGAAGTTATGTTATATTATAGAACATGAAGGATATTACATGGTTTTAAATTAAATTTTGTTACATAGAGTGAAGTCAAACTATTATATGAAACAAAAATGACAACAAATTTTGTTAATTGGTGGGTTTGATTACAAAGAACATTTTTTGATTTATAACTTAATCCCATTTGTACAAAAAGATTACAAAATAAAAATAGGATATATTAAATATATTTAATCTAGTTAAACCATAAAAATTATGGTTTCATGACCATATATAAATATGATAATAGAAATTGATAAATCATTGTCCTTGAATGTGCTAAAATAGCATATCTCAAACGGTGCATTTATTCCTTTCAAATAAATAGTGCAGAAAAGAGAAAAGATATAAAAATAAATAATTATAATAAAAAATTCTAGCATAATAATGATACTAGAGTTATCTACTATTTGGGTGATGGGAGGTGATGAAAGAAACAAAAATAAAAGAACATAATAGAAAATAAGGAATTGGAAAGAGGAATTTACTTCTTGAAACATCCTCCATTGAGAACTTCTTAAAGAGAAAGGTTTTGGTATTTGGAAGAGTATAATGGATTTCAGACGTGGGGTAGGACCATGGGGATAGATTTGGGCAGAATATTGCCATGTCACAAGGCTTGAGAGTAGTGAAGAGAAGAGGGAGTTAAGGGGGGTTATTATAGTGCATGAGATAAGGGATTTATCAATATAAAATTCCATAATTTATTATTTCCACAAAAGGAAGGGAATGCTTAGTCTTCAATGGACAATAATAGTTATTTTATCATGTGATCTTGAAAAAATTGTTCTTACATCAGTATAACATCATCAATGACTCAACAAATCCTTTATTTAGCATTTATCATAAATTATCAAATTTTACAATTCATCAAAAGTTCATGTATTTCAGAAAAATCCCAAAATTTCACCCTAACCATTTTTTGACATGTAGAATAGAAAAATGATGTCCATTATACATGAATAGTCATCTAAATATTGTTATTTTTAAATTTAATTAAATTCATAATTTATTATTGAAAACCATTTTTAAAACATTCATTTACTTATTTCAAAATATCGGTATAACCTAATTTCATCTTGATTATTATTTTCTTACTATCATTAGTAAGGTTACTATTAATTAGGGTATATCAATCTTCATAATGGAATGTTATTATTCATAAGGGTAGGTTACAATTCAAAAAATATTATGTTTTTCTTATTAGACTCCAAATAACTTATTGATTGAAACCGTGTATGTCATATTTTCGAAACATTAAATACCGAAGTGACAAACATATGTTCAAAGGACTCATAGAACTCAGTAGTTCATTAGAATTTGTTTTCATGTGATTTTATGACATATTTATAAGAAGGGAATTTCCATTTAAAAACATTGGGTTGTTACACTACCAACCTTCACTGTCAGAGACTCACATATCACTGTAAAAAATTATTCATTAAGCTCTTGTGATCATTATTCAAAGTAAACGTTTCTACTATTTGATAATTCCATCAACACATTAGCACATTAAAAATAGTAGCTAACTCTATGGAATGAGTTGGGTAATTCTATTATTGTTGTGTCAACATACATGAACCATACATAATAAATAAATCCCTTTCACCAATACTACTACAATCCCAATCCCATATGTGTCACAAAACAAAATATATTCCTCCACTAGATCGTATAGAAGAAAGATCAGTGTTGTATTAAACTATTTCTTCAACTAATTTTAAGAACTATATCATTATTTATATATTTCAATATTTATACCCTTCTGGGTAATTCTAAAAATATATTCTACCAAGTAGGAATAGACCTGGTCGATCCTTCTAAAAAATTACTAATCCCTAAGGATTTAAGATATCAAATATATTAATGGGATGATCACATGAATCCATAAACTAAAACCTTTATTAGTTAACTAATACACTCTCCTATATGTTGTGAATTATTGTTATGAGTTATATAGTATAACATGATTTTATTCATATACCAAACAAAAAATTGATCTTGTAATTGGGTTCATATTCCTCTCATTATGTCTATATACATTGTGAGAGTGTGCATTAGGAAAAATGATACATGATGAAATTAGAAAGGTTGTACATGCTTCAAAATGTAGTACATGGTATATCATAAAGTCAAATTCTCAACTGATTATAACCAGACCTCAATTCAATCATGTAAAATAAAAAATTTCCACTCAATTGCTCAAAAGGTTCATCCAATCAAGTAAGACAATATCAATTATTCACTTTCATTTAGTTAAATATCAGTTAGTCCACATAGAAATCCAAGGTCCCATCTTCTATCTTAACAAATAATACTAACTAACCCCAAGGAGATATACATTTAAGTATAAAACTCTTATCCATAAATTCTTATAGTTGTTTCTTATTATAATGAATCTATATAGGTTATATTATACATGGTTGAATTTAAATTAGATCATATCCATGAATGAGTTGTTTAATATATTCCACATCTCTCTTAGGTGGAATCCTTGAGGAGTCTCCATAAAACACATCACGAAATTGACCACTATAGGGGGAAATATTCCATGAACCAAACAACTTTCATCCATAAATGTAATTGAGATCAGGGAGATAGGATACCCTACATACAGTCTAACTATCCCTGAATGGTCATCCATGATATCCCACTCCCCAAGATGAATATAGTATTTACACTCAAGAGTTGTAATGTTTACCCTCATATGATAATAAAAAATTGGTCCTGGAACATAAAAAACCATTTAATACAAAAAAATCAAGTGAAATATTGAATGATCAAATATGTAAACATCCTAATATAAATTATACTCACCAAACATGATATAACACCCATCACATAAATAGAGGTCCATCAACCCTTCTCCCAGTAGTGGTTCGATTATCATTACAACAATAAAAAAATTCACCATTAGAAACAAATCATTTTCATGTTGTGCATGTATAATAGAATTAAGGGAAATGATCAAATAAAAAACTAGAAATATAAGAACCATTGAGAACAGTACCTCTCACTATTATTTGACCAAGCTCCCTGCCCACAAGCCTATAAATAATTCATTAAAAAATCATTACCCATATTTCATGTGATTTAGTTTGTTCCCCTTGTAAGACACCACTCTAATGATACTAGTTCTCTTGTCCCAAAGTACCACATCCACTACCAATATATCCACATCCACTTGGACCCTAAATATCATATTAATATGGGATAGATGATCCCCTTCCAAAACATTGATTCTTCAAACCTCCTCTGTCACTCCCCATTAATTATGGTTTCTTATATTACCATTATTGATATCCAATCCAACATATTGATCAGTACTCTAGCATTGATTAGAGAAATGTCTCTGATGGTGAACTGACCCAAAATAATCATGTAAGATAACTCAACTAATGTCTTATGTAACTAACTCTCCCCCTATAAAATATTATTGTTATATCCCTAATTATCCTTACTAAAGAGGAATTTCATACTCTCGGAAGACGTACCTCATGGTTATCTAGAAGAATCCACATTTCCTTTAATAAAAGCGTCCATTTGGTTCCCCTATTATTTAAGTACTTAAATCACCTCTTTAGAAAACATATATACCCTAAAGATGTTTCCAAGGGACTGAATCTCACATTTAATCTCATATGGAAGAAAATTGTTTTAGTATCCTAATATTCTATAAAATCTTGAAATGAACACATCAAATCTGAAATGTGTCATGTATAGCTTTTCACACCCATTATATGTTGGGTCACACTCATAAACATTTATACCCTATTTGTCCAGATCATCACTGGATATGAATGCTCTATCAACATCCATGAATTTTCCTTCCACTCTTAATTATATTGTTGTAAACACTGATCATGGATTTCTGACAAAATCTTTTCTATAATATGTGACCTAGATGATACAAGAATGACTCTATTCATATAAGGATTATCTAAATGGTCATGAATCATATATATATAGTCAATGCAGAACTCCATAACCTTATTTCTACCCTCTATGATTAATTTTGAAGGGTGATGCAATTAGAAATCCCATTGCCTGTTGGACATACTAATAACTAATCACCCAAGGTCTCATTCTATAATCTTCATAAAGTGAATAATGTTATCACATAAATTCGCCCTTTATTGGTCTCTTATAACTATAGGATCATTTGTTTCAATGGTTGGATGATCATATCGAACCATATCACCATATCATCCTTTCAACAGGTATCATTATGGTGGAATGTGTCTACAATTCCCAACACATTTCATTGAAGACATAACACAATTTTATCACATTTATGTAATAGGGACTTGCATAATTATATAATAATTCATCCCCCATATAATTCCACATCATCAAAACTATAACTGTAACCCTAGCCTCATCCATCCCATATTTAGTGCATGAATAACATAGGGTATGACTATTTCATATTTCATGTAATTTAATTATAAACCCAATTTTAAATATATGTATTTTATAGTTTTCCTTTTTTACATATTTTAGTTTCATATTATGTAACTTTTTCATTTATATTAAATCATGAATAGAAAGTAATTTAATTTATAAATATCATCCCACAACCTGAGTATCCATGTGTGCTTAAAATGTTGAATTTAACAATAATTTTTGAGCACAAAGAATGATTCATTTATACCTAAATCTCATTCCATACCATGACATGAAAAAATCCATGAAAATAATTACATAAAAAATTTATTACATTAATCGATGTGAGCTAATAGTCAACTATAACCAAACACATAAATAATATTAATCCCACCCTAGGTACTTGGATTTTACCCCCATACAATTGTTAACTACTTCCATCCACAGGATATTGATCATGTAATCACTAAAACTAGTACCATATCTAAATTTCAATATTTGTATGAAAATATAAAAGAAATGAAATTAACAGTTGATACCATATTGTAATGTCTCGACCTAGGTAACACACAATAGTACCCCACACTTGTTGGTTGCATGATCGTAGTCTGACTTCCACATAAGCTAATGGATTTAGACCAGTTTTAAGGGTGTAATATATATCTCTGGGAGACTATAACCACTTTTTCAAAGAAGAAAAATAGGGTAAATAAATATTAAACAATTAAATTACAACAACCAAAACCAATGTTGTTCCATTATAAGTACCTGACCGTAATCATTTCATATTCGTGAATTAAATGGATAATTCACAATGAGGATCATTTCAGGTTTAGATATTTAGAGAATTAGGTCATAAGATTTACATAACTACATGAATATTACATGCAGTAAGTTCTACTCAGTATCTATTTTTTTCATAAAATAAAAACACTAGAATAAAATAGTGATGTCTAGTTCCATGTTTTAGACAGTAATACATTTCCTTGATCCCATCCTTGACCCTATTCATGTTTATGTATTGTGAAAAAACCATTTCAACACTGGGGATCAGCATAAAAATCTCAATAAGGGATACACAAAGAAGGAAAAATGTTAGTTTTTATAAACGACATGTAATCCATGAATACTTTATCATATGTAATACATTTCACCATTACGAAGTAGTAAATACTCTTCAATAAATAAAATATCATTTCTTACCCTTTTGTATCCAAAATAATACCATAAAACCCATATAAAGAACACATTACATATAAAGGTAACTAGGGACATTACCATACTTATTTGGAATAACCATATAGTCAAATTTCAAACATATCAATAAATTGAATAGTTTTACGACCGAATTCCATACCCAAGGCATTGGAGTTTATAACGTAACCACCCATCCTGGTTTATCTGGGAACCACCCATCATATGTCATTAACGAGTCATATCACTCTGAGGGGGTGGTAGTCCACACATCCTCAAATGAAATAATGGTGTTTACCGATAAGAGAAACCATAAAGGTATGATATAAAAGAAAAATAAACAAGCATAAAGAAAACATAAACATAAAATATATCATATATAAATATAATGTAATCAGAATGGTCACCATGAGAGGATGTAAGAGATAATCGAACAAATATCATTTCGTGTGGTGTTAGTTTTCCATTCACAAAAACGTTATGTTATTCACCCATTAAATAGAGGTGTGTGTTTGTGTAGACCAAATAATTATCATAACAACATCCTAGTATATAGGGGATACTTTTTCTGTTATAAAATAATGTAATAAAAAGATTTTAGGGGTTGGATAAGTAAAATAAATTAAAAGAAGTTAAGAGGAATCATTACGTTTTATTTGTGTAAATTCCTTTGGTTTGAACCAAAAAGACTTCTTGAAGTTCCTTATGCATAAGGTAAGGCTTCTAGGACGAGTATAAGGATGCAGAAAGATTAATTAGACATAGGTTGGATGAGATAAATGGATTGAGAGGTGTGAAAAATTGGTTAGATGTGGTGTCCTTTTATAAGGGGGAGGTGGGGATCTTTAGGAAAGTGTGAAAGTATTATTTTTTTATATAATTATATTCGGTTTATAAAGGTCAAAAAGTAAATAATGATGATGATAAGATGACCCATGGTCGAAATAAAATCATCCAATAATAATTGGACATGTTTTGGATGTTATTTTAATATTTATAATATTATTTATTTAAATCATTTATTAATGAGGTAAATAATGCATCGTTATTGTGTCATAAATAATTAAATTTATATGAAGTCTAAAATTAATAAAAAATACCATCTTCTTTGAAATATTTTTAGCTTTCCAATTAATATTTATAGTCGAAATGATAAATTATATAACCCCACTAAAAAACTAATTTACTAAAAAAAATTTGTTAATGTAATTTTTGCAATTACATTATGTAAATTAATCTAAAGGGTCGTTATCACTCCCATGTGGATCCATGGGGTTCCAAAATCGACGCAACGATGCCCATGGTCGTAAAAGACTGAAAAAATAATTTTTTTACAAGTGTTAATGTAATTTAATATTATTATAATATTATTTTTACCTTTATTTACCCTATTTACCTTTAACCGCGGTAAATAAAAGTCAAAAGTTACTATTCACAAAAAATTACTTTCATCTTATTGAACAAAATTGTAATTACTAATTACAACCATGTATATCGGATTTTCAAAATTCTATTCACAGAAGTAGTAAAATTTAATTTTAATGAAAATGTCAGTTTTTAACTACTACTTTGTGGTTTCACAATTCGTCAAAAATTGATGTTTTTCATAAAACTACCAGAAATTCAGCCTAAGCAATATTTGAGATTATGAATTCAAAAATGATGTATATTTTACCAAATTCAAAACATATAAGTCACATAAATTAATTAAAAATTAATTCTCGTTGTCCAAAAAATACTTTGTTTTTATGAATCAATAACTATCAAAAGATTGAAACTCGTTTATGTCAAATTTCAAAGTGAAATTAATTAAAATGACCAAAATTCGATGAAATTGAAAAAATATAATCTAGTTAAACTTTAAAACTAATTAGAATGATAATATAACCATATAATTAAATTCGATTAAAATGCTCTTTTGAATTAAAATACAGTATTTTTTACTATTCATTTTTAAATGAACTTTTCCATAAAAATACAAAACATTTACCCAAAGTTAATTTTGATGTCCCAAATCTAATGAATAATATTAATTTTTAAAATAGAATATATAAAAATGACGAAAACTAGATTTAAACTGGGTTCTCCATCAAAAGGCGACAAATCGACCTTTTACTGAATATTAGATTATTAATGCATAAAAATTGATTAATTTATATTTTAATCCTCTAACTATTATTTAAAAAACATTTATAATCATATTTTAGTTTGTTTTGTTCATTCACGAAAATACAATGGCTAGGATTTAACTACCAGTTAACATAATAATATAATATTATGAGTGTGCAACGTAAGATTTCAAATAAACCCGTTGTTGCGTATCAGGTACGCCATCTAACATAGGAACCCCTATAAAGTAAAATTAATATTTAATTCAAAAAATATTAATAAAAAAGGTAATATATTATATCATTATTTACCGAGGTTGTTACATCTTTCCTCCCTTTTGAAAATTTTATCCTCTCAATTTTATTCATTTATCAAATACTTGGGGGTATTTATCCATCATAGAATTTTCAGATTCCCACATTTCCTCTTCAACCATATAGTTTTCCACAAAACCTTTACCTGATTAATTACCTCATTCTGAAAAACTATCTCTCTATGGTGAAGAATCTGGAGTGGTTTTTCTCATAAGAGATATTCTCTTCCAACATAACTACATATAGACACAATAAATGAGATGGATCTGGCATATACTATCTCAAAATTGAATCATGAAGAAAAATGTGTACCTAGGATAAAAATGGAGGAAAATCCACTCTATATGAAACTGATACAACTTTCTCTAGGATTTCATAAGGTCCAATTAACCTCAAACTCAAATTTACCTTCTTACCAAAATGAATCACTCTTTTACATGGAGAAACATTGAGAAATACCTGATCACCCACCTCAAAAGAAATATCCTTCCTCTGAATATCCGTATAACTTTTCTGTCTGCTCTGAGCTATACTCACGTTCTTCTGAATCAACTGAACTTTTCCTGCTATCTTTTCTACCAATTCTTGTCCCATCAGCTTCATTCCACCTTCTTTATCCCAAAATGATAGATTTCAACAACGCATTCCATAAAATGCATAAAATGTAGCCATATGTATACTAGAATGAAAAACTATTATTATAAATAAATTCAACAAAGAAAGATGTTTGTCCAAAATTCCATAGTAATCCAGTGAACAAGAACGTGGAATATCCTCCAGGTTCTGAAGTGTTCATTCTGACTGCCCACCTAATTGCGGATGAAAAGTTGTAATAATATTTAATTTAGTACTCAATAACTTCGAAAGGCCTTTCTAGAAGATACAAGTAAACTTAAGATCACGATTAGAAACAATGGAGAGTGTAATTGCGTGAAACTTGACTATCTCTTTATAATAGAACTGAGAAAGTTGATCTAGAGACAAAGTATCTCGAATAGGAAGGAAATGTGCAGATTTAGTCAACCGATCAACAATAACCAAGATTGCATTATTATCTCGAGATGTCTTTGATAATCCCACAATTAAGTCCAGGGATATATTTTCTCATTTCCACATTGGCACCAGTAATGAATTAAGAATCCCTTTTGGTAACTTCTACTCTACTTTAACCTAATGACAAGTCAAACACTTAACAGTAAAATCAGAAATATATATTTTTATTCCATCACACCAGTAATACTCTCGAAGATCTTTGTACTTCTTTGTACTGCTAGGATGAAATGAAAACGGGGAACTATGAGCTTCACATAACGACTCATTCTTCAACTTTGAATCACAAGGCACACATAATATTTTTCCAAAACTCAAAACACAATCATTATCAATGTTAAAATCAGGAAACATACCCTTCTGAACAAAATATACCTTTTTCTGCAACTCATAGTCTTATTTTTGTGACTGCATAATTCAGTCTGATAGAGATGATTTAACTGACATATGAAATAAAATAGATGAATTTCTTGAACCAACAACATCTATGGAAAATTTTATCAAATAAAAAACTAAAGGATATATTTCCAAACGTAGAACGGTTAATGAAGCATTACTTTTTTGACTAAAAGTATCTACCACTTTATTTTCCATTTCAAGTTGGTAAAGGATCATGTAATCATAATCATTGATTAATTCCAACCATTGCCTCTTTCTGATGTTCAATTATTTTTAGTGAATACTTCTTCAATATATTTTGGTTAGTAAATATTTCACATTTTAGTCCATACAAATGATTCATCCTAATTTTTAATGAAAAAACAACAACCACTAATTCCAAATCATGTGTAGTGTAATTTAACTCATGAGGTTTCAACTGTAGTGATGTTTAAGCAATTACCAGATCATTCTACCTAAGGAAGCATCCATGTCCTTTCAACAAGGAATCACTGTAAAAAACTAACTCACTGTTTCTAGAAGGCAGTGCCCAAACTAGAGCATTCACCAATTTTATTTTTAATTATTGAAAACAATCATGACATTCTTTTGTCCAAATGAACATAAAACCTTTTAAAGTTAACTTTGTCAATGAACTAGATAACCATGAAAATTCCACAAAACACCTCCAGAAATAACCTTCCACACAAAGAAAACTATGAATCTATATTATATTTGAAGGTCTTGGACATTATTCAACAAATTTTGTTTCAGCAGGATCAACCGTTATCCAATTTTTTGAAACAATGTTTCCAAGGAATGAAATTTAATGTTACCAAAACTCACATTTGCTGAATTTTCCAAACAGTTTAATTTCATTTTAGGTTTCCAAGACATCTCTTAAATGAATTTCCTGTTCTTATTTACTTTTGGAATAAACCAAAATATCATCAATGACCACAACCACATACTTTTCCAAGAACTCATAGAAATTTCTATTCATAAGATCCATGAATACAACAGGTGCATTGGTTAACAAAAAGGTGTAAATACAAATTCATAATGTCCATATCATGTATGAAATTCTGTCTTTGGAACATTTGTTTCCTTTATATTCAACTAATGGTACCCCAACCTTAAATCAATCTTCGAAAAATAATGAGCACCTTGGAGCTGTTCAAACAAATCATTGATATGAGGAAAAATATACTTGTTCTTAATAGTGATGTTATTCATTGGTTTATAATCAATGAAAAGTCTCACTGAACTATATTTCTTTTTTACAAACAAGACAGGATTACACCATAGTGATGTTCTAGGTTTAATTAAACTATTATCTAATAACTATCACAATTTCATATTTAACTCTACAAGTTAAATATCATCCATTCGATAAGGGGGTTTTGAAATTGGCTTAAAATTAGGAGATATATCAACAATAAATTCAACTTCTCGATCAAGTATAATACAAGACAAATCATTAGGAAAAACATCAAGGTACTCATCTACCACTTCCACATTATTAATTTGAAGAATTATTTTGTTTTAAACAATATGTGAAAGGTATCATTTATTTCCATCATTTACTAGTTTCTCAGATTCCTGATATGTTATGAAAAGAAAGGGTTCATTCATGTATACAAACTAAAAGTCATTCTGAAATGAAACCTCTGTAGATCTATAGTCATTCTTATCAGGATAATAACAAAGGAAATCCATTCAAAAAATAACATCAAACACTACTAGAGGAAAAACAATAATGCTTGCAGGTAGATTCTTCCCGCACACAAGGACAAGATGGTTCTTATAATTTCTTTTTGTCTCAAAATTTCCCCTGGTGTTTTTATAATATGTTCAAGATTCATATCTTGAGATGGAATTCCCAATTTACATGAAAACTTCTCAAAAATGAAAAAATGTGTAGACCCTGAATCAAACAACACATTGGAGTAATCTGAAAAAAAAATAGTATACCTGATACAACTTCATTTGATTTCCCAACATCTGCTAAAGTAGTTTTAAAGGACTTAATCTCCCTTTCTACTTGGCTTCTAGTTTCTTTCCCTCATTTGAGTTCTTAGTTGGACATTCATTTTCATATTAACCCATTTCATTACACATAAAACATCTTAAAGCTGGATTTTCATTTCCTGCTTGATCATCTTCCTTACAGTTACTAGAAATATGACCAGACTTACTACACATGAATCACTTCCCAGACATTGATAAACATTTTCCTGGATGATTTTTACCACACCTCTCACAAGATGGATATTTAGTTTTCTTACCTCCTAGCTTCTTTGATAAATTATTCCCCTTTTCCTGCCAATTGGACCTCTTGTTCTGTTGTTTTTCAAAGAACACATGATCATTTCCAAACTCCATTTCCCCTTCTTCACACATCGAACAGGTTTTTCATAACTTTTGAACTGACGAGAGGCTAATTCTTTTTTCTATTACAGCTTCTACCTTGAGTAAAAACTATTAATCTTACAATCATAATCTCATATTAAATTTGGAGAATACTTTGCCAGTCGAGTGAATGTTTCTTCATAAGCAGCCACTAAGTCATCCTCATACCTCAATTCTAGGAATTGTTTTTCATCCTAAGACGAACCACCTTAGGAAAATATTTCTCAAGAAACATACCTTTGAATTCATCCCAATCAAGAGCACCACTGTCATCAATATCCCTGATATTTTTCACCATCGACCACCACTGATAAAATTCATCTACAAAACCTTAAATAGTAACATTGACCTTTTGATGTTCTTAAAAACCCATGACATCGAAATTTTTTTCCATTTCATTAATCACTTTTCTGTGAGAACAAGGTGAGATGCTCCTCTAAATGAGGGGGGTGTTACCTCATTAAATGTTCCACTACTGACATGTTCCTCTGTTATTGATATGGCTGATCATGTGCATGGATACCACCACCATTTATAGCATGAGTCAACTGTTCCATCCCTGAAACAAACTGTTCAGTTCTGATTCTGACTATCTCAAGTTTCTGATTTGGAAGGTTGTATTTCTCCTGATGTTGTCCCGACATAGCTGCCACCATTAAATGGTGATATCCCGACAAAATTTCCACCTTAGAAAATTAATTGTCCTCACAAAGCTGATCGAACAAGTAATTTATATGTGGTTGTGGATACCTGTTCTTTTTTCAGATTTTTTTGAGATCATGATAATCAATGCAAAGGCACATTTATCCCCATGAATTCTTCATGAATAGGACTGAAGCTCCTCCCAAAGAAGCACTTAGGCGTATAAAACCCTTCTCTATGTTCTCCTGTAACTAATTTTTCAGCTCATCCAGCTCTACGGTGGTCATTTTTATGGTGACATTGAGATAAGAAGATATCCAAGAATTAGTTCAATTGAGAATTCAAACTCTCGGTATGGGGGAAGACCTGACAACTCTTCTGGGAATACATCAGTGTAATCCCTCCTGATGGTCATGTCTTCAAGCATTATTCTATCCTTTCTATAAATAATTTGAGCTAGATATTCCTTATCACATTGAAGTAACAACCACTCTTGTGATGAAGATTATAAAAGATATTCATCTTTCATATTACACTTGTAAAGAATCTGAGGATGCTTCAGGATGTGAAAAGTGATCTCCCATTCTCGACGGTTGTTGTTGGCATTGAATAAAGATAACCAATCAGTGCCCAAGATAGCATTTAAATCCACAAAATAAAGTATTATGATTGTTTCTGGGAGGTTCATTCCACAAAAATTAACTGGGGAGGGGTTATAAACCATGGATACAACAATTTTCCCATTAGATGTTCTCACATATAACATTTCCTCCAAAGTTTTAGGTGGTGTTTGATATGCTGTACTAAACTTGAATGATATGAATGAATTTTTAGAACCAAAATCCAAATGTAAGATCATTATTATAGAATTAATAACTATTGTACATGTCCCCACATTGTATTCTGGCTCCACCTCAGTAATAGTGATAGCATATTCCCTTCTTTGTTTCCATGGATGTTGATGCTGATTGAATCCTTCAACCCTTGGCATAGAAAAATTGTTCACATAATTATCTTGCTCTTTGTAGTTGTAACACTATATTTCCAGCTGATTATTTATTGGAGCCTTTCATTCTTCACCAACATTAGTGGTATTTTTCATATCTCTTTGGAACTTCTTGGCCAGATAACCAAACATTCCACACTTGAAAAAATTCTTGGTTCCCTTCAGACAGTTACCAAGATGCTTTTTCCCACAATTTTTTCATATGGAAAAGTCATGATTTTTTCCATCATGGAATTTGTTTGAGGAACCACCCATGTGGTTTTCTATTTTCCATTTCTTATCACTGGGCCCACAAGTCTCCGATCTATATTTCAACATTAAAGGAACAACATATTATATCCTAAAAAATGTTGAAGTCTCAAATCAACATTTATTTTTGTAGACTCAGCTTTATTCTTCTAAATAACTGATCCACATTGCTTTCGGTGTTCAGGACAAAGCCTGAGGAATACCTTGCATTCCTTGTAAATTTTTCTTTATTCATCCTGATGGAATCTTCGTCCTTCTATTTGAATTTGAGGAACAATATTTCCATCTTGAGACGTATGGTTTGAGGAAAATATTTATTGAAAAACATTTTCTTGAATTCCTCCCAATTCATGGATTCAATTTTCTCTTGGGAATTTGTATTTTTTATTAGTGTCCACTACCGATCAGCTTCTCCATCAAAATAATAGACCGCCAATAAAAAAATTTCTTCTTCCTAGAACTGGGGGACAGAGAATAACTTTTCAATGTAGTTAATCTATTGTTATACAAGTAGGTGATCAGAAGATTGTCCAAACATGGGAGGCCTTTGCCACATGATGGATTCTACGGTAACTTTCACTTTCCTTGGAGGAGCATGGCATTCCACAAAATTCAAGTTATTATTCATAACTTGAGCCAGCAGAGCAAGTACTATTATGATGTTTGTATCACCCACTCCTTTCATATTAGGTGTATAATTAGGACAATATTCACATTGCCTATGACATTGGTTGTTAGATCACGTTCTTCTATGTCCTGCAATTAACTTAGAAAAAGAACGTATAATTATAGGTCTTAAATACATAGCTATTAATCATATAAAAGAAACATTGAACATTAAAGGATAACGTATAATAAAAATGTATATCCTATGTTGTGATTCCTTAGGTTTATATCTAGGTTATGATCGATCTATTTCTTAACTTATATTACTATCACATTCATTGTCCCTTAATAGTGTTTTGTATTAAGCTCATGAATCTACCAAAGCATATCCCCCAGGAGTGTCACAACCAAGATTGAAGAAAGACCCATTGTCATGTATCAGGATACCCGAGGTCAAGCCTGAAAATCCTTATTGGATGTTTCAATTCTAGGTACATATGTGCCAGAGCTGCCTCGACCGGCTCGTATCAAGACATGGAGGTATTTTCTTACTAACCCACTTACCATATACTTACCAAAATTTAGGGATATTTTTTTATAATTATTATCATCCTTAAGGTTCTCATTATAGTTATCTATTCCTAATATCCAAAAACTAACTAGATAATCCTATGATACCGACTACAAAAACCCCATACCTTTTTCATATATCATTGCATGATGTTATGCATAATTATATATCAGAATACATGCCAAGGATCGTTAAGTCTAGTGTTTTTGAAGACTAGGAGTATAAAACATAAAACATGGGGCTAAAAAATAAATTCTTTATTTAATCTATATAAAGATATATTAAATTTTTTGAGCCCTTATATCTGCTTTGGGTACCCTAGGTAACACATAAAAAACGGGAAGAGCTGAAAAGCATAGTAAGGGAATGAACATAATAATACGACTTATGCATAAGAGTTAGGAAGCATGAAAAATTGATATCTAAACTGTGGAACATATAAAATCATATCATATAAGCATTTGTTCATATAAACAAGGAATCATATATATTTAGAAGAATCATAAAACATTTCTTTAGTGTGGGTCAAGGATAACTGCCAATCTCGTCTCCCATTTTTTTACGGGTCAAGGCTAACCCCCAACATCATTTCAAATCGCATCTCATGATAATTATCTTTTCCCAATGCATTGGAGCACTATCATGGAAAACCCATCTCGTCATTTTCTTGAATATTCATTCAACAAAAATATTGTTTCCACAAAAAATAATCATACATAATCAACCGTACTAAAGCATAACAGTGCCTACATAAAAAATTGGGTACCACAAACAGGACATAAATTATAACCTATGGGCGTATCATGAATGTCTCAATGAATGAAAAGTATTAGAAAATAAAAGAGAATTTATAGGATAAAATTGGCCTATAACATTTTAGGTTATGTCAAATAGAAGTGAAAACAGATAAGAGATGTTATTGGGAAACATTAGCAAATAGAACATTTTTGTGTAGTTTAATGGAAAATACTACTGAGATTTTAATAATAGATAAGAGGGAAATAATTTATAAAAAAATGAACCAAAAATATTTTCATAATAATAAGGAATTTTTTTTAAAGAAAACGGTGGATAAAATCATAGGATATAGTACACTTGAAATTGGGTCAAAATTCTGGAAGTTCCCATAAAGTGAGTGTGCTTATTGGTATGTATCGAAGAGGTATTCACTTAAAATCATGTATATCCAAAAACGAGAATGAGTGATGGATCAAAAAACATGATTTTTTAGCATATAAACAGATTTTTTATGTTTTAAAAAAAATGAAAAAACAACTACATTTTTATAAAATGATAGATTGATTAATCTGAAGGAATAAAAGAAGTACCAGTAGAATTCATTACGGTATCGACATGGTATCAGTTGTAACTAAGAGGGTTTGATGAAAGAGAAAAGGGGTTTATTATAAAATATTAATCAAGAGGGTAGTATGTTGGAGGTGTGTAAACATATCCCATCATTTTCATTTACTCATAAAAAGGAATAGCATAGAGGACAGTCTTGATTAAGAGTGAAATAGAGAGGACCCCTTACCTTAAATAAATAGTTGTTCTCAAATTGTTATTAGATAACTGAATAAAAATTAGGATTATTAATTAATATGTCCAAAACCATTTCTATATGTAATATTTTAATTATAACCATTATTATTTTATTAAAATTACTTTTTTTTTATAATGATTAATTGTATTGTTCGGGCTCATTTGTTTACTTGGTTTTAAAAGATCAGTTTACTTATATTCAAGTTCGGATAAACATGAAAGATAGAAGTGGTTGTCAAGAAATGAAGTTATGTTATATTATAGAACATGAAGGATATTACATGGTTTTAAATTAAATTTTGTTACATAGAGTGAAGTCAAACTATTATATGAAACAAAAATGACAACAAATTTTGTTAATTGGTGGGTTTGATTACAAAGAACATTTTTTGATTTATAACTTAATCCCATTTGTACAAAAAGATTACAAAATAAAAATAGGATATATTAAATATATTTAATCTAGTTAAACCATAAAAATTATGGTTTCATGACCATATATAAATATGATAATAGAAATTGATAAATCATTGTCCTTGAATGTGCTAAAATAGCATATCTCAAACGGTGCATTTATTCCTTTCAAATAAATAGTGCAGAAAAGAGAAAAGATATAAAAATAAATAATTATAATAAAAAATTCTAGCATAATAATGATACTAGAGTTATCTACTATTTGGGTGATGGGAGGTGATGAAAGAAACAAAAATAAAAGAACATAATAGAAAATAAGGAATTGGAAAGAGGAATTTACTTCTTGAAACATCCTCCATTGAGAACTTCTTAAAGAGAAAGGTTTTGGTATTTGGAAGAGTATAATGGATTTCAGACGTGGGGTAGGACCATGGGGATAGATTTGGGCAGAATATTGCCATGTCACAAGGCTTGAGAGTAGTGAAGAGAAGAGGGAGTTAAGGGGGGTTATTATAGTGCATGAGATAAGGGATTTATCAATATAAAATTCCATAATTTATTATTTCCACAAAAGGAAGGGAATGATTAGTCTTCAATGGACAATAATAGTTATTTTATCATGTGATCTTGAAAAAATTGTTCTTACATCAGTATAACATCATCAATGACTCAACAAATCCTTTATTTAGCATTTATCATAAATTATCAAATTTTACAATTCATCAAAAGTTCATGTATTTCAGAAAAATCCCAAAATTTCACCCTAACCATTTTTTGACATGTAGAATAGAAAAATGATGTCCATTATACATGAATAGTCATCTAAATATTGTTATTTTTAAATTTAATTAAATTCATAATTTATTATTGAAAACCATTTTTAAAACATTCATTTACTTATTTCAAAATATCGGTATAACCTAATTTCATCTTGATTATTATTTTCTTACTATCATTAGTAAGGTTACTATTAATTAGGGTATATCAATCTTCATAATGGAATGTTATTATTCATAAGGGTAGGTTACAATTCAAAAAATATTATGTTTTTCTTATTAGACTCCAAATAACTTATTGATTGAAACCGTGTATGTCATATTTTTGAAACATTAAATACCGAAGTGACAAACATATGTTCAAAGGACTCATAGAACTCAGTAGTTCATTAGAATTTGTTTTCATGTGATTTTATGACATATTTATAAGAAGGGAATTTCCATTTAAAAACATTGGGTTGTTACACTACCAACCTTCACTGTCAGAGACTCACATATCACTGTAAAAAATTATTCATTAAGCTCTTGTGATCATTATTCAAAGTAAACGTTTCTACTATTTGATAATTCCATCAACACATTAGCACATTAAAAATAGTAGCTAACTCTATGGAATGAGTTGGGTAATTCTATTATTGTTGTGTCAACATACATGAACCATACATAATAAATAAATCCCTTTCACCAATACTACTACAATCCCAATCCCATATGTGTCACAAAACAAAATATATTCCTCCACTAGATCGTATAGAAGAAAGATCAGTGTTGTATTAAACTATTTCTTCAACTAATTTTAAGAACTATATCATTATTTATATATTTCAATATTTATACCCTTCTGGGTAATTCTAAAAATATATTCTACCAAGTAGGAATAGACCTGGTCGATCCTTCTAAAAAATTACTAATCCCTAAGGATTTAAGATATCAAATATATTAATGGGATGATCACATGAATCCATAAACTAAAACCTTTATTAGTTAACTAATACACTCTCCTATATGTTGTGAATTATTGTTATGAGTTATATAGTATAACATGATTTTATTCATATACCAAACAAAAAATTGATCTTGTAATTGGGTTCATATTCCTCTCATTATGTCTATATACATTGTGAGAGTGTGCATTAGGAAAAATGATACATGATGAAATTAGAAAGGTTGTACATGCTTCAAAATGTAGTACATGGTATATCATAAAGTCAAATTCTCAACTGATTATAACCAGACCTCAATTCAATCATGTAAAATAAAAAATTTCCACTCAATTGCTCAAAAGGTTCATCCAATCAAGTAAGACAATATCAATTATTCACTTTCATTTAGTTAAATATCAGTTAGTCCACATAGAAATCCAAGGTCCCATCTTCTATCTTAACAAATAATACTAACGAACCCCAAGGAGATATACATTTAAGTATAAAACTCTTATCCATAAATTCTTATAGTTGTTTCTTATTATAATGAATCTATATAGGTTATATTATACATGGTTGAATTTAAATTAGATCATATCCATGAATGAGTTGTTTAATATATTCCACATCTCTCTTAGGTGGAATCCTTGAGGAGTCTCCATAAAACACATCACGAAATTGACCACTATAGGGGGAAATATTCCATGAACCAAACAACTTTTATCCATAAATGTAATTGAGATCAGGGAGATAGGATACCCTACATACAGTCTAACTATCCCTGAATGGTCATCCATGATATCCCACTCCCCAAGATGAATATAGTATTTACACTCAAGAGTTGTAATGTTTACCCTCATATGATAATAAAAAATTGGTCCTGGAACATAAAAAACCATTTAATACAAAAAAATCAAGTGAAATATTGAATGATCAAATATGTAAACATCCTAATATAAATTATACTCACCAAACATGATATAACACCCATCACATAAATAGAGGTCCATCAACCCTTCTCCCAGTAGTGGTTCGATTATCATTACAACAATAAAAAAATTCACCATTAGAAACAAATCATTTTCATGTTGTGCATGTATAATAGAATTAAGGGAAATGATCAAATAAAAAACTAGAAATATAAGAACCATTGAGAACAGTACCTCTCACTATTATTTGACCAAGCTCCCTGCCCACAAGCCTATAAATAATTCATTAAAAAATCATTACCCATATTTCATGTGATTTAGTTTGTTCCCCTTGTAAGACACCACTCTAATGATACTAGTTCTCTTGTCCCAAAGTACCACATCCACTACCAATATATCCACATCCACTTGGACCCTAAATATCATATTAATATGGGATAGATGATCCCCTTCCAAAACATTGATTCTTCAAACCTCCTCTGTCACTCCCCATTAATTATGGTTTCTTATATTACCATTATTGATATCCAATCCAACATATTGATCAGTACTCTAGCATTGATTAGAGAAATGTCTCTGATGGTGAACTGACCCAAAATAATCATGTAAGATAACTCAACTAATGTCTTATGTAACTAACTCTCCCCCTATAAAATATTATTGTTATATCCCTAATTATCCTTACTAAAGAGGAATTTCATACTCTCGGAAGACGTACCTCATGGTTATCTAGAAGAATCCACATTTCCTTTAATAAAAGCGTCCATTTGGTTCCCCTATTATTTAAGTACTTAAATCACCTCTTTAGAAAACATATATACCCTAAAGATGTTTCCAAGGGACTGAATCTCACATTTAATCTCATACGGAAGAAAATTGTTTTAGTATCCTAATCTTCTATAAAATCTTGAAATGAACACATCAAATCTGAAATGTGTCATGTATAGCTTTTCACACCCATTATATGTTGGGTCACACTCATAAACATTTATACCCTATTTGTCCAGATCATCACTGGATATGAATGCTCTATCAACATCCATGAATTTTCCTTCCACTCTTAATTATATTGTTGTAAACACTGATCATGGATTTCTGACAAAATCTTTTCTATAATATGTGACCTAGATGATACAAGAATGACTCTATTCATATAAGGATTATCTAAATGGTCATGAATCATATATATATAGTCAATGCAGAACTCCATAACCTTATTTCTACCCTCTATGATGAATTTTGAAGGGTGATGCAATTAGAAATCCCATTGCCTGTTGGACATACTAATAACTAATCACCCAAGGTCTCATTCTATAATCTTCATAAAGTGAATAATGTTATCACATAAATTCGCCCTTTATTGGTCTCTTATAACTATAGGATCATTTGTTTCAATGGTTGGATGATCATATCGAACCATATCACCATATCATCCTTTCAACAGGTATCATTATGGTGGAATGTGTCTACAATTCCCAACACATTTCATTGAAGACATAACACAATTTTATCACATTTATGTAATAGGGACTTGCATAATTATATAATAATTCATCCCCCATATAATTCCACATCATCAAAACTATAACTGTAACCCTAGCCTCATCCATCCCATATTTAGTGCATGAATAACATAGGGTATGACTATTTCATATTTCATGTAATTTAATTATAAACCCAATTTTAAATATATGTATTTTATAGTTTTCCTTTTTTACATATTTTAGTTTCATATTATGTAACTTTTTCATTTATATTAAATCATGAATAGAAAGTAATTTAATTTATAAATATCATCCCACAACCTGAGTATCCATGTGTGCTTAAAATGTTGAATTTAACAATAATTTTTGAGCACAAAGAATGATTCATTTATACCTAAATCTCATTCCATACCATGACATGAAAAAATCCATGAAAATAATTACATAAAAAATTTATTACATTAATCGATGTGAGCTAATAGTCAACTATAACCAAACACATAAATAATATTAATCCCACCCTAGGTACTTGGATTTTACCCCCATACAATTGTTAACTACTTCCATCCACAGGATATTGATCATGTAATCACTAAAACTAGTACCATATCTAAATTTCAATATTTGTATGAAAATATAAAAGAAATGAAATTAACAGTTGATACCATATTGTAATGTCTCGACCTAGGTAACACACAATAGTACCCCACACTTGTTGGTTGCATGATCGTAGTCTGACTTCCACATAAGCTAATGGATTTAGACCAGTTTTAAGGGTGTAATATATATCTCTGGGAGACTATAACCACTTTTTCAAAGAAGAAAAATAGTGTAAATAAATATTAAACAATTAAATTACAACAACCAAAACCAATGTTGTTCCATTATAAGTACCTGACCGTAATCATTTCATATTCGTGAATTAAATGGATAATTCACAATGAGGATCATTTCAGGTTTAGATATTTAGAGAATTAGGTCATAAGATTTACATAACTACATGAATATTACATGGAGTAAGTTCTACTCAGTATCTATTTTTTTCATAAAATAAAAACACTAGAATAAAATAGTGATGTCTAGTTCCATGTTTTAGACAGTAATACATTTCCTTGATCCCATCCTTGACCCTATTCATGTTTATGTATTGTGAAAAAACCATTTCAACACTGGGGATCAGCATAAAAATCTCAATAAGGGATACACAAAGAAGGAAAAATGTTAGTTTTTATAAACGACATGTAATCCATGAATACTTTATCATATGTAATACATTTCACCATTACGAAGTAGTAAATACTCTTCAATAAATAAAATATCATTTCTTACCCTTTTGTATCCAAAATAATACCATAAAACCCATATAAAGAACACATTACATATAAAGGTAACTAGGGACATTACCATACTTATTTGGAATAACCATATAGTCAAATTTCAAACATATCAATAAATTGAATAGTTTTACGACCGAATTCCATACCCAAGGCATTGGAGTTTATAACGTAACCACCCATCCTGGTTTATCTGGGAACCACCCATCATATGTCATTAACGAGTCATATCACTCTGAGGGGGTGGTAGTCCACACATCCTCAAATGAAATAATGGTGTTTACCGATAAGAGAAACCATAAAGGTATGATATAAAAGAAAAATAAACAAGCATAAAGAAAACATAAACATAAAATATATCATATATAAATATAATGTAATCAGAATGGTCACCATGAGAGGATGTAAGAGATAATCGAACAAATATCATTTCGTGTGGTGTTAGTTTTCCATTCACAAAAACGTTATGTTATTCACCCATTAAATAGAGGTGTGTGTTTGTGTAGACCAAATAATTATCATAACAACATCCTAGTATATAGGGGATACTTTTTCTGTTATAAAATAATGTAATAAAAAGATTTTAGGGGTTGGATAAGTAAAATAAATTAAAAGAAGTTAAGAGGAATCATTACGTTTTATTTGTGTAAATTCCTTTGGTTTGAACCAAAAAGACTTCTTGAAGTTCCTTATGCATAAGGTAAGGCTTCTAGGACGAGTATAAGGATGCAGAAAGATTAATTAGACATAGGTTGGATGAGATAAATGGATTGAGAGGTGTGAAAAATTGGTTAGATGTGGTGTCCTTTTATAAGGGGGAGGTGGGGATCTTTAGGAAAGTGTGAAAGTATTATTTTTTTATATAATTATATTCGGTTTATAAAGGTCAAAAAGTAAATAATGATGATGATAAGATGACCCATGGTCGAAATAAAATCATCCAATAATAATTGGACATGTTTTGGATGTTATTTTAATATTTATAATATTATTTATTTAAATCATTTATTAATGAGGTAAATAATGCATCGTTATTGTGTCATAAATAATTAAATTTATATGAAGTCTAAAATTAATAAAAAATACCATCTTCTTTGAAATATTTTTAGCTTTCCAATTAATATTTATAGTCGAAATGATAAATTATATAACCCCACTAAAAAACTAATTTACTAAAAAAAATTTGTTAATGTAATTTTTGCAATTACATTATGTAAATTAATCTAAAGGGTCGTTATCACTCCCATGTGGATCCATGGGGTTCCAAAATCGACGCAACGATGCCCATGGTCGTAAAAGACTGAAAAAATAATTTTTTTACAAGTGTTAATGTAATTTAATATTATTATAATATTATTTTTACCTTTATTTACCCTATTTACCTTTAACCGCGGTAAATAAAAGTCAAAAGTTACTATTCACAAAAAATTACTTTCATCTTATTGAACAAAATTGTAATTACTAATTACAACCATGTATATCGGATTTTCAAAATTCTATTCACAGAAGTAGTAAAATTTAATTTTAATGAAAATGTCAGTTTTTAACTACTACTTTGTGGTTTCACAATTCGTCAAAAATTGATGTTTTTCATAAAACTACCAGAAATTCAGCCTAAGCAATATTTGAGATTATGAATTCAAAAATGATGTATATTTTACCAAATTCAAAACATATAAGTCACATAAATTAATTAAAAATTAATTCTCGTTGTCCAAAAAATACTTTGTTTTTATGAATCAATAACTATCAAAAGATTGAAACTCGTTTATGTCAAATTTCAAAGTGAAATTAATTAAAATGACCAAAATTCGATGAAATTGAAAAAATATAATCTAGTTAAACTTTAAAACTAATTAGAATGATAATATAACCATATAATTAAATTCGATTAAAATGCTCTTTTGAATTAAAATACAGTATTTTTTACTATTCATTTTTAAATGAACTTTTCCATAAAAATACAAAACATTTACCCAAAGTTAATTTTGATGTCCCAAATCTAATGAATAATATTAATTTTTAAAATAGAATATATAAAAATGACGAAAACTAGATTTAAACTGGGTTCTCCATCAAAAGGCGACAAATCGACCTTTTACTGAATATTAGATTATTAATGCATAAAAATTGATTAATTTATATTTTAATCCTCTAACTATTATTTAAAAAACATTTATAATCATATTTTAGTTTGTTTTGTTCATTCACGAAAATACAATGGCTAGGATTTAACTACCAGTTAACATAATAATATAATATTATGAGTGTGCAACGTAAGATTTCAAATAAACCCGTTGTTGCGTATCAGGTACGCCATCTAACATAGGAACCCCTATAAAGTAAAATTAATATTTAATTCAAAAAATATTAATAAAAAAGGTAATATATTATATCATTATTTACCGAGGTTGTTACATCTTTCCTCCCTTTTGAAAATTTTATCCTCTCAATTTTATTCATTTATCAAATACTTGGGGGTATTTATCCATCATAGAATTTTCAGATTCCCACATTTCCTCTTCAACCATATAGTTTTCCACAAAACCTTTACCTGATTAATTACCTCATTCTGAAAAACTATCTCTCTATGGTGAAGAATCTGGAGTGGTTTTTCTCATAAGAGATATTCTCTTCCAACATAACTACATATAGACACAATAAATGAGATGGATCTGGCATATACTATCTCAAAATTGAATCATGAAGAAAAATGTGTACCTAGGATAAAAATGGAGGAAAATCCACTCTATATGAAACTGATACAACTTTCTCTAGGATTTCATAAGGTCCAATTAACCTCAAACTCAAATTTACCTTCTTACCAAAATGAATCACTCTTTTACATGGAGAAACATTGAGAAATACCTGATCACCCACCTCAAAAGAAATATCCTTCCTCTGAATATCCGTATAACTTTTCTGTCTGCTCTGAGCTATACTCACGTTCTTCTGAATCAACTGAACTTTTCCTGCTATCTTTTCTACCAATTCTTGTCCCATCAGCTTCATTCCACCTTCTTTATCCCAAAATGATAGATTTCAACAACGCATTCCATAAAATGCATAAAATGTAGCCATATGTATACTAGAATGAAAAACTATTATTATAAATAAATTCAACAAAGAAAGATGTTTGTCCAAAATTCCATAGTAATCCAGTGAACAAGCACGTGGAATATCCTCCAGGTTCTGAAGTGTTCATTCTGACTGCCCACCTAATTGCGGATGAAAAGTTGTAATAATATTTAATTTAGTACTCAATAACTTCGAAAGGCCTTTCTAGAAGATACAAGTAAACTTAAGATCACGATTAGAAACAATGGAGAGTGTAATTGCGTGAAACTTGACTATCTCTTTATAATAGAACTGAGAAAGTTGATCTAGAGACAAAGTATCTCGAATAGGAAGGAAATGTGCAGATTTAGTCAACCGATCAACAATAACCAAGATTGCATTATTATCTCGAGATGTCTTTGATAATCCCACAATTAAGTCCAGGGATATATTTTCTCATTTCCACATTGGCACCAGTAATGAATTAAGAATCCCTTTTGGTAACTTCTACTCTACTTTAACCTAATGACAAGTCAAACACTTAACAGTAAAATCAGAAATATATATTTTTATTCCATCACACCAGTAATACTCTCGAAGATCTTTGTACTTCTTTGTACTGCTAGGATGAAATGAAAACGGGGAACTATGAGCTTCACATAACGACTCATTCTTCAACTTTGAATCACAAGGCACACATAATATTTTTCCAAAACTCAAAACACAATCATTATCAATGTTAAAATCAGGAAACATACCCTTCTGAACAAAATCTACCTTTTTCTGCAACTCATAGTCTTATTTTTGTGACTGCATAATTCAGTCTGATAGAGATGATTTAACTGACATATGAAATAAAATAGATGAATTTCTTGAACCAACAACATCTATGGAAAATTTTATCAAATAAAAAACTAAAGGATATATTTCCAAACGTAGAACGGTTAATGAAGCATTACTTTTTTGACTAAAAGTATCTACCACTTTATTTTCCATTTCAAGTTGGTAAAGGATCATGTAATCATAATCATTGATTAATTCCAACCATTGCCTCTTTCTGATGTTCAATTATTTTTAGTGAATACTTCTTCAATATATTTTGGTTAGTAAATATTTCACATTTTAGTCCATACAAATGATTCATCCTAATTTTTAATGAAAAAACAACAACCACTAATTCCAAATCATGTGTAGTGTAATTTAACTCATGAGGTTTCAACTGTAGTGATGTTTAAGCAATTACCAGATCATTCTACCTAAGGAAGCATCCATGTCCTTTCAACAAGGAATCACTGTAAAAAACTAACTCACTGTTTCTAGAAGGCAGTGCCCAAACTAGAGCATTCACCAATTTTATTTTTAATTATTGAAAACAATCATGACATTCTTTTGTCCAAATGAACATAAAACCTTTTAAAGTTAACTTTGTCAATGAACTAGATAACCATGAAAATTCCACAAAACACCTCCAGAAATAACCTTCCACACAAAGAAAACTATGAATCTATATTATATTTGAAGGTCTTGGACATTATTCAACAAATTTTGTTTCAGCAGGATCAACCGTTATCCAATTTTTTGAAACAATGTTTCCAAGGAATGAAATTTAATGTTACCAAAACTCACATTTGCTGAATTTTCCAAACAGTTTAATTTCATTTTAGGTTTCCAAGACATCTCTTAAATGAATTTCCTGTTCTTATTTACTTTTGGAATAAACCAAAATATCATCAATGACCACAACCACATACTTTTCCATGAACTCATAGAAATTTCTATTCATAAGATCCATGAATACAACAGGTGCATTGGTTAACAAAAAGGTGTAAATACAAATTCATAATGTCCATATCATGTATGAAATTCTGTCTTTGGAACATTTGTTTCCTTTATATTCAACTAATGGTACCCCAACCTTAAATCAATCTTCGAAAAATAATGAGCACCTTGGAGCTGTTCAAACAAATCATTGATATGAGGAAAAATATACTTGTTCTTAATAGTGATGTTATTCATTGGTTTATAATCAATGAAAAGTCTCACTGAACTATATTTCTTTTTTACAAACAAGACAGGATTACACCATAGTGATGTTCTAGGTTTAATTAAACTATTATCTAATAACTATCACAATTTCATATTTAACTCTACAAGTTAAATATCATCCATTCGATAAGAGGGTTTTGAAATTGGCTTAAAATTAGGAGATATATCAACAATAAATTCAACTTCTCGATCAAGTATAATACAAGACAAATCATTAGGAAAAACATCAAGGTACTCATCTACCACTTCCACATTATTAATTTGAAGAATTATTTTGTTTTAAACAATATGTGAAAGGTATCATTTATTTCCATCATTTACTAGTTTCTCAGATTCCTGATATGTTATGAAAAGAAAGGGTTCATTCATGTATACAAACTAAAAGTCATTCTGAAATGAAACCTCTGTAGATCTATAGTCATTCTTATCAGGATAATAACAAAGGAAATCCATTCAAAAAATAACATCAAACACTACTAGAGGAAAAACAATAATGCTTGCAGGTAGATTCTTCCCGCACACAAGGACAAGATGGTTCTTATAATTTCTTTTTGTCTCAAAATTTCCCCTGGTGTTTTTATAATATGTTCAAGATTCATATCTTGAGATGGAATTCCCAATTTACATGAAAACTTCTCAAAAATGAAAAAATGTGTAGACCCTGAATCAAACAACACATTGGAGTAATCTGAAAAAAAATAGTATACCTGATACAACTTCATTTGATTTCCCAACATCTGCTAAAGTAGTTTTAAAGGACTTAATCTCCCTTTCTACTTGGCTTCTAGTTTCTTTCCCTCATTTGAGTTCTTAGTTGGACATTCATTTTCATATTAACCCATTTCATTACACATAAAACATCTTAAAGCTGGATTTTCATTTCCTGCTTGATCATCTTCCTTACAGTTACTAGAAATATGACCAGACTTACTACACATGAATCACTTCCCAGACATTGATAAACATTTTCCTGGATGATTTTTACCACACCTCTCACAAGATGGATATTTAGTTTTCTTACCTCCTAGCTTCTTTGATAAATTATTCCCCTTTTCCTGCCAATTGGACCTCTTGTTCTGTTGTTTTTCAAAGAACACATGATCATTTCCAAACTCCATTTCCCCTTCTTCACACATCGAACAGGTTTTTCATAACTTTTGAACTGACGAGAGGCTAATTCTTTTTTCTATTACAGCTTCTACCTTGAGTAAAAACTATTAATCTTACAATCATAATCTCATATTAAATTTGGAGAATACTTTGCCAGTCGAGTGAATGTTTCTTCATAAGCAGCCACTAAGTCATCCTCATACCTCAATTCTAGGAATTGTTTTTCATCCTAAGACGAACCACCTTAGGAAAATATTTCTCAAGAAACATACCTTTGAATTCATCCCAATCAAGAGCACCAATGTCATCAATATCCCTGATATTTTTCACCATCGACCACCACTGATAAAATTCATCTACAAAACCTTAAATAGTAACATTGACCTTTTGATGTTCTTAAAAACCCATGACATCGAAATTTTTTTCCATTTCATTAATCACTTTTCTGTGAGAACAAGGTAAGATGCTCCTCTAAATGAGGGGGGTGTTACCTCATTAAATGTTCCACTACTGACATGTTCCTCTGTTATTGATATGGCTGATCATGTGCATGGATACCACCACCATTTATAGCATGAGTCAACTGTTCCATCCCTGAAACAAACTGTTCAGTTATGATTCTGACTATCTCAAGTTTCTGATTTGGAAGGTTGTATTTCTCCTGATGTTGTCCCGACATAGCTTCCATATTTCCTCTACAGAAACCCATTCTGAACACAGAAATATCTTAGGTGAATCAATATGGTAATATTTAAATGCTATATCATTTCAATATTACAATAAAATAATTTATGAATATTAATTTAACAAAACCATTAATCTTAATGTTGTCTACACTGACCTCTGACACCAACTATAAGGCATGACCTTAAACATTACATATTCTTGAATTAAATGGATAATTCACATTGATGATATTTTCAACTTTAGAGCTTTAGAGAATTAATTCATAACATTTACATAACAACATGAATATTACATGTAGTCTTTTCTACTCAGTATCTATTTTTTTCATAAAATTAAAACTCTTGAAAAAAGGGTCATGTCAAGTTCCATGTTTTAGACAGCAATACTTTCCCTGAATACCATCCTTGTCCCTATTCATCTTTACGTCATATGAAAAACATTTCAGAACATGGGATGAGCATAAAAATATCACTTAATGGAATAATCATACAGCCAAATTCCATACCCTATAAATTGGAGGTTATAACATAACCACCCATATTGGTTTATCATGACACCACCCTTCATTTGGTTTATCACGTAACCACCCATCAAATGTCTAAGTACCATTATAAAATCATAACATATAAAATATTGCAAATATAAAAATTTTACAAATAACATTTAATTTGAAATCACTAGAAATAATTCCATGATATTGAAATAATTAATAAATTTCAAAAACCATTTTTTATACCAAAACACCAAAAAACTGAATTAGGGATTTCCTTTTCATTTTAAAAAAAATTAAGGCTTATAGAGGAAGCCAAATAATGATTATGGTGGCGGAGAGGTCATTGTCGCCACAAAAAACATTCTGTTTGTCATTTAGTAAAACGCTTCATAGAAAAAAGATACCCTTTGAATGAAATTAAATGTTAATGGGGTTTAATATACACCGTGTAAATGAAGAAGGTATATATTAACAAAATATGCCTCAATGACATGAGATTCAGACGAAGTACCTTACATCAAGTCTGACTTGACCCGTTCATTCTATAATCTCTTGAATAATAAACTAAAGTTAATTTGTACTTTCTTAAGAACAATATTGATGTTTATTATTAATATCATCACTTATTTCCCTTTTATAATCATTATTTAATAATTTAAGTTAATAACATTCATTTTGTCGATATTTGGTACTTAAGTCAAAATTGGAATTCTTATAATTAAAAGTTGTTCACATGGGCAAACGTTCATTATATCCAAAATTATATTCATGATTTAGATATCATATATATCAAATATATCCTTTATATAGATGTATTTATAATAGTACATATCATTTGGATGTACGAAATGAAATGCACCGTTCATGGAGATGGTAAGTCATATGAACGCATGCATGCTACTTTATTTTCTATTTCTTATTATAATGGAATTAAAACATAATTATACTTATATTTATTATAATTACTGTATAATATCATATATAATATCATTAATTCTATCCTTTATATGTCCCACATATGGCATTAATCGAACAATCATCGTTTTGTGAGTTGTTAGTTCGTCATTCACAGAAACATTATATTGTTCACCAATTAGATGGAGATGTGTGTATGTTTTCTAAGAATAATTTTCATAATAATATCCTAGTATATTGAGGATACATGGTTTGTTTTAAAACAAAGGAATAAAAACAGTTTATGGGTTGGAGAAGTAAAATAAAAGAAAAGAACTTAAGAGGAATCGTTACCTTTAATTTGGGTAACTTCCTTTTGCTTGAACCAAAAGAACTTCTTGAAGTGCCTTCTGAATATGGTAAGGCTTCTAAGTCGAGTATAGGGATGTAAGGAGATTATGTGGGATACTTTTGGGTGAGCAAAAAGGCTTTATAGGTTTGAGGAATTTTTTAGAAGCAGTTTTCTTTTATAAGGGGTATGAGGGGCTCTTTAGGAATGTGTGAAAATATTATTTTATGATTTAATGATATTCATTTTTAAAATGTCCAAAACTTATTAATGTATAATATAATATGACTCATGATCTAAATAAAATCATAAAATAAAAATTTGACAGTTTTTGGATGTTATTTTAATATTTATAATCTTATTTATTAAATCAATTATTAATGAGGTAAATACAACATCATTATTGTGTCATAAATAATTTAATATATTTTATTTATAAAAATTATAAAAAAATTACCACGATGTAGGAATTATGTTTATATTTCCATTTAATATTTATAGTTATAATCGTACCTTATATAACACCATTTAAAAATTAATTTACTAGAAGATATTTTTTAATGTCATTGTTGCCTTTACATTACGTTAATTAATCTAAAGTGTCATTATCACTACCATGTGGCTCTATGGGGTCCCAAAATAGACCCAAAGATTTCCATGGTCATAAATGACTAAACCAATAATTTTAGAAAAAGTGTTAAGGTAATTATTTATTATTATAATATTATTTTGACCTTCAATTACCCTATTTAACTTTAACCGCGGTAAATAAAAGTGAAAAGTTATTATTCCAAAAAATTATATTCATCTTATTGAACCAAATTTTACTTACTAATAACAACAATGTATGTTGGACTTTTGAAATTTAATTCAAAAAGGTGTTAATTTTTTTTGTAAAAAAAATGTCAGTTTTAAACTACTACTTACTGGTTTTACTATTTATAAAAAATTGATGTTTTTCAGAAAACTACCAAAAAATAAGCCTAAGGTATATTTGAAATCACAAATTAAAAAATGATTTCTATTTTAACATATTCAAAACATAGAAGTCACAGAAATTTATTTAAAATTAATTCTTGTTGTTAAAAAATATCGTGTTTTTTAGAAATAATAACAATCAAAAGATTGATACTTTTTTATGTCCTATTTCAATGTGAAATTATTTACAATGAACAAAATTGGATTAAATGGTCAAAATATATTATAATTAATATTTAAAACCAATTAAAAAGATACTATAACCATATAAATAAATTATATTTAAAGGAACTTTTTAATTAAAATATAGTATTTTCATTATTCATTAAAAATGAACATTATCAGAAAAATACCAAAAAATTTCCAATGTAAAATTTGATGTCCCAAATATTAAAAATAATTTTATTTTTTCTAATTGAACATATAAAAATGACCAAAACAGTATTTAAATAGGGTTCTCCATCAAAAATGGTAAATTGACCTTTTACTGAATTTTAGAGTATATATGCATAAAATAAGATTCATTCATATTTTAAGCCTCCAACATTTATTTAACAAACATGTATAATCATATTGTATTTTTTTTGTTCCTTCCCGAAAATACAACTACTAGGATTTACCTACAATTGAAAATAATAATATTATATTATCATTGTGCAATATAAGATTTTAAAGAAACATGTTGTTGCGTATCAGGTACTACATCGAACATTGAATCCCCTTTAAAGTAAAATTAATATTTAATTCAAAAAATATTAATAAAAATTTGAATGTATTATTTGATTATTTACCCAGTATGTTTCATCCATAACCAAAAAACCCGTAATAAATGATGAATTGAACATGAAAACAATATCTGTACCAAATAACTAGATATTCCAGGTCATATAAGTGTCAAGTATTTATTTGAAAAACCATAATAAAGACATAATAATAATAGTCCATCCAGGTCTGGACACCATATTGTGTTCCCTAATCCATACTCCTTCAAATAAATTCCCTCTAACATGGGGTTCTTAACCATATCTTATCCTTAAATCATGAAGTATATTTAAGGTACTAATCAGGCAGTCCAAGTATGGTGTGAGAACAACATAGTAGGACACCACCAATGAAATCTAAAAAATATATTTTCTATAATAGTGTATCAAGTTCCATAAAGAATGTAGTGTAGGTGTTAAGTTAATAAATTTACATATTCAATTATTTTATATTTAACCTCATAAATTTTGGTTTTTATAATGACACCAAAACTATAAATAAGTACTTTGTTTTGTTCCTTGTTATGAACCATATCACTTAGAGAATAACAATTAATTATAACATGGTAATCCATTATCCAATTAATTTAAAAATCATATCAAGACTATATTGTACCATAGTCTAGTTCTAATGTCATGGGCCAAAAATGTCATATATATAACCCTATGGGTTTTTGAAAAATTAGCCATTGTCCCAAACCAGATTTATGAATCAATCACATATGGGTATTTGGAGAATAATTATGTGTCCCACACTTTTCTATCAATCAATCACATATGTTTATTTGGAGAATCAGTCCTTGTCCCACACACATTTATCAATCAATGAAATATATCACATTTTTCATGTTTAATCATCATTGTTAATTTTTATCAATTACTCACATCAGGGTTCACAATTTAAATTTCTCAAAACATCCATGGTTTATCAGATTAATCTCATGGAATAATATTTCCAATTCAAAATTACACAATTTCTTAAAATTCAATCACATAAACCATTGAGCAGTTAGGGTTTAATTAACAATACCAAAATTTTGATTATCACCTAAATTATAATCACTTTAATCATCAATTTAATAAGAAGAATTAATAGGATTAACTTCCCATGGTATAAAACTTTTCATAATCACATGAAAATTAAATTAAAAAATTCAACATTGAATGAAATTTCCCAATATGGAAATTGAAATTAGTCAACTGTAAACACGATTTTCTAAGAAAGAATATAGGAACTGATAACTATACTACAGAACTCAATGTCTTTGATGAACACTATCCAAATAAAAACCTAAATTTGAAGAAAAACTAACTCTAATACAATCGCATGGATGATATATAAAACAAAAAATAAGATCAAAATCTAATTTAACATAACCGTAAAACTGTAATCTAATCTAATTACAGTGAAGATTAAAACATTCCACCTTAACTAAAAAGTGTGATAGGAGATATAAGAAACCACAATTTAAGATATTAAAAATATTAATAGGTAAAGATCCTTCAATCAGTCACTAATTAATAAATAATGGAGTTCAAGGATCCTTGGAATCTGTCCATGATCACCCAAAAAAATCAAAAAATTTATTGCTAAGCCTGGGGAAATATTATTTAATACCATGGGGTTTTAGAATTTTGAAATAATATTTTATAGAAATTAATCCCATGTGAACAGTTTCTTGGGCATGGAGACAAATTTTTCCACATTGTGTGCCTGAAATTTGGGGATAACTATTTATAAAAAAAGGGTTCATGGTTTGAAAGATCATTCTCCAACCTTGAAAACCACTCTATCATAATGGTTAATGGTATTATAGGGAGGCACATGGTTGGGAAAAATTGTGTGCCAACTGTTCACTACCCAAACACCATTAAATAACATCTAAATCACACCCGAACGAACATCGGACTAGCCTCAACCAAAGTATACTAAATACGAGGGTAAAATATTTCCTTAAAATTAGCAATATAATAATCCATAATGGTCAATATTTTAATATAATTTCTAGTACACCCAAACATGGGTAACAAATAAAATATTAAATCCGTATCTTGTTTTACTGTGATTTGTTTTATTAATATCACATGATTTGGTTTTGTTAAAATTTATGATAATAAGAATTTAAATTTATTCATATTTCCTACTTGATGTGAATTTCACTTTTCCAATATTTATACAACTGATTGGGATATATTAACATATATATATATATATTACTGTATGTTTTCAGAATATAGGACATGTAAATTTTAATAGGAATTCTATAGGGTAAGTTGGGGGGGGGGATTGATAACAAAAATTTATATTGAATATATTATTGATAATAGAATAAATAATTTCATCATATTGTGTTGGATATTTTTATTTATATAATACTTTGGATTAGATCATTCATTATGAAATATGATGTTCATTCCAATCATAACACTTTTTAGTGAACATTTTAATTTTAGTCACGAATAATTTTCTAAATTTTATTTGAAAATGAAATTTTGAAACATAATTTTTCACTTAATTATATAAAAAGATTAATTTTTTATCATATAATAATTATTTTACATTTAATTTGTATTAATGCTCCATAAAGTCAATGATAGAAAATACTCGCCAGATAGGGCACCGCTTCACCATTTATGACATATATTCTACATCTGAGAATGAATTGTGATAAAATTTATAAATTTTATTTATTAACCAATTAATCAATATTAATCCATATTTATGGACACCTAGATCATGTTTCTTTGAGGTCAAAAATTGGGAATAAATTTGATTAAAATATTTGGCTGAATTTTTCCTACACACTTGAATAGTCTTAAAACCCTAGAATCTCTTACATTAAATAGATTTTTTGTATTTACCATTTATAGTGGGATTGCATGAGATATTATATTTATTGAGTAGGTTAAATTTTATAAATCTAAAAGTACAATAATTTTTTTTGTTGTAGATCACTTATTGAAATGATTCCTTCATCTACGATTTATTCTTTTTGGTTGCTATGTAATCTTTGTATATTGATAATAATGTTATTATTTTGTCTACTATTTTTTATATTTTGATAAATTTTTTGAATCATTATTTTAATTATTTTTTATTTAAATCAATATTTGAAACATGATTGGGTCATAACATTTCTAAAATGTTTCAAATGAAAAACATTTCTACGAAGCCTACACTACCCATGGAAGAGTAATGTTAATTTGTAATTCATATAGTAACCCCTTCATTAAAATATTATTATTTTATAATAAATGAGATAATATAATTTACATAATATTAATTTTTATTTTATTTTTAAATTAAAATAAACTAATGAAGAAATTGAATAATTAACACAAAACATGTGAGGTGGAGTAATACGTGAATTGTGAATGTGTGATATTAATGAGTAAAAAAACAACATGGTATCCATTTAAAGTGTTCAAATATAATACAGAAAATAAACTAATCCTTATATAATTTATGAACATGATCCCTATTTCACTACTTAATTTAAGGCTTCCATATCATGAAAATCAAATTATGGTGCAATGATTTCATGTTTTGAATCTATTCTGGTATTCATATGATTTTATCTTTATGGATAATGAAAATTATCATACGATTTGGGGATTAAAAAATATGAGGATAATAATTTAGTGGATTTTAATTTTACTTATAATGATTAATAATTAATCCAAGACTGAGATTTAGATTGATTACAACTTTAGAAAATATTTTCTTCAAAAATCATCTCATTTGGATTAATAAATAAATTTTAAAAAAGAAAAAAAAATTAAAATATTCCTCCAAAATAAACATTAATATTTTATAAAAGAATACAAAAACCATAACAATACATTTAATTATTGATTTTTTTTAATTTATTATATTTTTATAATACCTTTTATATGTTTTTTTACGGTTTACTCCTTTGAAAGACTACCACTTCCATTCACTGTATTACACTTAAGGTCCAAAAATGAACACTTTATATAAAACAAACCATGATTTTTCCATTCACTCCTCATAAGTAACTCATAAAATTAAGAAAAAAATTAAAATTTATGAAAATAATTTTTAGAATATCATATATAATATTTTTCTAAAGATATTCTTTTGTTAGATGTGGTCTTCCTAGTATGATCTCCTCCTTATAAAACTATTTTATACTAACATGGTATCTAGGATTTTACTCAATTGATTTTTATTCTCTTAATGTCTATTCTTCATTAATTTATTTTTATCATTCATTTAATAAATTCAATAATTTCATCTTCTCCCCCATTTTTTGGATCAACATATGAATACAATTTCATTTTTTGATAAATTTTATATGGAATGTACTTATTATGGGATTTTAGTATATTTCTGTAACATGGATAACTAATTTACCATACTTCACATTCCTCTTAAATTATTATTATGGAATTTGGGATTTTTATTATTCCATTTCATGACATAGAAAAATATAATGAATTAATATGATCCAATTTTTTTTTGTAATCCACATGAACATCAAATGAAATTTTTTACTGATGAATTACCTTTTAATTATTTCCTTTAATTAAACATTTATTTAATATCAATGAAAATAATTTTTCATTTTAAAAATATATCCTATATAGGTTTTAGAGATTTTAGGTGGTCATGGTTGAGAAGGAATATTGACCATGTTTTGGATTATAGAGTACCATGAGGTATTCATTATGGAAAGGATATAAAGTTGTCTGATATCTAGTCAAGAGAATTATATTGAAATTTGGTGGAAATGTCTGATTCTACTATATTTCATGATGACTCCATCACATAGGTGGCATATTTTTATAGCTCAAGATACATGGACATGGATACCATAATGAAATTGAGGTGAAAGTTTAATATAATTTTGAAGGATTGTGTGATACAAGATTTAAATATTTTATTTTAATAAAAACAGTATCACATCCAGACATTAATATTTGTAAATAATTAAAGGGGTATCAATAGAGTTATGGTTTTTTTTTAATATAAGATTTAAGAAATAATATTTCTTAAATGAATAATTTTAAATGACAAATAATTATATGAAAAATATTTTAATATATGATATTATTATTTTATGAATAATAGAAAAATTAGAATTATTTGATAGAAACTGAGGCTCATATTAACATAATAAAATTTCAATTATTTTTTATGGTAATGTATAATTCCACATTTTCATTAAAATTTAGCGTCATGATAAATAGATTTATGTATAAAAATAGTGATTTAAAAAAACTATGGAATATGATTAATGAATGTTCAGTAAAATTCAATTAATGGGGTCATATGTTCTATAATTAGAAATGGTTATAAACTGGGAGGGATATTGGGATTGGCCCAAACATTGTTAATAGTAGTGTATTATTGTTATTCTAGCACATATTCACATCATCAGTGTATGAAAGTTTTATTATCCCAGTTTGGGTGAACTAAGTGAAAATTTATTAGTATCTTTCATGATTTTATTTCCATCTTACACAATTGTTATAAAATGGTTGATTATTATTTTTTCTCTTCATGAAACATGATGAAAACGAGGATTTTTTAAATTGGCATTATGGTTTTTCACCTCTTCTATATTTAGAAATTTTTAATATGTGGCGTTAAGAATATATATCATATTTTAAGGTTATTTTCTAGTAAATTATTCACTTAATATAATTAATTTATGAATTATAATATTAATGGTAATGATTATATGATGAAATAAATTTCATTCTAGAAATAATCAAATGAAGAACTATTCCTAATATTTTGTGTATAAAATTTATAAAAATTATATTCATGAATTTAGATCCATATAGATAGTGGATAATTATATATTAGGTATTGTAATGTACATTATTATTATAATAGAAGAATAAATATTCTATGGGGACCTATATAACCCAATATACATTAATGTGGTGTCATTAAATCCTCACATTTCTTGTGGAAAAATTTACTTCATATTTATAAATATCCCCCATTTTTTCTGAATCTAAGATAAATATTATTCTAAAAATATATGATTATGTTAGGATTCACCTAAGATAATTTTTTGATGCATTAAATTAATTATGAAATGTGAATTTGGATGATATTGACAAGCAAAAATAAACCCAAAATTATGGTAATATTTTCAAGAATATCCTATGAAACATTCAACAATAGTTTAACAAAAAAAATATATTCTCGATGAATAAAGTTCAATGAATTTATAATTACTTACTTTTATAGTGTTCCTATAAAATATGATAAGGGTAATGATGACAATTGGTATATATAAAAAATTAATCCTAAGGAATTTTAACTTAAATCCATGATGATTTTTATAAGGAAGATTGATTTAGAAGAAGATTTTATTGATGTTTAAACATTCCATTCCCAAAATGATAGGGAATTTAAGGATATTTTATTTTTCATATAATAATTATTTAATTTAAACATTCAAAAGATATGAAACATACATTTAAATGTCCAAATATATTTCATGATGGTGGTGATGATGAATATTTTGTGAAGAAATATTAAAATAATGTAAAAAATTTGAGGTGTTATAAGTTTAAATTATTTAATAAGAAGGACATACCTTTACAACTGGATAATATAGTTGATGATTGTTTTTTTAATTGTGGACTAGAAAAACTAAAATAATATGATATAGGATCCATGGTAGACACTTTACAAAGATGGACGGACAAATAAAATTATGAATAATAATAAAAAGTGAAAGTTTATCTCAATGAAGAGATAGATTCATACTTAATGAGAGATATATTTTTTAGACAAAAAACAATCAAAACTAATTAAGTGGTTCAAGATAACATAACTATTCATGAAGTACTATGAAGAAGAGTCATCTATGTTGAAGGGGATTTTATAAACTCAAATTAAAAAAATAAAATTATCATTGAACTTTTTTGAGTATATGCTGATGATAAAAAATGAGGGGTTGATTATCAATTTTTTGACTTACACAGTGAAATATTTTGTCAAATAAATCACAAATATTATTTAATTATCTATTCATATTAGAAAAAATATATATTATTAAGATATATTATTAGTTATGGTTCTGATATCATATAAATAATTGAATGTTCTATAGAAATGGTGAAGCGGAAGCATGGGTTTCTAGACTCTCTATTACAAAATAATCTACTTAAAAAATACACATTATGTGATCATTGAAATTATAAGATATTATTTCTTTCTGCAAAAAAACATTATCAAAGATATTGTTGATAGTATGTCTCAAAATTAGAACACCTAAAGAGGATATATAAACATTTTTTAAAAAGCTAAGACACAAAATTGTACAGCAAAAGTTAGATCGTATTATTTTGTAAAGATGTTCCAATATCTAAATGTGTGTTCCATTGCTAATAGGTAATAGGGGGAATGAGATAAAATAATTCATCATATAAATCATTTTCATTAATGGTGTTATTTCAATGGATACTACTTCTAGTGGGATAAAAAGGGTCATATGGATTGAAATTTATAATCTAGGATTTTGACAATTGATCTGATAATGTCAAAAAACATCATCAAGAGTGATAAAAAAAAGTTAAGAACTCAAAAACAAATTATCATTACAAGGTGATATTGTTATAAGGACCCAACATTTAGCATTACTTAATCTCTAGATAATTCAATAAATTGACTTTAATTCAAATCAAGGATCATTTCAAGATTAGAGCCATAATGAATTTGGTCATAACATATACATAATGTTGTGAATATTACAAGTAGACACATATAACAACTATCCATTTTTTAATTAAAAAAAATCTTTAAAAAATATACATGACATTGATTCATGTTTTAACATCATTAGTTTTTCTTAATCCCATCCTTGACTCAATTCTTCTTCATGTCAAGTGAAAATCATTTCAAAAGTTGGGGTGAGCATAAAAAACATAGTAAGGGATTTATAATGAAATAAAACTATTAGTCATGGGATAACATGAAAACTAGGAATACATTATCATATAGTAATACATTTCACCTTTAATAGGTAGTTAATATACATCACTGAATATAATCTCATTACTAACCCTTTTAGTGAACAAATTATTATCATAAAGCCCCTAGAAAGTAACTTATAACATATAAAGGTAACATGGGACATAAACATACTTAAATAGAATAACCATACTGTTTACTTCCATGCATATCACTAAATATAATATCCATATAGCTGGCTTCAATACCCAGTGCATTGGAGGTTACAATGTAACCACCCGTCCTTGGTTTATCATGGTACCACCTGTCATTTGGTATATCACGTAACCCCCCATATGTTTTTATCATGTATCCCCCCTTTAAATGTCCATGTACCATTTAATAATAATAACACATTAAATAGGAATAATTTAAAAATAACATTTCAACACTACAACTACAAGAGATCATTTGAAGACATAAATATATTTAAGCCATTTCCAAAACCACTTAAAACATTTAATAATGTAAATTCTTAATCAATGTGTCCCATATCACATTAAAATTTTTGAACAAAATTATCATTTTTAAAAAATCATTTCCAAATAAATAATTTCTATTTTTTTAAACATGTAAATTAAATAAAATGTTTTCAATAAATAAATCATTAAAATATTTAAATTGATGTTTTTTTAAAGATTCCCTTAACACTTAAAAAACACTGTAACAAAAATAATTAAGGAATAAAATTAAAGTAAACATTAAATATCATTAGAGTATTATAATTCATGATATAATTAGTAAAACTGGTTTTATATATGCATTATAGGACAACAAATGTGAATGAGAACAAGTTATGCCTCAATTAATGGAGATTGAGACGAAGTCCTCATAAACATCATTTTTAAATAAAATAAATAGATTAATTGTATTCACAATAAGTATACATAAAACCTGTATATATAAAATATCGTATATTAAAATTTATTTCTCAATTTATCATAGCACGACATAATAATGAAGTAGATTATTAACCAAAATAATTAAAATTGGGTTAAAAAGTTCCCTTCTATTGAGTCTGACTTGTCATGTTCGTTCTTCATATTATTGAATAATAAAATTAGGGACATTTATACTGTTTTCATAACAAATTTTAATATTATTATTAATTTAATATTACTTATCATCATGTTATAAAAATTACATAATTATTTAAGTTCATATCAGTTATTTATGGATGTTCGTTACTTAAGTAAAAAATGATGTTGTTATAATTACAAATTTTTATGGTGGTAAAAACTCCATTATCTCCGGAATCATAATTATTATTTATATATAATATGAATCTAGTATATATGAATTAATAATATTACATTATACTTGGAGATATGAAATGAAATTCACCGTTCAAGGCGACGGTAAGCCGTATATACGCATAAATGCTACTTCCATTTATTTTTCATATTTAATGAAACAAAAACTAAATAACCCATTGGTATATTTTAATTATATTATAATATACATGTTATATATGTTATATATGTTCAATAATTCCATCCTTTATATGTTCCATGCATGGAATGAACAATTCATATCACTTTTAGGGGGCGGTAGTCCACAATTCCTCAAATGAAACTATTTTATTTGAAAAATATGGGAAGAATAAAAATAGATTTTAAATAAAAATTAAAATATCATAGAGAAAATATAAATATAATATATATATCATATATTTCTAGATTTCCATCATAATGGACACAATGATAAGTGCTACAGAAAAATCAAACAATCATCGTTTATGAGGCAGTAGTTCACTATACACATAAACAATATGTTTGTATCCATTAAATGCATGTGTATGTAATTGTAATTAGAATACATATCATAAAGAAATTATATTATATTTTGGAAAAAAAATTTGTTATGTAAACAAATAATATTAAGATAATAAAGAGTGGTGAAGGATAATAATACAAAAGAACATGAGAGAAGATGTTCCTCAAAAATGGGTAACAACTTTTCATTTTAGCCAAAATGCAATATTGGATATCCTTATTCCTAAGGTAAGAAACCTATGATGAATATAGGAATGTTTGCAGATTATTTTGGAAGAATATTTACGATCCAACGGTCTAGATAAGTGTGTTTAAATTGTCATGTTCGATGCCCTTATTTAAGGGAGAGGAGGGGTACTTTTGGAATGTATTAAAATACTATTTTATTATAACATGATTTTCATTTTCAAATGGTATTAAAGTCTTTTAATTTAATGAAAATATGTTATTTGTCCTAAAAAAGGTCAAAAAAGAGGTTTTAGAAACTTCTAGGTTTCAAATTTAACATTATCTATTACCATTAACGTGTAGTTAACTAATTTCACTTTTACTATTTCTTCTTGTATATCCATACTATATGTTTAATATAGTTACCATAAAATACCAATGGAACCAAATATTTTTATTTATTGAAATTTTAAACATTATAAAATTCATTTGTATGTATAATAGTTATTAAAAAATACTATAAAATTTAATAAAATAGTAAAAGTTTTAAAAACTAATTTATGTAAATTTTTTATTTTATTCATAGCAGGACTTTTTTAGAAAATGTTACAACATTATTCATTCAAAAAAGATTCAATAATTCTAATATATCAATTCTTACTCAACAAAAAATTTCAAGGATGGAATAAATAGATTAAAAATAATTTTTTCAATATTTATAATCTCATTAATTTAAATAATTCATTAATAATATAATCGGTGCGTCATCATTATGTCATAAATAATTTTTTTATTTGAAGAAAAAAAATTATAAGTAAAATATCATGATATAGAAAATATGTTCAGATTTCTAAGGAAAATTTATAGTATAATAGAGCACTTATATATCCATATAAAAAAATTTCTTTAGTAAAATATATATATATATCTTATATTTTTCCTTACAATAAATTAAATCACTTAAAATTTCATTTTAACATTCATGTGGATCTAAGGGGTCCCCAAATATTCCCTAGGATTCCCATGGTCATATATATCTCAGCCAGTATGATTAAAAAATTTGTTAGGTTCGTTTAGTATTATAATAATATTATTATTTTACCTTATTTACCAGAAATAACCTTTAACCATGGTAAATAAACGAATTATTGTAGTTACTATTGATAATGTCTAGTTATTAAAGGTATCAATTTACACAATTTTGACATACTAATTCAAAATATGCAATCAACTTTTCCAAATTCAAAACCTATAATTTGAAAAAGTAATTTAAAATAAATTTCCATTGTCAAAACAGAAAACGGGTTTTATGAACTAGTAATTATGAAATGATTTACACATGTTTATGTCTAATTTCAAATTGAATTTTTTTTCTAATGACCATAATTGTATTAAATGATAAAAAATAATCCAATTAAACATTAAAAACAATTAAAATAATAATCAGACTATACAAATAAATTAGTTTAAAAGAATGTTTTGAATTAAAATGCAGTAATTTTCACTATTATTAAAAATATGAATTTTATTAAAAAATTATAAAATTGCATCCAATGTAAATTTTTATTAATATATTCTATAAAATTAGTTTATTTTTTAACATATAACATATAAAAGTGATAAAAACAATATTTAAAAATGGTTCTCTATCAAAATCCGTTAAAATTACAATTTTTTTTATAAATACTTCTTTTGCCAAAAAATCTTAATTTTTTCCTATATAATATTTAGAAAATATATAAGATGAATTTAATAAATTACACTGAATATATGTCATATATTTTATTCATTAAATAAAAATCCATAATTATTGATATAAAAACAAAATAATTTTCTTTTAAATTGGTTTTAAACCATCATTTATATTCAATTGGTTTTTATTTCCATTTATAATACATTTAGTAACCAATGAATCAATTTTTAAACATGTGTAAACCATATTTCAAAATTCATTTGATATTATTCATTCCTTCCAGTACAATTACTTTTAATATACTATCATTATAAATAATAAAATTATTAATGTGTTATTTTTCAGTATATATCAATGTGGCATGAAATTCAAGATTTCGACGAAACACCTTATTGCATGTCGAGTACGCTAAAAGAAAAATGTCCACCATAACATAAAGTTAATATCTTATTCAAATGTATTAATAGAAATAAAAAATAATTTTTCTTTCAATACCTGGATTTTTCCATCCATGACCCCTTTTGAAATTGTGTCCTTAAAATTTTATAATTGGGATTGAAAACATCATTGAAATTACCTCATCAGAAATAGAGTCAATAAAACTATCACTTTTAATGAATTAATGATAAGTAAAATGTTATACTTGGATAACACATACTTGGATTCTATGTATGAAAACATCAACATGAAAGGGAAAATATGTTTCATGTTCTGATGTGGAGTGATAGAAAACATGGTCAAGATAAATTTTACAACCAGAAAATAATAAATATGTGTTAGTTTAAATGGTATTTGATTCACCTGTTGTAAAAGTAAACCAAAAAAATTTTTGTTTTAAGGTTCATTACATAACGTTAAGTAATTTATTTTTCTGATTGACTAAGAACATAAGGTAATATACTTACTTATCAAGTATAGTTGCATCGTTTAACAAATTTCTACCACAAACACATATTTTTTACAGACAATGTGTACTCCAGATGACATGTTCATACCTAAATTGTTGGAATCATCTTCTTTAAGATAACATAATCCACAAAAGTTTAATTAAATATTTCTCTTATATTTAGACATTAACCAAAAAAATGGTTAGTACAAGTTCGGATAATCATATAAAGGAATAATGCATTATTCTACAAAATTCAGCAATTAATACCCGAAGTTCTACAAAGACCATTCATCACACAATATTCTTTAATATTCTAAAAATAATTCAAAATAATATTTAATCCAAAAATTCTGAAGGTATTCACCACATAGGCTTCCACCATAAATCCTAACATTTATCTCTAAATAACATCGACTACTATTAATGTATCATAATTAAAATTTGATAACAAAATAAAATATTCTCTAGGATATGTTTATAATATCCATAAATAACCCAAAAACCAAATATCAATAATAAAAAAATTTGATTTTTCCAAAAAAATATTCCAACATTACTCCTAAAATTAAATCTCATAGTATTCTATTTTACATTGGCATATTGTGTTCCCAAAAAGTGAAAGTCTTCCAAAATGAAGTTTATCAATTAATCACTAAACAATTTTCTTATATTATGGATATCCATTTAGTAAATCATAAGTTCCAAAAATAAACTTATTATTCATCCATAAAGTAATTTATCTAAATGTAATAAGTAATTCTAACCTGGGACTTCACATTGGCCAATGGCAAGAGATGCACCCTTTTTCCCTTTGATTGTGGGTTCGATTCCCACGACCATACCAGATGCGATGGGTTGTTGGTCTTTCTTTAGGTTTTCATTTTCCTAAAACTATATAATTCATAAAACATTCCCAAAATGAAAAAAATCATAAAAAAATAATTATAACATATTTAAACCTCAAATGTTATCTCATACATCACTTTTTTCATCCCAAAAAGTAATAACAGTTAATTACCTCAAATTCCAATATCTTATAAACCTTAATGGTTCTTTAAAAATATATTCATAAATGAAGAGTTAATTCTTCCTCAATTAAAATTTTTATATTACAAGCATAAGGGTTACAAATACTAGAAGTTTTCTAATGTAAGCCCATCATTAATACACTAAAAATATTATCATCCAAATATCATCATAACTCATTAATTCCTATAATGCATAAATATTAAATATCAATCAATCTTCATATTCCTTTATCCATGGTTTTACATCATATTATGTTATACATATTTCCTTCAAAACAATTATGCATAATATCATAAGATTTCAATAATGTCAATACATGTGCTCCAAAATAATCCATATCATTCATGGGTCATTTTCAATTTCCTCATCTTCAATTGGAAAGGTATCATGTATAGGTAAACATTTATTTTTATGGTCCTACTGATCTCATTCCCGAACATTCTTCATAGGACATATATTTTTATAATATCCATCACACCACATTTAAATCATTCAACTGGTCCCTAAAAAATAACAGCATTCCCTTTCTATGAGACAACTGAACGCTTCAATTTTCCATTGAATTTTATTGTCGTATGACCTTTATTACCATATCTATAACATCACCACATCCCATTTAATTGTTTTTATAGGTTTTTCTTTCTATATACATGACACATAAGTTTTTTAATATACATACCTTTATGATTATTACATAAACATACATAGGGGTAAATTTCACACATATATGATGTGTTAGAAAAATCCCCACGGTTCAACTGGAAAATCATGACTCCAGGTAGTTGCTTAAGAATAACCACAAGATTTCTCATTGACGCTCTCATTTTATTTGGTTTCTTAATCAAAATACCACCACCGTTTCATAAACATCCATTATTACTATGGTGCCTAGTAGATCCATCCATTTACTAAAACAAAAAATGTCAGTTTGAGTATATCGATAAAATTATCCAATATTATCTTATGAGGTGGGTAAACACTATGTTATACATATTCATATTATATTTATATCATTCAATTTATCTAAAATAAATTTGAGTCTTTATAATATTCTATCAATTGTGATTATATAAAACCATTCACATATGTTTTAATATCACACTAACCTCTAAAGTTATCTATACCGACCTCTGATACCATCTATAAGGCATTATCTTAAACATTCCTTAACATTGCGATAGGTCAATAATTTTTCATTAATTAAAATTGAGCATCTTTTCTGGTTTATTGGTTTATATAATTAGGTCATAACGTATGCATAACATCTTTAATATTTCAAGTACACACTTCTAGTCGCTATATATTTTTTAATAAAAAACACTTTAAAAAATAAACATGACATTGTTCCATGTTTTACCAGTATAATGTTTCCTTGATCCCGTCCTTGAATCTATTCTTCTTTATGTCCAATGAAAAAAATTTCAAAAAATTGGATGAGCATATAACTCTCAGTATGGGATACTTAAAGAAAGAAAACTATTTGTCTTGTAATAACATGAAAACAATGAATAAATTATCATAATGTAATACTTTTCACCTATATGTGGTATCAAAAATATATCCCTAAATATTTGCCCATTACACTGCCTTTTTGTAACCAAAATATTACTATAAAGACCATCTAAATCATCATATTACATATAAAGGTAACATGGGACATAAACAAACATAAATTGAATTACTATATGGTTTAGTGCTACACATATCACTACATGGAATATCCATACGACCGACTTTCATACAAAATACATTGTAGGTTATAACGTATCCACCCGTCATAGGTATATCACAAAAAGATCCGTCATTTGGTTTATCACATAACCTCCCATATTTGTTAATCACATAACAAATTCTAAAATTTCCATGTATTATTTAATAATCATATGATATAAAATAATATTAAAGGAAAAATAACATTTCCAAACTACAACCATAAGAAATCATTTGATGATATCGAAATATTCAACCCATTTCTAAAACAATTTAAAACATTTAATAATGTGAATATTGAATCAATGTGTCCCATACCCCATTGGTAATTTAGAAATAAATTACCATTTTAAAAAATTCATGTCCATATAAATAGATTCTAAATAACCATTTTTAATACATGTACATGAAATAAAAGTTTTTAAATTAATAAATATTTTAGACATTTAAAATGAGGGTTTAGTTAAAAGTTCCCTTATCACATGAAAAACTAATGGATAAAAATAATTAAAGAATAAAATTAATCTAAACATTAAAAATCATGATAATATACTAATTCATGTTATAAAGAGTTTAAATGGTTCTATATTTGGAATGTAGAATAATAAACGTGTTTTATAACAAGGTACCCCACAATGAAAGGTTATTGAAATAGTATCCCTTACAAAGAACATTTTGTAAATAAAATAGATCGATTATGTGTATTCACAAAAAGTAAACATAAAATATTATGAATAAATTATAGGATATTACAAGGTATTTCCCATAAAATAATATCCTGAAATAATCATGTATTAGAATATTAGACCAAAAAATAAAAATTTGGTTAAGATGTTCCTTTACCTTGAGTCTGACTTGTATCATTCGTTCATTAAATTCCTAAATAATAAACATAGGATAATTTATACCTGATTCATAACCATTTAAAATTTTATTATTCATATTATATTACTTATCATCATTTAATAAAAATACAAAACTATTTATCTTCATATCTGCCATTTTTTCGATGTTCGCTACTTGAGTCAAAAATGATCTTTATAATTACAAATTGTCAATGGGGCCAAAAGTCCATTTTATTCCGATTAATGGTTATGATATAAATATAATACATATCCAATATATATTTATTTAGAATATTCCATAATATTTTGATATAAGAAATTAAACACACCGTTCATGGATTTGGTAAGTCATTCATACGCATTAATGCTACTTTCGTTTCTTTTTCATATTTAATGAAATGAAAAATAAATGAAACAAAGGTATATTATAATTAATGTATGATATATATGTTATATATTTTACATAATTTAATTAATTACATACTTTTTATGTTCCAGTTATGGAATTTATGAGTAATATAACTTTGAGGGTGGGGTAGTACGCACTTCCTAAAATGAAATTATCGTATTTTCACATTATAGAAATCATGAAGGTATGTATTTAAAATGAAATTATAGTGTCATAAAAAAATATCATATATATCATATATAAATACATTTACATCATATTGGCCTTCATGCTAGGTGGTAGGGGAAAATTGAACCTTCATCGTTTCATGAGTCAACAATTTTCCATATACATAAACAACAAGTTCGTATCCATTAGACCGAGGTGTCTGTAAGTTTTGTTATAATACAAACAATAAAAATTTCCTTGTATAATTTTGATAATTTTATATTTATGTAACTAAAAAATAACAATATCACAGGGAGTGGATATGGACAATAAAATAAAGTATGTTGGGAGATGATGTTACATCTAAATAGGGTAACTTGTTTTGATTTGAGCCTAAAGGATTTCTCAAATTGCCTTATGCAAAAGGTTATCATTATAAGGGGAATATATGGATGTTTATAGATTATTTAGGTAGATATTGGATGATTTATGAGGGTTTATAGGTGTGACTAAATGGTTAGGGGTGATGCCCTTTTTTAAGAGGGAGGAGGGGAACGTAAGGAAAGTATTAAAGTATTATTTTATTATAACATGATTTTAGGTTTCATATGGTCCCAATGTAATATATTTTAAAAATATAAGATTATTTTGGAACTAAAAACTTTTATCAAATAGGTTTTATGAATCTTTAGGTCACAAATTTGACCATATATTTTATAACTAACCCTTATTTATCTAATTTTATTAATACCATGTCTTATTTTATATTCTTTCAATATGGTTAATATTATGACAACAAAATGCCAAGACAACATGAAATTATTCATTAATGACATGTTAAACATTATATAAGTCATTTTAACTATTCTTATATTTTTTTGGACAACTATATCAAATAATATAATATTATTTGTTTAAAAAAAATCATTTATGTCAATATATATCATATTCTTATCAAAACATTAAAAAATCCATTAACACTTGATTGTTTTGAAAAAAATAACATAATGAATTAAAAGATAACTAGTTATAATAAATCCCTACACTCATGGATGGAATAAAATGATTAAAAAAATTATTAGAAATATTATAATCACATTTATTTAAATCATTATTTAATTAGGTAACCACTACATCATCATTATGTCATAATTAAATTTATTTATTTTATGTCTAAAATTTATGAATAAAACACCATTATATATGATATAATTTTTTTATTTATAATGGATATTTATATTCAAATATATCACCTATATAAGCTGATAGAACAATTGTTTTAGTAAAAGATATATGTTTATGTTATATTTTTCATTACATTAAATTAATTTTATAAAATTAATTTTTCACATGAAAGTGTCCCCAAGGGGTAGAGAAATCGATGAATGGATTCCAATGGACGGGAATATTTCATAAAATATGATTATAGAACATTTTATGGTAGTTTATTATAATTAAAATGTTATTTTATATCTTTATATACCATATTTACCCTTTTACCATGGTAAATAAAATAATTATTAAAGTATCAATTCATAATAATTACAAATAAAAGGAGCCTATTGGAAAAATTTTGACCTCATAATTCCTAATATGAATCTAACATTAAAAATTAAAAACATAGAATTGATAGAATATAATTTATAATTAATTCCCATTATTAAAAACCAAAAGCGTCTTTTTAAGAAGAAAAAACTATCAAAATATTGACATGTGTTTATTTCAAATTTCAAATTACAATTACTTCTAATGACCATAATTGAATTATACTAAATAAACATAATCTAATTAAATGTTAAAAACAATTTAAATAATAATTTAACTATATTAATTAATTAGATAAAAATCCAATTTTGAATTAAAATGAAATAATTTCTACTGTTCATAAAAATATAAATTTTATCAAAAGAACCAAAATTCGGTCCCATGAAACTTTTTATGACACTATTTCATAAATTAAGTTAAAATTTTCAAATAATATATATATAAGTGACAAGAAATATATATATATATATATAAAGAGTTTTTCATTTAATTTTTGTAAAACTGCAATTATTGAAAAATACTTTTTTAGCCAAAAAATTGAATTTGTTCTTATATCATCTTAAGAAAACACAAAATATGAATTTTAAAAATTACATTGAATATATATCATATATTTTTTCATTAAATAAAAATCTATTAAGGGTAATATGAAAAGTAAATTATTCTCTTTTAAATAGGTTTTTATAAAAGCACATATTCTATATTCAATTGGTTTTTATTTCCATATTTAAAAAATTCGGTAAGGAATAAACATTATTTAAACATGTGTAAACCACATTTAAAAATTTATTTGATATTTTTAATTACTTCTTTTCAAATGGATAAGAATTAACTACCACTTAAAATAACAATATTTTTACTGTATTACTTTTTTATATCTCAATGTGGTGTGCAATGTATGATTTCAGAGAAAACCCTTGTTGCATGTGGAGTACACTATTAGAAAAAGAGTCCCCCTAAACATAAAATTAATATCATATTCAAGTGTATTAATAGAAATCAAAAACTATTATTCTATAAATACTTGGGTCATTACAGTTGTTATATTATATTACAAGGAAGATGAATCCTAAACATAAACACATATTATAGCTTCAATGTTAAGATTAAAAAAATGTAATAAATTGGGGTGAGGGTTTTTTATATTTCCCGTAAATAAATGGATAATGTCTAAGAAGGAAACATTGATAGTGAATAAACTTCTCATATTGGTGAAAAAATATCATGTCACATGAAACTTTTTTATTAATAAAATTGTTGTCAAATTTAGAAATGATAAAGTATTAACGATTATTGGTTTAGTATATAATAATTTTTTTAGAAATTACATTATATGTGGTAGTGGCTTAGTTTTTGAATGCCTTATCATATTTTTCCAACCTATAAGTTAAATATGAAACTCTAGATTTGTTTCTAATTTTAATAAGCGAAATTTAATCATCAATGTGTATGATTATATAGTTATTATAAAAGGGAACTACATTAATGGGAATATCAACCTCATCGATGGAGAAGAAGATATGTGCATTCTATCCAATGAATAAATGGATAGATTATTCATTAATTGGAGTGTTCACATGAGATAAAATTCTATAGAATATCTAGTTACATATGATGGGGCTCATCTTATTCCAATACTATAATGTGGTCATACACATATGTGTATGTTTTGTTAAAATCGTACGGTTATTTATATTTTAAAAATTGAACAACCAATTATGAACGTGTCTTTTTGATTTTGTGTATATTGATGTGGATGGACCAATATCACTAAGATTCATTGATTTATTAATATAATATATATTCATTAAATATCATAACATGATGGAATCTATAATGGACATCACATACAAGTGTGATATAGCCAATTTTATTTCTCAGTAATAAATGAAGGATGAAAATATTCTTGGGAATATAATTTTAAATTTTCAAATTGAAAAAGTAAAACATTTAACAAATAGCTGAGTGGGTAATTATCTTATAATTCATGGGATACGTCCCCATGTTTTAGTAGTAATAAATCCTAAAAAATGGTGTAGTTAATTGGGGATGTTAAGTCATAAAAAACATGACTAGAAATATTCTTATTAATAAATACCTACCATAGATGTCATGGACTTTTTTTTCAAGGATTTAGTTTATAATCTAATTGATAGTTATTGTTAACATGACAAGAATATCTTATATACTAGATGTGGCATATAAATAATCTCAGATCTGAAATTTATTTTAATAATAATAATTAATTTTATTAATTTCAATAATAAATATCATAGTATGTTTCTTATTATTGATATGAAAGACTTTTCCTTGGAAACTAAATCTCGATCAATAAATATGATTATTTCATTAAAATAAATATTAATATATTTTAAATAAAATAGTTCTTAAAGTTAAAAAATGAGTATAATATTTAGACAAATAGTGAAAAGATTATAAAATTTCGTTTTATGTATTTAAACAGCACATATGAAGAAAAGGGGATGGTGATGATATTAAACAAAAATAATATGATGAATAAATTATAGTTTGACCATTAGATATATTTATATTGATTAAAAATGATATAATAGTTTAGAAAAATTTCATTGTTAACTATATAGTGTTACATAAAATGAGATGAATGAAGTCCCCATTGGAAATATCATTCTAATCCTAGGTAGATACAAATTTTATTGAAGAGGTTTCAAAACAAAATAGTTATAATCAATAAATGCATGATGAGATTTACTAAATAAAAAACATTCTAGAATATGAATTTTTTTTAAAGTTGATAAATATGAACATAATTCAAAACAAGGGTTTTTTCATAAAAAATAAATGGAGGAAACATGGTCACTAAGAATAATTAATGAATTGTGTGTGAGAGATATTCATAGAATAATGGATTCAATTTAGATGTAACATTTTATCACAATATTGTTTTGGAATGAAAATTATTATTATTTTATATAAAAGTGATAATTAGATTCATGGTATTTCATATTTATTTCAAATTAGATTTATATAATGTATTATTGTATAATATACATATATAAAACAATTAGATGGTTTTCCTATGGATGGTGATGAGAATAATGTTTTGATGCTGAAAATATTCTTTATGGGATAAATCAGGAACCAAGATAATGGTATTCTCATAATGGTAAACACATAAGAAAATGAGGATTCTAAGAAGGTATAGTGGATCACAATTTATATAATAATGAATAGATCAATATACCTTTGTATTCATTTATATTAATGAAAAAAAATTGTTCATAGGATGTTGTACAATGAATGATATTTTCATTATTCATGTTGACTGATTTTGACATTCCTTTGAAAGGTGAGATTATATTTTTCCATGTATTACATGTAAATTGAAAAATATAGATCATACATATTTACTGATATTAATATTCCAATGTGTATCTAAAATGATTTTTAATGTTGGATTCTATGGTAATAACATTATTAATTTCTAATAGGTTAATGTTTCCAAGGGAAGATGATTTCAGAGAAGAAAATATCACATATTATGGGAAGATAATTGTGATAAAACATTACATAATAGTAAGAAAGACCCAAATTATATTTTTCACCTTTCAAGAAACATGATTCAAGAGTGAATCCAAGGAAAATAAATTATATGTAATGAACAAATAATTATGGTTTATCCATGGTAGGGAGGATTTTGGATTGAGTTAAATTGAAGTATATCTTTTTGATATATTAGGTCATATGAATGTTTATTAGTTGTATTTAAAAGATGATAAAAATTTAAATTCATATAAAGGGTATAATATTTTAGGATTTCTCAATTACTGGACAAATAAGAAATGACATTTATTTTCACTCATCGATGAATAAGCTGAAAATATTTTGGCCACTCCTTAATACAGAAAACTATTATATATATACAAACAACATGAGGATATGGTATTTTATTTAAGGAATCAAATAATAGTGAACTTTAATAAAAAATGTTATATCAATATTTGATTAAAATTTCATCCACCACACAAATAAAAAACACATTTATATAATGTATAACATTATAATGGATAGATTTGAGTAGGAGATTGTGAAATTGATGTACATTTCTACACTGAATAAAATAGATTTCATGAAAATGGACATACTGATATATATGTTTGATAATTTTTGGATATCTCTTGGAGTCTATTCGACCCCTCACACTAAATAAATTTGGTTATGTAAATCTCATTACTAATTGCATGCAATGAATTTTTCCATATTCTCACATGTGTTCTTTCTCATAGAGTTAAAAAATGTTTGTTAATGGGGTTATTTAACGAAGGGGAGGGGTATATTACCAATAATAGATATTGATGATTTCTAAAACCATCAAAAAACTATTTTATATAAAAATAAAATTTAAAAGGGTTAGAAAAATTAGACTGCTAATTATGAGGAATTAATTTTATGGGAGAATTGAATTAATAATTAGAAAATATATCAGAAACCATGTGGTGATAAATAAAATTTGTGACATATTGAAAATATTTTCATGTCTAATGATTTCAGGAATACCATATGATGATGCATCTTGAAAATAGTGTATGAATAAAATAGTGTGAATGATATTTAAAAAATATTTTTATAATGTTTTGATTTTTATCAATAAACCCAAATGAGAAAATTATTCTAAAAACATAATTATTCTATATTATAGATATATTGGATTATGTTATTGTATGAATCATGATTAAAATATAATTGAGTAGAGGACACCATGGGATTTTAATAACGAAAATTCATTCATGGAGTTTTTAGTCAATTGATAAAGATTTTATGACATTTAGAGGGAAATGTATTTCCCAAAATTCCAAGTCGAAACAACTGAAAATATGGTTAATTATCACAATAAATGTGGGTACATGGAACATAATTTTCACGAACATAATGATATTCATTAACTCAAGGGGATACATTTTATTTGATCTTTAGTTATTGAATTTGATGTAATTTTTTTTAATCGCATAATTTTGGTAGTCATCTCGTTAATATGAATGATTAATAATTAGAGAGAGGTCAAGCGATTTAAGTGTATAAATTTTTTCATATGAATTATTGGAATGCTATTTTCATTTTAAGGATTTTATATAACAAATAATAACATAAAAATCAAATTTAATAAAACCATTTATTTTAGTGAATAAAATTTATCAAAATACCAATAAGGAACAAAATGGGGTTACATGAATATTATTGAAATTTCCTAAAATTTATATTTGTAATGTGTGTTTTATAACATTGATTAAATAACAACATCAATACACATTGATTTCGGTGTGAATAAATCTGATTTAGGGCTTCTCTAGAATAATCTGAAGGAATAATGATTACGCATTCACTAAGAGAGTAGTGAGTTGTCAAATTAAAATTTTTTATGAACCTAGTGGGATAGTGAATCCTCTTGGGAAATTAAAAAAATATGTATGATCAATTGTTTCATATAAATCCCCAAATCATAATTATATTCTATTTATATTACACATGTTTTCATGAACTTTGTAAAAAAAATTCTATTTCATAATTTTATTTCCACCTGACATTTTTATGAGAAAAAATGAGAATAATATTTTTATCATTAAATAAAACGATGGAAATGTGGATTATTCAAATCAACCATCCACTATTTAATCCCCCTAAACAAAGCATTACAAAATTTACCATAGTGGAGTCATTGATTTTATGTTTTATGCATGCTAGAAATATTAATTTTGGATTCTATAAAACACTGACTATTATGTTAGATAATGTAGTCTCATGGTAAAAGATATGATATATTGGTGGTTTTTTCATACTATTCATCCCGACTGCAAGAGTATGTAGTGCATTTTCTGTTTCTAGATAATGGGATATAATATTAAAAAAATTATATTGGTTAGGACTAAATATTGAATTTAGGCTATATTTTTTTAATGAACTATGATGTATGTGTGATACTTATAAGAAAATGAATGTTAGGACTTTTAATAGTGGTGTCAGTAACACTCTTGTCATAAGATATTCAAGGGACTAAAGTATAATTCATTTTTAAAAACATTTAGGTTTACTACCCCGGTAAGATCACAGATGGAATAATGGTGATGGTTATATCCACTATTCCATATACTCCTTAGTAATAAGAGGGACCCAATGATGGTATACGTTCAACATTCCATATCTCATTTTCCATATCACACTTCCTATATACATTCATGATTTTCTCCAATATTATTTTTCTTGGAGCCCCCTTTACTATGATATGGGATTCCCAAGTGTCTATTACCTCTTTTGGAATTCCCTAATGTATGTTATCTCATACAACAATCAATAAAAGATCATTTTGGGTGGGGGTAGCTATCGTTGTATCTTTGGACCGAATTATCATTGTCTCTGGTGATTGAGGATGCATGCAACTGTAGTGTTGTCCGATCTCTCAATATTATAATTCTATTTTCTAGTGGATATGATTTATCCCTAATTTTTCATCAATATCAATGGAATATACATGGATTTGACTTCTCCCTATTCATATGGTTTTATCATATTCAAATTATTCTAGACCCCTTGATTAAGAAAACCTTGTTGAATTTACTAGGTTAACCTATTACATTTAAAAATCCAACAAATATTTATATGATTTGAAGTCTCTTTGTATTTTTTTGAGTTCAATTAGATGATTTATGAAACAAAACAAGACAATTAAAAAATTAATTTCTGTTGAAATTTGAATTTCAAAAGCTCCAGTTGAATATGTTTTGATCGATGATGAGGTAGAATTTCGATGTATTCAAGCAGTTCATGTTGATTCTTGGATGAATTTTTTATTTCTATAGATTAGTCCATGATAATAAGTGTTATTAGAGGAGTCTTCCAAATATGGGACCAGTTATTTGAGCTTATCCCCACACACCTATTCAGTTTATTTTTCCATTAGATAGTGATACTCAATCCTTAAGGTATTGTTACAATTTGATAATATGTTTTTCACTAAGAGATTACCTATTATTTAAACTATCAAAATTTGGTATTTTTTATATAATATGCATCTAGGAACAATTATTTATGTCCTAAGAGTGTATGGAAATCCTATAATTCAAACTAAAATAATTTATTGGTGTGGTTCTATTAATCATGATTATCAAGTGAATTCCTTGATGATTATTAACTTTCATCATGAGAGAATTGAGATTTCTATTCCTATGACCTATACATCCTAATTGGATGATTCAGTATTGTAGTTAATTTGTAAAGAGGATAATCTATATAAAGGATTAAATATCATATTATAATATGATTTGGTTAGAAAATAATCTGGGTGATAAAAAAAATTTGTCTATGTGGAAGAAGAAACAAACTTTTAGTAAACATAATGATTCAGGGACCAACGAGGACTGTTAGGTATATGAGACCAAATAAATTTTCATTGAAGAGGAATATTCCCAATTCTTTTAAAATTTTGAATAATATAAAAATGATACAAATTTTTCTACTCATGTTTGAAGAACATGATGAATGCTGTTATTGACTCTGGAGAATATCCTATTACCAATGGGAATAAAAACCTAAATAATATAAATTATTAAAATTTACCAACAAAATGATTACTATATATAATGGTAATAAAAATTGTTTTAAAGGAAAGGGTAGAGAAGTACATTGGCCAAGGACTCTACAAGATAACAATAGAATGAAATTGATGTTCAAAAATAATTGTTGTTGGATGTTACTCTGGTATTTAAAGAAGATATGGTAGTGGGTATATCTTCAGATGCACAAATTAAAATTTTATATATAAGGGATATAGTATCATATAAATAAAAAGGGGCCACATTGGATCCATTATTGGACCTAGTTTTTCATTCTATGGAGGAGGCGGTGGAAGAAAATTTTACCATTAATTCATCTATAGAGGACATCAATAGAATGTATAAGAGGGACCTTCTTATCAATAATAACATTGAAAAAAGGAATTCAATCAACACCCAAGATCTCATATTCATATTTGGATTCAATTAAATAAAGTTATATTTGGTGGAATATCATCCTTTTTGACGAATGATGGGGTCCTTATTTGAGGATCTCATTCAAGAAGAACTAGAGTTGAGCACATTACACATTGATTGAGTCATACAAAGGGTTAAAGGTACTATCATGTAATTTTTTTGGAATGGTTTGGATTTGTCTTTTCTTAACCGCATTGATTTCTTGTATCTTTGGGATCCATTTACACCATCAAAAATATTTTTACATCGTATATAAAAAATATAATTTGAGAGGGGACTATAGCTTAGATATGGAATTATATTTTACATTTATCTAATAATCTAGATAAAATATTTTAAATTGGGTGCTAATATAACATTAAAATTTTTTTAAATGCGAAAAGGAGAAAATATATATATGTGATACCACATTGGAAATAAAATCCATAGTAGATAAATGATAACAATTACCAATACCTTCTCACTATTAATGAAATTTAATAATAATAACTCTTATAACATAGAGTGTAACATACATCGTGTAGATACATTCTCACATGGAAGAAACAAGATGTTTATGAGACCTCATGTGTGTATCCCCAAATTTCAAATTCTGTCAAATAGTATTGGTGTGTCATAAGTATAGTGAAAATACAATACCCTCTAGATTGTGATTTACAAATCATTAAAATAATCATATAAATAAATAAATAAATATAATAGTGTGTAAATAAAAGAATCAATATTACATAGTGGAATACATACAATAAAACCCATATGAATATTGTAATAAACTATAATTGAATAAAGTATTATAATGCTAAAATATATCCAAAATTCATGCTAGAAGTAATACAAAATAAAAGAAAAGGAGACTCAATACAGACTCAACGGTCCTCAGTCCCGAACCCCATGTCAGTACCATCTCTAGAGTCCAGCCCAACTAACAAGAAACAATAAACAGAAAGGTCAATATACATTATCCATCCATGTATCCATGTAATCTAGTCAGGTTACCAAGAATATCAATTTTAGGGTGTGATTATAACTCGGAATTTCGAATCCAAAATGATCTAATATGACCATTCAAATAATTAGTGTATTCTACAATGCAATAATCAATTGAATTAATTAATTAAATAATTATATTAATACAAAAAAAACATAACTCGGTTCTATTATTGAATATCTCTTAGTATGTGTCACAACTATTCCAAACATCACAATATAACTATCGCAATACATAACCTACATCAGCAGCATGTTTGAATGATTCTAATAATGTCTCACAACCATTACCACAAAACCCTATAACCGTGGTAAAATATAACTTTATAAAATATTCAAAAATATAAAAAATGAAGTAAATACATGTTATATAATAGTTTCATCTTTTAACAAGGGACAAGATCGATATATAAAAATTTAATTATTTATTAGATACATGACATATATATAGACATTTATTCTTTCTTTTATGTCCATGTTTTGTATATAATAATTTCATAATTTTTCAAGGCAATGTTGGGTAAATAATATTTTCCACATGTTTAAGTTGGGATAACATGCAATATAAGAATTTAAACTTGTTTCATGTCATATCCCAAATATAATAATTTTAGCATTTATTACTAAATTTTTCTTAGAAACATATATATCACAATATCAAAACCTTTACCAAAATATTTGATATTGAAAATTAAAATGTATCTTTCAATTAATCAATACATTTAACATTTTTTTATAACCAATAACATTCCGGTTATATCAATAAATAGGTGAACCCAAGAAGAATCTATATCATGTAATCTCCAATAATATATGCCATACTAATCATAGTTTGTCCCAATAAAATAATTTATTTCAAGTAATGTTCCACTCACCCAAATGGTATCCACAATCCAATTCAATAACCAATTGAATCCAACAGTTCTATGAATAATATTCTCATTCAACATTTGATTTATTCCAACACACATTATTTTGGCTCAATCGTAATTGTAACATATATTTGAAAATTTTCAAACCATAAGGTTAATATTTAGACACCTTCTTATAAATATTGATCAACCAAAGAGTCAATGGAAAAGCTAGTGAGGAAGTAGGTTTTGATGATCACAATAGGGATCCTAGATCCCAACCTATCATGATAAAATCCATCAATGCACATGGAAAGGTGAATACATTGAAATTATTAGAGAACCAATTGAGGGATAGGTGAATTTGAACCAACACCACTTGATAGTGATTATATGCCTTATAAGGGCATTCAAAATAAATATTAGATAACCAAAATTTCCTTGAAGGTTCCCTATGGTCAAGAGAAGGATACTGCATGTGAGTTGGGAATAAAAGCCAACAAATTTTCTATATAAAAACAAAAACACAGCCATATTAAGGATTTTTAACAGTCCAAGAATCCTTGTTAACAATTGAACCATTTATACCAAGACTCCATTAATTGAAACAAACAGTCACCCCTAATATTTAATCCATTTCCACATCAATGTCTCTATATATGGATCCTTTCTAATTATCTCAAATATCCTCACAACATAAGATCGAATTTTCTAAAAAATTCATTAAGCATCATAAAAACATAACCAACATGGTTTTCAACTAAGGTAAAGCATAACCAAAAAATGTATAAAATTCATTGATTAAAACACCTTAAAAGGACAGATCATTCAACCTCTCCACCATATAATTGATTGTATCTGAGTTTCTACATGAATCACAGTTGGGTCTCATTGAAAATTTTTGGATACAATGATCTCTCCCCATACTCCACCTCCAATGTCGCCTCTTGAACTTGACCTTGTTGAAACATCACCACATCCAAAAGAATATCCATACCCCCCAATATACATATCACTATATCCCACAACCTATATCAGATGCTACTCAAATGCATCAACACTAATATTTATGTTTTCTATGTCTATCTAATGAGAAGGGTCAATATATTTTCTCTAAAGCTTAGACACATGGAACATGTCATGAAGATCACTATAGTGGTGTGGAAGGGAAGATATTATGTCACTGAACTAAACCTATCCACTATCTCAAATAAGGTATCAAACATGGGTTCTTTCAATCTTAATTTTGTGATAAAATGTTTCCCCAATATAGGCGACAACCAATGGACAAAAATGAATAACCTAAAACTATAGAGATCATATATTATGGTAAATAGAAGAATTATTCTTACTATAAATAGTCACCAATTGCAGTCTGATCAACTGATATTTATTAGAAGTATCTTCTACAATACTAAGACTTACAAGCATTGAATGAAATATCCTTATCTATAAATGTTGTGAACTAAAAATCCTTCTATAAAAATCATATGAAGGGTCCATCTGGATTGAATCATGGAAGCCATTATTATATGAAAACTCCCAAATTTCTATGTTTTTTTCTCATGATCCACTAAGTTCCATAACATAGTGTCACAACAAATCCTAAAGAACCATAATATTTTTCTCATATTTACTATTATTTTGAGGATTATTGTTCATAGTCAAAATATCCTATTATCCAAAAGCCTTCTGAATACCATTATAGAAACATGATATGAAATGAGGACATCTAACTAAAATGATACTCCATAGAACTCTATGTAACCAAAGTACCTATCACTTCTAAATACTTCATTGATAATCAAATATGAAGGTCTCCATGATAAATATAAAGTGGAATACCTTCATCATTTGATCCTTAACTAACCATACAAAATATTTCCTATATGTTGGATTGTGTTTTCCTACAAAAAAAATATTGTGATATCATCCATATTTAATATATGAATGTTTAATGGATGAAAAATCCCATTTAGCCTATGATGCTCAACATTAACCTTTTGATAAGTGAAACATCATTCCAAAAATAATGCAATTTTTTCTTCATTATTGACAACCAATATTGTTTATTGAGTACTTGATACATCACTGTATAAAGAAAATGTACCACCCATCCAGATGAATGTAAATATTATATCATCTCATCACGCAAGCTTATAAGAACCCATACTCATCATAGGTAATGAATTATATTTACATTTCCATGAGCCTATCCAGATTCTATCTACCATTAATATAGATGTCTATCAAAACTATTTCATGTATATTTGGTAATCATTCAGTTTTAATGTAGTCCAAAAATGAGCATATACAATGTTGAAGTCAGATATACTCATCCCTAAGAGACATGAACATATATATCCAAGTATGAAAATTGATACATTTCCATCCACTGATCATAGGAAACCAGCACTGCCTCTAGATGTGTATTCCAGATCATTTCAAAAATAATGAAATTTAAATTTTTTGTGATTAATAAAACTCAAAATCATAAGACTATACATATTCGACCCACCAATTCTGCCTAAGGTTTTTGTCCCACTAAGAAAATATCTACCTGGGAATATTTTATTCTCTGTATACCAAAAAACACTCACCCAAGAGATAATTACTCTAGAATATAAAGGAATGTACTAATTCTGATAACTCCATGTCGTGAGTAGTATATTTTCTATCATGTGACCTCAAATGTATGGATCAATAAGAAACCACCCAATCATCATACATCAGAACTTATCCATGTCCATCACTTGACATGTCAAAATAAGTGGTATATAAATTTCAAATCACATCTTATGTGATGATATGACTTAACTGAAACATGGATTTAAACTCCTAAAAATTTTTCTTGTATGAATCTAAACTAAACAACATCACTCCCATTTTCTTCATCTTTGACATAATTATCTTCAAAAGTGATAAATCCTGAATAAAACACTCAAAAAAACCTAATAATGCAAGTAATAACTATATATAAAAAAATTAATAAGCTTCTCCTATGATACCATGACTGAAACATCCTCTCTGTCAACATAATATGATTCTCTTGTGAGGAAATGGCCGAAAAAGGGCACTTGTTCAATAAAAAAATTGCAATTTTCAGCTTGGAACAATGTTTATTCTATCTCATTGTACTCTAAAAAATTGCAATATGTTTTTAATTATAATTTGATGACTATGAGTACAACAAGTTATATTTGACCAAAACCACCACAAAACAATCTATAAATTGAACAAAGATTCTATTCATAAAGGCCATGAGTGCTTCCATTGCATTAGTCCACCCAAAAGGCATCACTAGGAAATCATATATGTTGTGCCTTCTATAAAAGTATGGGGTTTTTTCTTATGCTCTCACATTCAACTAGTGGTATCCAAAGCCTTATCCATTGTTGATGAGGTTTTTTATATATATCTATTGAACACAGCTATCATCAATTCATGGAAGATCTTATCGGTTCATGACCATCATCTGGTTCAATATCTAATAACTCGCACATAGGTGCATAGTCCCATAATACATCATGGAAAAGGAAACTAAAAAACATTATATTGATGTACTAGGTCTATTGAAACTAAATGTTTACAGATCTTCTAACCAAACATTCCACTCATGAGGCTTTATTGGTGTCATTTAATTAGGAGGTATAGAAACTATTTCACCTCTTGTCACCAACTCGATCATATACTCAATCTCTCTCTCTTATGTGTTTCGACATAGACCGGGTTAAGGAAAAAATCATAATAATGTTATACCACTAAAAAAAATCCTATTATATTTCACCATTATACGGTTTCTTTCATGATCACCTACCAATTATCTACTACTAAAGACCTCTAAAATGCCTTTTTAGGTTGCCCAATATTCCAATATTCCACAAGAAAGAAATCTAGAAATATATAGGGTTAATAGGACCAATTATTTTATATTACCACTCTGTTAGAACATCAACAAAACATGGCATTGAGATGGTTTTCTGATTCCATTACTACTCTGGCCCCTACAACCATGCTAAAAACTCTAAAAGAGTTACATATTTCTTCCAGATGAATAGTTCAATGTTTTCCATAATAAAACAGTCTCTCCACTACTTCATGCTTCTAATAGATTCCCTTCTACGATGTGTTCCTACTTCATTAAATTTCAGAAATAGGTTAGATGTAAAATGATCACTTGTGACCTAATCATATAGAGAATACTATCCTAAAACATCATTCCTTGTAGATATAATCATCTTCCAAAGATAGAGAAGTATACTATAGGTCGGTGTAATGTTCATCATAATCTAAGACTAACATTCCATCCGGTTCAAGGTGTATAAAATCAAAATCATTTTCATCACATGATGTATTGGGATATAAGTGGATCAAGAACATCATCTATATGTACATTCATGATAAATCCATGTACATCCCTTATTGATCCAAGATTTACAATCAATGAATGGTGGGAACATGAAGATTTTTAAAAAAAATCTTTACCCTTCTTTCTTTCGGTAATTGATAATAAATAATGATCATATAGGCTGATTCGATATTGAAATCTCCATCCTAGGTTCCTCTCTCCCTTGTAAATATGGGTGGAATATATAGTCAGATCTCGTATAATCTAAATCATTGAAGGAATAGTGAAACAAATATCTCTTTACTGGGATGTTATTACCCTGAAGAAGCTATCATAAAAATGAACATCCTTCATATCATTAGGATCTATTAGAAGATCCAGTTTAGATCTTTTAATAGTGTGATGATTTCCAATCTCATGATGCTCCATTCACACATAAATAGGAATCATTTTATCTAAAATACTGACACACTCCTTATAAATCTGGTTATTAAAACATTATCATCCTCAATAGGTGACAAAATTTGAGAAAAACTGACTCTTTTTATCTATAAAAATGGTTGACAAGGGTTTTATCGTGATATATTAATTCATTTATTTCAATTTTCTAATGTGAAAAATATCTCATATCACAATTCAATAGGTATGTACACATATTATTCAATAAATATGTTCATATCATGAAAAATTCATGAGAATATAGATTCCAATGTGCCTATTATGATGCATGCATACTTATATCATTCAATAACGATCCATGAGTATAAATATCAAGAAAAAATAACTTCAAAATCAACAACCTTACCCAATATGTGAATCAGTTGTGGTAAAAAATTGTTTATATAATGAAAATAGTATAAACAACGATAAACCCGAAGACACCCAGATTTTCCATCAGACATGTGTTTGCTACTCCCATTCTCAAACACATTACCATGTCCAAACATATCATAGTCTCCTTTATACCATTCCCAAATAGTAAATTATCAGAAAAGAAAAATATTTTCCATTGACACTAGTTTGAAAAATCTCTATCCTGAAACTCTCTCATATAGAAAAAATCGGTTGGTTTTGGGACCTCAAGAACACCTCCCAATATGACACATGATACTGTCATGAAGAAGGGTCGTGATCAGTATTGTGGGGATTCTATACAAACAGGTTAAGAGTCACCCTGTAGAAGAAAAATAATCCAAAAATAATAAATAAATATTAGACTGTAGAAATAATTGAAACCAAACAAAATTGTGGAATACTAACAATAAAAGTCTTCTGAATATTCCAATAACAAATAATTATATAATGTAATTTCATGATGAAATGTAACTAAATTTCATTCTAGAATTAGTAATAAATAAAATACACGAACACTCAATAAATAATAACAAAAGTAAAAGTTCTCGAACTCCATGTTTGTTTAGTCTCTAGTATTCATCCCATACACCGAGAAACTATCAATAGAAATGTCATTTTACCTTGTACAAACACGTATCCATGTACTCTTCTTGAATAACCAAATAGTTTCCCAAATAGATTTCTAGTGTAATTGAGATGTTCGAATCCAATATTTAAAAATATCACTAGTTTTATAATAAATGTATTATATAATGAAATTCTAAAGTGTAATAATAAATTAATGAATTCATTTAATACAAAATAGACCCCATTCACCATAATGATAGAATATATCTGATCATTTCTCACAAACATTCCATCCATTACAATATTACGATTTTGAAACATAAGTTTCTTTTATTCCATGTTATAATTTTTGTATGCGTGTCTCACAACCATGCAAAAAAAACCATATAACCATGGTAAAATGTCACCATATAAGACCTAGTACACAACAATTCCTTTTCATGTTAACATAATCCTATTCTCCAAAAAATTATCCATCTGGCAATAAAAAATCATGATACACTACCCAAATAAAATACATATTACAAAGCTCTAAAAAATTTATAGTCCTCAAATTATATACTTTATCCATTAATAAAAGAGTGTACATGCACATGATCTAGTACTCTTGAAAATTAATCACATGTCTTATTTAGTAAAATTAAAATAAAATCCTATCTAAAGAAATAATATAACCCACTTCTCCAAAATATTCCTCTTCTCAAGTCATCCATAATGCTACATTTCTCCAGAATTTAGTGTTACTTCACCCTTTATTCTCGTACACATGATTGAAACCCATGTTAATATTTATTAAATTGAATATTTTTAATGTATACATTATTGGTAAATAATATATAAATTAAAGTAAATTAAATAGTGAGACAATAAAATATTAGAAAATATTAAAGATAATCATGATTTCTAAGGGACTGCATGTGACGTACCTGTGTAACAAGCATAAGTTACAAATAAATTATATTTTAATAAATATAAAAAGATATCAGTAGATGGAGTAGTCAATATAAGACAAGGTGAATGCTTAAAAATTAGTTAATATTGTTGATAAAAATAGAAAACCTCTATAAAAAAGATTGATGATTCCCTAATAGTGTGATTTATGTCATTTAACATATGTAAAATATGATTTTGTAAGGATATATAGTGTTTTATTTAAAAAAAATATTATATGTAATTTTATCGTTACTATAGAGATAATTAATAAATAGAATAAATTTTATATGAATATTACCTACTGAATAGACAATTTAAGAAATAAACACAAAATTATAAAAAATAAACTATTTTAATGAAAAATATTATAAAATTAACTAATTAAAAATCCAGATAAAAAATATAATAATATTTTTATTAAAGATTAGATAATTTTTTACAATAGACTATGGTGGTGAAGTTAGATGGAATGTGTTAGAGTTAGGGGAATTTACATAATATTTGGATGTATGTTTCAGAACAATAGATTAATAAAAAAATGATTCAAAATAAGATTGAAAAATAAAATGAATAAATAAATCGAAATGTATTGGTAACAACAGATGTTTTGAAGTAATTAGTAATACCATCGTTCATTCTTCTACTAAGACACTTATCAAGCTACTTAAAGTGTTAGTGATCATGCCGAAAAGGTCCCCCACCTCATTGTTATATTTTATCTACTTAAATAGAGTTTCCATGAGAAATATATAAGACCACTGTGATATTTTGGGATATAATAATTGTTGATTGATATGATTTCCCATATACTAATGGAATTAATTCTTATTTATATCTATTTACATGAATATAAAAGAAATTGGGCAGTGAACCAACCTAATTACATTCAACAAAAGAGTAGTTTTTTCTACTTATTCTAGGTTCTTTGATCACCAATCATTCCTTTCAATTATCTCTTTCATGCTACTTAGAATACAATTTTTAAATAGTATGGGAAGGAGGTAGAAAATTAAGAATCAAATATCACCATTTGATATTTTAAAACTCAAAAGAACAAAACCAAATAGATTATTTGAAAACAAAGATAACACTAATTAACTTGTTCTAATTACATTAATAATGGACATTATCATGTACATATTTTCATCAGATATGGATAAATTTTAGCATACAATGGTCTGTGAAAAAGTTGAAGTTCAAGATGATTCAAATATCACACACAAACCTATCTAAATTATTTTCAAAAAATGAATGTTTGATGTCATGAACATTTATATCCTTAAAAAAATAAAATTATCATTGAAATGAAAAATTTAAATGAATTATTTCCAATGAAAACTTGTTGTAGTATTTATCTACATCTTCAGGATGACATCGATTGATTTCTCCATAAAAATTAATCATTGTCGCTGATGATCCTCATTAAATATATATTGATTTCATGTACCATAGTTGAGTATGCAACATATGTGAAGAAAATTTACATTTTAATCAATAGAAAAAGTTATTCAAAAAATTAATTTGACTCTATGCTACCGTTTCATTAAAAATGCGAGATAGTGATAAAGAAACATAAATTAATGAATGTGTGTAAGTGAATTGGGAACCATTAATGTGGTCATGAAACATAAAAACAATGTAGAAATAATGAATGTCATCAAATTTTGTGGTATATACATAAAATAATGAATCAAATCTCAGGCTAAAATATCCCTATATTATGAGGATATTGGTATTTGAGCATATGTTAATTCTAATAATAATAATAAAAATGTCTAAATCAAGATTTAGTGAGCTTAAAATTTGTACAGTTTTTATGGGATACAAAATAAGGTGTCCATGTTAGAAAAATTACATTTATCAGTAAATATGAGAAAATAAAAAAACTTTTTTGTTCTAGAAACTCAGATATAGAACATTTTTAAATGTTATGTGAAAGTATCGAAAACCCCTAGTCAATATCAATGAAGAGTATACTAAATGCATGAAACAGATGGATTAGTAATCGGTAAATAGTAATATAATTATATTTTCAATCATTGATAAAAATAAAATAGATAATGACATCATTATGTTATAATTCATTATATGAAATAATATAGTAAAAAATTCATGGATGTAGAATGTGTTCAGAAATATAACATACAATCATAATCAGCATTACCAATCATATGAGTAGAATTAGAGTTTTCTAAGTATTAATTTCCTATGATAATAAATATGTATAGAATTATTTGAATGTTGTCATATAGTAGGAGTGGAAATAGTATTAAGCTCCATGAAAGAGAGTATAATAGAAGAGGAAATATAATTGGTGTTGAAAGGTAGTATATAGTTGGAGTTGAAACAATATGAATTTTTTCCAAAAAAAATATAATCCAACAAACTATATTAATCCCAAATAAAGATGGTATATCCAATAAATAATAATAGGAAATAATATATATAGTAGGAGTAAAAAAAATTATATTTGAGAATTTGTTAATAAAAAATATCGTCGAAAAAATGAAATTGGGATTAATAAAATAAAAAAATTAATAAACCACTAATAACATGAGAAAACAAGGTTAAAAATAATAATATTGTTAAAAAAAATATTTGTAATAAATATACATTAATAAATGTACATGACACACGAATTTTCTATATTAAGAACTAATAGTGAGAAAATTACAATATAATCAATTTAGAAAAAATATTAAGAAATAACTAAAAAAACACTAGTGATTATAAATAAAATAATAAACACACATTGATGATGAACAAAAATAATAAATTAATCATTATTATCATAAAATTAATAATACTGAGAAATAATTACCTTGAATCATTGTTACCATTTCATTTAAAAAATTGTATATGGGGTTAAAGATTCCTGAATCAAAGAAGACATTTATGTTCATCGGGAAATATTTTAAAGTTCATTATATGTAAAATCAATGTTGAGATTTTTAATAATATAAAATTTTGAATAGAATTCAATATATAATGAAACAAAAACATTGATATTGAAATCTACAACTGGGGGAGGGGTAAAGTTCACTAATCATTTTTCTTAAAAAAATTATAATTGGATACAAAAACATAAAATTAAATTTCATACAACATTTGATATCTATACATATTATTCACCATAAAAAACATTTTATCAATATTAATGATTGATAGTATTTTAGGATCATAAAATAATTGATATTCACCAAGATAATAACAATTTAATGGGATGTAATACCTGAAATCTAAAAGATATTATATGAAACATAATAATGTGAGAAACCATTATTAATATTAATATTAGTCATGTAAACAATATTTTTAAGTAATACACATTGAAAAAATTACAGTACTCACTAATTCTCTAGAAGATGCAATAGTTGTAAGATAATTATATAGGATCAAAAAATAAAATAATTAAAAACCCAATCCCATCCTACTACAAAAATTCATATGATATTCTAAAAATCAAATACATCATATATATAATCATGTGAGTGTAGGAATTGGTGTCAACATGACAATAATGTTAGAAAAAAAGTTATATTTTTTATTTATGATGGTTGGAATGTTTTGGGGTAAACATTAATGCACATTAGAGAGTCTCAAAGGTTTATATTTTCCAAATTTTTACTCAAACCATTAATTTTTATTGAAAACCTCATGTTATTACTCTTAATTAAAAAAGAAAATATTTCAACATTATCCATAAAACCTATCAAATAAATTAATTTAGATTATAATTCATAAATTTTAATTATTCATAATATAAAAATTATTTATAAATCAAAATTCATAATGGAAACCTAACCTATTAACCTTTAATTGATTTGATTCTTGATACATAACCATGATTACATTCCACTATTTGATACCCCTAACCTCAAGATCATACCTCCAACCTCTATTGTTTTAGAGTAACTAGAATTTTAGTACACTATGTAAACAAAAACAAAACATTAGAACCATTCCAATGAAATATATCACATCAAATAATGTAAATTACAATTTATAAAGTTTAATGATTGTTAATTTAGAAATTAATAATAAGTCTCAATTAATAATGTGCACCTAATAAATTAACCATCAATTGAGTTCAGACTTTTTACATTACCTTGATAAAATTCACTTAATTGATACCCTTTACCTTAAGACCATACCTACAACAGGTAATTATAAATATGTTGATGTGATTTTATAATACATTAATAAATAAATTAAGAGAGGATTTATTAAAAAAATTAATGTAACCTTGAATAACTAAATTGGAATGGAGGGAAATAATATTCAATAAAAATATAATATATTGAGTACTAGAATGAGTTTTACTTTTGGTTCCACTTAGATAAATTTCAATTTCAAAACAACATCTTCAACATTAATCCATGTTTAATTATTTATAAAAATATGTAATGTGGTTTCCTATATGTCTTATATATGAAAAAAATTATTCAATGTGACAAAGTATCATTTAACATACAGAAATAATAGCTAGCAGAATGAAGTGATCCTCTGGATAGAATATGTATTAAATTATAATATGTATATTTTTAACAGAATGAAGTATTTATTAGAAAGAAAATTAAATATTAATAAATTAAATAAAACATAAAAATGAAAATTGTTTCCACAAGGTGAAATGAGCTTTCACCAAAACACAATCAACTAAAAAATAGAACAAAAATATATCATCACTAATAATATCTATCATGTATAATTAGAGTAGACCCTCTAACTCATCAGATATGGAGACCATTATAGTTTATCCCATGTAGATTCATTTTAAAAAACGTCAGCAGCCATGAATCTAGGAATCTATCACAAACAACCTCAGAACCAAAGATCCAACAACCCTGTATTCAATGATATAGAACCATTGATTAAATTAAAAATACTAATTTATTAAAATTTATGAACCATTGAGAGGATTTCATGTTGAATGAAAAAATCCCAAACATATTTGTTCATCAGAAAACCTTGTTCTATCAAACTGAAGTAATCGAAAAGCCCTTAAAAGAATGTAAGATGTTTCATGTAAACCAACACCTCTAAGAAAATCATTAACATAAAATGATATAGATCCAAAATACTTGTCCAAAAAACCATAAAACCATGAATCACCATTAAAATATAAATATGATGACCAAAAAAATATCCAGGAGTGTCCAATATCATGATTGGTAATGTAGACTGACAAGGAAATAATTAAGGAGTGAAAAGTTATAAATAAAACTTATACCAACATAATTCTTCTCAATAAAAAACTCAACCAGATATACCATGAGTCACATAACATAACATAAAATTATGATCAACACCAATGATAAAAAATACCATCTCTCAGTAAATTATCTAAATAAAAAAATACATATTTGTTGATAGTATTAATTTTTAGATGTCAAATGAAAGATAACACGTTACGAATTCAAAAGTCCCATATTAAAATTTTCAGATAACATTGATTCATGGGATTTTCTGTGAAAATAATCTGAGGGAATATTCTTTATAAATATACCAAAAAGAAAATATCATAGATAAGAGGAAAGGGATAGAACATCCTCATTTGAGAGAGAAATTTAGTGAGACTTCTATGTCAATACATGTTTAGCTCGATGCGCAAAACCATACACTCAACATAAGTATTTCACTGATGATTTAGCTTGGTTAAAACATATAAAAAGGATGTAATATCCTTGAAATGGGTTACATGATATTCTCTTGAGGATTGAGGAACCCTAGTTGTTGAGGGGGTCCCATATGTGGAAGAACCGAAGGTGATGTTGCTGATTGTTGAGAAGGAATCGGTGGAGGAGCCAGAGGAAAACCACATGGAGGTGCAATTTGAGAGGAGATTCAGGAATTGGAGTGGGAGAGGGGAGTCAGGGAGGAGAGTAGGAAGCTAAGGAGAACCTGATGTAAATCTTGATCTGGGGTTGGTTATCTGATGCTATTTAAGGGTTTAGAGGAGAGAATAAATGATTTAGGTGATGTTGAAACATAAATGAGTGAGACATATAAATAAGACACAATGATTTAGTATAAATAGTAATTGTATAAATCACAAATAATTTTGTCAACACCCAATATAAATGAATTTCAGCATTTAAGCACAACCAAACCCAATATATATACCTTTTAAAATTTATTTGGGTCAATCTTGATATATATTCATTTAATAATTTTTATAGTTCCAAGCCTAGTATATAATAATTTCAAAATTTATTATGGTCATTCCCTATATATAATCATTTCATCTTGTGTTCAAAGGAATGACAATATATATAATCATTTCAGTGTGTCTTAGGAAATATCCTAATATAAAATCATTTTATCATTTATCACAACCCATGTATCGGAATCAAAGATATCACAAAATAGAAACCAAAGGACCAATGGTTTGTCATCAAAATTATTATTTATCAATCAATCACCCATTTCATTTTTCATTATTGTCATAACAAATAATGTTCCAATAATAGAAAAAAATGTGTCAATCCAATGTGAGTGTTTAACAATGAATCCCAAAAAAATAAATAACATTATAAACACACATTAAACAATGAAACAATTAATTTGTAAATAAGGGTTCACTCACCTGAATGGCAGTAACATGCCAGGTCAGTAACCAATTGGATCCAATGTTATGCCAAAATATAATCTCACTCTTAATTTGATTTATTTGGGAACTTGTTATGTTGGATAAATAATAATTATTGCATATACATGAAAATTTTTAATCCAAAGTGTTGTGGTTTAGACACTCATACCATTAACTGTCAATCACACAAACATTCATACGGAAACCTTCCATAAGGAAGAAGGTGTAGATGAATCACAAGAATGATCCTATATCACAACCATTCGGGTCCAAAACAAATAATGCACATAGTTATGAAACTAAACTAAAACTTCTAGGGAAATAAGGGATGGAAAGGGAAAATGAAACCAAAAAAACACACCAAGTATCAAATTCACTATAAGGATATACGAAATTAAGCGAGGATCTCAAAAAACTCTTGGAAAGTGACCATGTGTCGAGATAAGGTTCCCCTAGGATAGTTGGAATGAAAATTACATTAAATGGATCAAATTAAAACACATGAATGGGTAATTACATAGTTTTTAATATATTTACAATCTATGTAATTCAATTATGTTATATATTCCAAAATACTCGCCACATTATCTTAATAATAAAAACACATGAACATTATATGATCTGTAATTTATTTACCTTGTTTGTAAATGTACTACAGATGGTTTATCATTCCATATTTTTTATAAAAAAAATCCTAAACCCCCTTTACAGCTTTTCGACATACCATGAACCAATGGAAACACATAACCCAATTATTCCGAGAAATCATTAACTTCAACAAACATACACCCCTTAACCTGAATTATTTTCCCCAAAGAAGTATTTCCACATGGATCCTTGTTGGTTTTATCCAGTTTTATAACAACCCAAGACTATTTTTATATTAAAAAACATTAAACCTTTATAAAAACACAATCACCATGGTTTAGTTATGTTTTAAAATACAACAAAAATATGAATAGTAAAAAACATAGAGGGAAAGACAAACCTGGATAATAATAGGACCTTACATAGATCTAGTTTCTATATTTTTATATTATCATAGATACTAGGGGTCTTATAATGAATGAGGAATAAGTCTCTTAGTATTCCAGATATGGATATATTAATGAATCTTGTTTTATACTGGTGATAAATTATCAAACATAGTAATTGAAAACATTTTAAAACCATGAAATCATTCAATAAATTATAATTAATATAATAGGGATATGGAAAAAACATGTATGAGACCAAATTTAATGTAAGGGATATATAAAATGAATACTAACATGATTATATAAGTCATAATAAATATGGAAATGTAAATAATAGAAAAAATTCAACATTTAATCACTAGTTTGGGCATGAAATGAATCTGCAGATAATACCATTGAAAAAACCTCATGGATAATAATAACTCATTCTTTAATTAATGAAATAATTAATATTGAATGACATTAACTTATAAAGAAATATATTTATACCACTAAGTTCTCATGCCTAATCATTATAAAAATATTTGTAAAGGCGTATTAAATTTGTTAATTTTTTTTTGTATCATGAGACATGTTGATGCATTGATGGGCTATATAATTCAAGGACACACCAATTAAAATTTTTCCAATGCATTCCACAATTATAAAATGATCAATTTAATTCTCAAAAAATGTTCCTTTTCAATAAATATCTTTATTTAATAATGAATAAATTGAAATATTATTTCTCTACTCAATAAAATTAAATTAAAATGAAAACACTATATGAAGAAATGATATTCACTTTTTGAAATATGAATATCCATGATAAACAATTTTTATATTTAAGTTAAATATAATTTGCAATAATCATAAAAAATTTAATGTTTTAAGGAATTATAATCACCACTATTTTAATAAGAGATAATATCTTACCATTTATTATGTGGGACTATAGGTTTCATAATAAAATAATTTTTTGGGATGAAAAAATCGAATAAAAGTTAAATGATAAATAAATGATTAATATATAGTTTTCTTTTTAAAATTGTTGAAAACATGTATATGAAGTTAAATTTTATAAAATGGTTATGGTAGTGGATAATTCTATAATCATATTATACATTTGAAATGATCCTATTTAACTTTTAGGACGAAATTAAAAAAAATGGATTTCAGGAAACATTAGAAATATTATTTTAAACCCCATATAAATCTAATGAATATATTAATATGAAATTATTAAATAATTTTACAAAAGAAAATTACTTATTTAAAGAAAATTTGAAAAACACGGACATGGAATAAAAAAATATCCATTTAAAAGAAACATAAAATAGAGTTTTTAAAATAATTAATTTCTTGAATCATGTACCGAAGAGAGTAAATGAAGGAAATAAACAATTAATATCATTTAATATATAATTTATTGAAAAAATATTAGATATTATTATAGAGAAATGAAAAAAAATCAATTAATATATCAAAAATTAAATTGGTATGTAAAATTGTAAAATTGATTCTTACTTGATTGGTAACTTTTTCATTTAAACCCCTTATAAGGATATACATGAATTTAAAAATTAAAACTCAAAAATAAATATTTATTCATATTAAATAAATTAAAGAGGTTGCATTTACACCATATAAAATTGAATATGATCAGAAAAAGTTATATGTCTCAATAGACTGTAAATTGAGATAAAATCCCTTACAACATTCTCCCCATTAGTTATAAATGTATTAATCCCTTATATAATAGATGTATGAATTTTCATAATATAAAAATCCATATTCATATTTATAATATAATAAATTTTTTTATTATAATATATTACATCCCATTTTTTAATATTATTTTAGTATTAACATTGTCTCAGGTGTTGATTTTTTTATTTTTTCATGCTTGTTATTTCGTGGATGTTTCAGTTATGGTTCATAATATATAAACATACAATATAATGATTTATTTAAATGTTATAAACAATATATTTTTTCATTAAATGCCTTTTTTTGAAACATTATTCAATATTCAAAAAGGGAAATTAATCGCATTTCTACATGGAGATGGTAGACCATATAGACCCACATGCAACAATATTATTCACTTAATAGTTGAATGGGTAATAATGTGTATGATATATTAATTTTTATAAAAAAAATCATGTCATACGTATCATATATATTAATTATTTAAATAATTATGACTATATAATTGAAAGAGATTGATATGTGTTATAAAATGACCATAATAAAATATTAGTATACTTTAAATACTAGTTTTTATTAAATTTTAATTGTTAATACACAATTCAGGGATGTAGTATAAGTTAAAAAGAATGATCTAATTGAAAAAAATTACATTCAATTTGATGAACCTCCTTTGTATCCCATAAAAAGGAACATATGGTCTGTCTTTTGGGAAGAACTAAACCTATATAATGTGAATAAACTTTTTAGAAAGACATTTTTATATGTTTTCTTGATATATATAAATTGGGAGGTGTGGAGAAGTGATAAGAGAGGGTTACCATTAATAATGGATGTGAGGGGGCTAACATATAATTTTCTAAATTTTTTCAATAATCCCATATGTATTACAAACAAATATACATAAAAGGGATCATATTCAATGGATATAATAATATTTTTGATATAAAACCAAAAAATGGGGTTTTAAAATGATAAATGGTTATTTATTCCCTTAACATTATAGATTATCCCCCATTAAACTAATTATCACCTCAACCAAGTTAATTAATTTTTAATGTTTTAACAGGTCATTATGAAAAAAATAATGATGAAACTATTACCAAATATTTATTATGATGGTTAAAAATATGGAATATATTTTTTCAAATTTATATTGAAAAAGTGGATGCATTTAGGTTTTAAAAAACTGACAAATTGTGTTAAAAATGGGTTTTAATGAAATGAATTTTTCAATCAAAAGACAATATTTTAGGAACATTATGACAAGAAATTATGATAAAAAAGAGTTAAATTTTTTATATATCAATATATTATAAATAAATTTATTATATATTATTTTTAAATATATATTATTTTAAAAAGTAAAAATTGAATGACATTATAACTTAAAAAATAGTTTTCTTAAAAATATCAATTTTAGCTCAAAAAGATATTATCATGATTTATATTAAATTGATAGTTAATATATTGTTAGTTATGGAAAGTATAAAATTTATTTATAAATAATATAAATAAATAAATAATTTATTTTATACTATTTTTAAAAAATATCTATAAGGGAAAATTTCATAAATTCATTCTACGATTATTTTGAAAATGTAAGCTTCAAATAAAAATTTATTTTATAGAATTCAAATTATAATGCCATGAAATATTAATATATGAATTATTAATTGTTTTTTAAAATATATTTTTTTATGACAGTAAATAGGGCACATGTTCTACATTTTCACTCTTACAAAAATTCAATATGTGAAATTTTCATAGATATTATTTTCTAAAAAATGAGGTTCATTATTCTTCATTACACCCTATAGTTTTCATGCTTATTCATCCATTTTAAGAGTAATGTAATGTAACTTTACCAATTTAGTATTAAAATTACCAAATATGTTCTCTCCAGTATCAACAATTCTGACGGAAAATTTTTATTAAGATAGATCATGTTCTAATTCTATTTTTATAGTGGTGAGAAGATGTGTGGGTTCTATCATGTACTTATTTATCAAGGATATATGAATGAAATCCTATTGTACCTTGAGATATGTTTCCCTATCTCAGTGCAACTTATAACCTCCTTCCATGGAGATAATTTCAGGAAAACAAGATCTCCCATATGACTTTCCAAATCATTCCTACTGATATCAACATAAATCAATTCACATCCTTGAGAAGCTTTATTGTTTGTATGACTATTGTTTTTACATCTTTTGTGTTATCCTCATAATGTTATGGGCCAAAAATTTTAATGTCAGAAACATTAGTCCTACAAGTAATTGTATGAAATATCATGACATATAATGCTTCATACAGTGACATTTGAATACTTAAAAGAAAACAATATTATAGGAAAACTCTACCAATGGGAAATAACAATCCCAAATACCTTGGAGGTCATGTTAGAATAAAATCAGTATGTATTTAAATATTTGGATAACCCCTTTTTATTTTCATCCTATTTGAGGATTGTAGGAGGGGGTCAAATGAGTCTAGGTATCATGTGAATTCCAAATACTGTTCCATAATTTTGTTAAAAAAATATGGATAATGATCTGACACAGATGAAATAGGTGTTCCCTGATGTCTTACACATTCATTAATATATATCCTTGTATTTTGATCACGAGGTAAATCATCACTAATAGTGATGAAATGTGAATGTTTGGTAATAAGGTCAATGATAAATCATATTGCATCATTATTAATTTGACTCTTTTTTAATTCCATGAATGAGTTCAAAATATAATTAACTAATTTCCAAAAATTACTATGAATGGGTTTCATGATTCATCATGGATATTGTCTCTCAGCTTTCCCCTCTTAAAAAACCAATTATCCTGATTCATAATTACCAATTTCTAGTTTCGAGATATCACATCATAATTTTCCCATCAAATACATATACATCATGGTGTTACCAAGTTGTATATAAATAAAGGAGTTATAAAAATTATAAAATAATTCCATTCTTGGATAAATAATATATAAAACAGGTAGTATCATTCACAATTTCAAAACACCATCTTCAGAAATGAATTCGTCAAATTTTCCATTTATCTAGAAATTAATTTTATTCTAAAAATTGTCAACATTATATTGGTAAATTTTTTATATTATCCAATAAGGAAATGTTTGTAATCATTTGAAAATGGAATAATTTCTCCCCTTCCATAATAATTCCCGTATCAATATTTACTATATCCATGTATAAAGGATACCATATAATCTTCATTTTCAACACAACTCAATGATCATTCGTACTCAATGAACCATCAACATTATTTTTCTTCTTGTTGACGTAGTGTACTCAGAAATCATAGTCCATGAGTATATTGATACAACAAATTTTTCTCACACAGAACTATTTCTCTAAAATTAATTATTTTATGATTTTATTGTCTCTGTATATCTAACATATTTAATCATTTTTATAATGTGTCTATTTTAAAATAGATAATATTATATATAGATACTCAAAATCATGTGTTTTATAGTTCGATTCATGATTCTTTAACTACCATGATTCCTATATAATTAATTTATCATTTCATATAAATACACAATAAATTCCCTTCATTAATGCATTACTATATATCAAAAATATGTTATTTCTTGATGATAGAGTCCTAATTGTAGTAATATCCAATATACTAATCAATTCCTCAAACAATATATAAATTACATAATATATATAAACATAAACCCTTTATATTTAACCTTGGTAAACTGGTTATCCAATGAAGAAATTTTTTGAGAAAATTTCTTTTATAAAACATAAATAAAAATGAAACTGTGTACCAATTTTATTTCACTACTGCAAAAATGGCATATACCCACGATTCAAAAGCGTGGGTATAGCCCCCAAAACCATGGGTATAGCCTATACCCGTGTTTTTGGGAATCATGGGCTGGACATGCGTCGGTATAGGTCCCCAGACTATACCCACGGTTTTCCAAAACTGTGGGTATAGCTATTCTGCCACCATTTCAACGAAATATACACAATTTCCATGATGTCAAATTCATTTACCGATGGTTTCAAAACTGTGGGTATAAATCCTAAAATAATGCAGAGGGTGGGTTTTGATCCCGCAACCTCTTCACTGCAAACACCTCATATAACCACTACACCAACATAACCTATATATATATATATATATTTAGTTAAATATAGTTATATAATCTGTGGGTATAGAGGTAAGTACTATGGGTATAGGACTCCCACCAAAAAAACGTTCCATCCCACAGGGAAAAACTATTTCTCGCGCACACACGGGAAACCTATACCCACGTTTTTTCATAACCTTGGGTATACGTATTTTATCCTAGACTGATCCCCAAGGTTTTCCCCAAAACCGTGGGGATACGTACCCCTATACCCATGTTTTTTAAAAACCGTGGGTATATGTGAATTTTCAGGACCTATCCCCACAGTGTTGGAAAACTGTTGGTATAGACCCCCCTATACGCATGGTTTAGGAAAAGTGTGGGTATAGGTCCTAAAAAGTAACCTATACCCACGGTTTTAAAAACCCGTGAGTATAGCGGTACATATCCCCTCGGTTTTTGGGAAAACTGTGGGGATTGGTCTAGGATAAAATACGTATACCCACAGTTATGAAAAAATGTGAGTATTGGTTTCCCGTGTGTGCGTGAGAAATTGTTTTTCCCTGTGGGAAGGAAAGTATTTTTAGTGGGAGTCCTATACCCACAGTACATACCTCTATACCCACAGATTATATAACTATATTTAACTATATATATATATACACATAGGTGATGTTGGGGTAGTGGTTATATGCGGTGTTTGTAGTGAAGAGGTTGCGGCATCACAACCCGCCCCTGTATTAATTTAGGATTTATACCCACTGTTTTGAAACCGTCGGTAAACGAATTTGAAATCATAGAAATTGTGTATATTTTGTTGACACGGTGGCAGAATAGCTATACCCACAGTTTTGGAAAACCGTGGGTATAGTTTGGGGACCTATACCGACGCATTTCCAGGAAAATAATGTCACGAAATCAATGATTATATACTTATAAATAATATATCTAGGAAAATAATGTTACGAAATCAAGAATTCACTCATTCAAAATTTCCCATATAATTGGTTTCCACTATATGTATCAACTATTATACAAAATATATTATCATAGTTCTCATATTACTTATCATAAAATAAGATATCATCAATTAATTCCATATATAAAATTATCAAGACGTTCCATCAGATGTTGGTTTATTTGATCAATAAAAACCGATTGTTCATCATTAAATAAAAATTGTATAACTATGAACTAATAATGTCTATATCTCATTCAGAATATTATCATCATAATTTTATCCATATTTAAACCCAATTGAATATGCATAGAACAATGTTCAGACATTGAAAAACATTAAACTCCATAAATTTGATCTAAAAAGCAATCATTTGAAGGAATATGATACCTCTTATTTACTGTTAAAGAATTTATTTACCTTTAATTAATTAAGTTCAAAATGGATCCATATTTATTAATAATTAATAGAACATGGTCCCTCCATTGTGAAACTACAGGTTGAATAAACCCTATATAACACAACTCTTATAATTGTTTCTTCAAATCAACTAATTCCATAGTGGACATTCTATACGGATCCTATAATATTTTCCATTCATAAGAAATTAAATTAATGTAAAACAAGACATCATGTTCTTGTTTATATCTACATAATACATCAATAAACAGATCTATTATTCCTTATATAATTTTTAAATAATTATTTTTAATATTATATTCTCTATCTATAGATTTTATTTACACATAATCACTAAGTATATCATTCAAAAGTGAAGCCTTAAGTTGATCTCGACATTACCCTTATGATTTTGACTTCACTCTAAAGATAATGAATTCCACATATACATCATCAATCAAAATTTCATTTTCCTTAAAAATCGTCACATTTAGAAATCCAGTCCATACAAAATATTATATCAAATTCAACAATTATTATGTCTATAAATTCAACCAATAAATGATTTTTATGTGTCACAAGGGTTACTTCTTAACGGATCCTCATCATAACAATATTGTCACAATTAGTTTTTACTGACCACCCTCTTATTATGGATATAGGTAAAAATATAATTTTCATTAAAAACATTGATGATATAAAATGGAATGAAGTATTTGAATAACATAATTCAATTGAAAAATTTTATGATATTAATAAAGTACCTAACACCATATAATTGAGACCTTCAACCATATAAATAGTGATCCCATGTGATTGGATTTTTTCCAAATCTATTATGTGATTTTTTACCTTGATTGTTGGATAATTTATTTTAACAATGAAACATTTCTATACAGTTGAAGTGTTGGACATCATTGATTTATTTCGTTCCATATAATTCAATATTAATATGACTCTTGTCACTGAACTTATAAAAAACAACCATGCTCTTCAAAAAAAATTACATGATAATACTTTTACCTATATTAAAATTATTTAAATTGTTTCATTTTACTCTTATTCTTTGATACATTTTCTTTATCAGGGTGCTCATCAGACCTCGTTATATTTTCAGCCTATATGAACATATATGATCAAGAAAATTCTTTCTTTTTTATGTGTTTAATGAAACAATTTTGGCATAGGCTGAATTTTATTTAGAAATATTATCCCATTGGAGAATTGAATTATGAAATTAAATGAAATATAATTTCTATAAATTCTTATTTAATATGTAATTAGAACCATAATAGTATATTAATTTATAGATAAAATAATTATAAATAAATTCCATAATATTTTTCTTTATGTTAAGGAATTTCCTCTTCATTTTAGTCCATTTGTAATAAGAGATATGTTTTCCAAAATAATGTTTTTTTATTTTCCATTAATTCCATGTGTCATTTCTCATCCACATTACTAGTATTCTAGATCAATAACCACCATTTATTAGAATCAAATATGAGAAAATACTATACATGTAAAACATTTTCATTTTCATCACAACCCATGGACATTAATAAATTTTCAGGAAAAGAAATATATATCTAAAATATAAAATGATTAGTGATCCACTAAATTATTGGTCCATATATATCATTATGAAATATGAAATAGGACAGTGATATTTTGGAATAATATGTTTTTCCACATGTGCATGGATATTTATCATAAGTTGATTATGATTCCATAATAGAGGCATCATATTCTCAATTAAAACAATAATTGTATTGAATTTTCTGACTGGTAAATTTATACATTGTCCATGATTATGGATACTATTCATTATTAATGGGTCTATTAGTAAAAAAAATCATATACATTATTTTCAAATGAAATTATGAATTTTAAATCATAAAATATAATTTGGAATTTGGTGTAATACCTAACATAATTTTTTTTAATGATTTTTCAATCTCATAATCATAAACATAATTAATATCTGAATATAATTAAATCAAAAAAAATTATTTTCAAATAATTCATAATGGTTTGTAAATAAAATATGAATTTTCCAAATTATATACCATGGGATTATCAAATTTGTTTTACAATATAGAAATTTTCAATGCACGGGGTGGTGATCGCGTAAAAGTATAATGATCCCTTTTCATAGGTATTAACCCTTGTATAATTTTTCCCAAACCATGTTCAATTTTAGTATCTAGATAATGTATTATTACTAGGGAATACCAAAATATGACACCTATTTTAAAAAAATTAGCATATTATTTCAGAAATAATCATGTCTTTAATGTTTATATTATGAATATTTTCTCTAATATATAGTTTTCCTGATTTGTACTAATATTTCACTATCAAAAACCAATATCATCAACTACTATAGTAACCCATAATGATAATATACATTATTATATTAGATTTGATACAATTAGTATAATAATGAAGGACGAATCAATTTAATAGTCATATTGTGTAACATCCCAGGTAAATAAAGAATATTACTTTTTCATATTTATTAATATTCGTGAATAAAATATTAATATTACTTTAAATGGAATTCTATTCTCGATGGCATACCCAATACGCAACCACGAGTTTCTTTGAAATCTTACGTTGCACTCTAATAATAAAATATTATTATTTTAAATGGTAGTTAACACTTAACTTTGTATTGGAGTGAATTAAAATAAATAACTAAAATATGTTTTTATATGTTTTTTAAATGTTTTTACATTTATCTAATTATAGATAAGGGCTTAAATTAAGAAAAGAATTCAATTTTAAGCATAAATACTCTAAGATTCACTAAAAGGTCGATTTTTCACCTTTTGATGGTGAACCCTATTTAATATAGTTTTTTTCACTCTTATAAATTATATTGGACCAAAAAGAATTCTTCTTTAGAATCAGGACATCAAAATTTAAATTGAGTAAATTTGGGGTATTTTTCCGATAAAGTTCATTTTTTAGTGAATAGTGAAAAATGTTGTATTTTAAATCAAAAACTCCTTTTAATATAATTTATTTATATGATTAAAATATATTTCCAATTGGTTTTAAAGTCCAATTATAATATATTTTTACCATTTAATCCAATAGTGGTCATTGGAATAAATTTCACTTTGAAATTGGACTTAAGCTACTGTCAATATTTTGATATATATTGTTTTATAAAAACATGCTATTTGTTCTGTCAAAGGGAATTAATTAATAAATTAATAAATGAAACTTGTATGTTTTGAATTTTTTTAAAATAGACATCATTTTTGAATTCGGAATATCAAATATTTCTTAGGGTGAAATTTGGGTATTTTTTGAAAATCTACAATTTTTAATGAATAGTGAAACCACTAAGTGGAAGCTAAAAAACTGATTTTTCGTTTAAATGAAACTTTACCACTTTTGTGATTTTAATTTCAAAAATATGACATACATGGTTGTCATTAGGATGTAAAATGTTGTTCAATGGGATTAAAATAATTATTTTGGTAAATAGTAACATTTAAGTATTATTAATCGCGATTAAAGGTAATTAGTGTAATTTAAGGTAAAGATAATGTTATAATAATATTAAATGACCTTGAAACATGTCCTACCCTTATTGGATGAGTCATGGACGTCCAATAAAATCCATGGGTCAACTTGGGGACCCCATGGAGCCACATGGGTAGGAAATGACATTAATAACTTTTTATTTAATGTTAAAATTAAAATGTCACAAACATGTATTGTTTTACTAAAACATTTTTTACATTGGGTTATACAAGTCATGTTTTTAATATAAATATTCATTAGAAATATTAAACTATTTTCTACATCATGATATTTTTTTATAATTTTTAGACATTAAATAAAATAATTTATTTATGACACCGTGATGATGTAGTAATTACCTCATAAATGAACAATTTAAATAAAATGAGAAGATAGGGTACAATAAAAGTCTTAAACATGTCATGAACCTATTAGATGGGTTTATTTAAAAACCTTTTCAGCGTATCCTCGAAATATATCCTTTTGGGACCATTAAAATCCGAAATGCAATTTATAATAAAGTAATATTTTATAACTTTCTAAGAGTGCCCCTGCCCTTCTCTTATAAAAGGCCGCCACCTCTACAGCCTTACCCACAAATCTCAAGACATTGGATCGGAATCTGACCATTTTTTTCTCTCCACATACCTATACTCATAATATAATCCTTCCCTTTGGCATAAATCTCTTAAAAAACCCATATGGGTCAAACCAAGGGGAGTTACCCGATTTAAAGTTAAAGTCTTCCATAATGTTCTTTTGTTTTATTTTGCTTCTCCAACCCCCGAAAATATTTGTATTCCTTTATTTTGTAACAAAAAAAGTATATTAAATATAATAGGATGTTTTTATAGGAAATATTCGAGCTATAATTACAGACACCTCAGTCTAATGGTAAACGAACATAATATTTTTGTGGATGAAGAATTATTACCTCACAAAATGATGATTGTTCTATCTTCTCGTACCACCACTCATGGTGGCCATTATGATGGAAATATTTTTATATGATATATATTATATTTATTTACTCTATATTCTTCTGTATTTTATATTTAAAACATTCATTTATTCTCTGCATGTTGTGCAAATGCAATAATTTCATACGAGGAAGTGTGGACTACCGCCCCCTCAAGTGATGTGATTCGTTCATGGAATACATGGAATGTATAAATAATTAAATTGATGAACATATGTGACCTATATAACATATATATTATACTGTAATGCTAATATATATATCTCTCATTTATTTTCAATTCCATTAATATGACAATGAAATGAAAGTAGCATCCATGCGTACGTACGACCTACCGTCTCAATGAACGATGCATTTCATTACTTTTTATCTCCAAATGTTATGGAATAGTATAAAATGAATATGTACTGGATATATATGATATTTAAATCATTAATAATATTCTAGAGATTATTCACTTATAACTACATGGACAATCATTTTCAAACAAGTTCATTTTTGACTCCTTTACCAAACATCGACAAAAACATCTAATATGAACTCACATTATTAACCAATTATTATGACATTAAAATATGGGATATTAACTGAATAATAATCATTAAAGGTGTAACATCCCAAGTAAGTAATGAATAATAGATATTTTTATCTATGTCTATTAATGATAAAGATAGTGTTTTAGAGGCTTAAAATGAAAATAAATACAATCTTATGCATGGAATACACTAATATTCTTAAAGGATTGTTTTAGTGCCTTTTGATGGAAAACCATTTTTGAATCTATATTTTGACAATTTTAGAAACTATGTTTGTCAAAATAAAATTATCCTTTATGATTGGGACATCAAAATTTACCTTGTGTGAATTTTTGGTAATTTTCTGACAATGTTCATTTTTAAATGAATAGTGAAAAATACTGCATTTTACATCAAAACTACTTTTTAATCTAATTTATTTATATGATTAGATTATGTTTTGAATTGGTTTTTAAGTAAAATTAGAATCTATTTTTACCATTTTATCCAATGGTGGTCATTGGAATCAATTTCACTTTGAAATTAGACTTAAACTGGTGTCAATCTTTTGATACTTATTGTTTTGTAAAAACACGCTATTTGCTCTGGCAGCGGGAATTAATTATTAAATTAATTAATGTGACTTATATGATTAGAATTTTGTAAAATAGACTTCATTTTTGAATTCGGAATATCAAATATAGCTTAGAGTGAATTTTTGGTAATTTTCTGAAAAACTTCAATTTTTGATGAATAGTGAAACCACTAAGTGGTAATCAAGCAAACTGATTTTTCAGTTAAATGAAAGTTTACCACTAATGTGTACTGAATTTTGAAAATCCGACATACATGGTTGTCATTAAGAAGTAAAATGTGGTTCGATGAGATTAAAATAATTTTTTGGTGAATAGTAACTTATTAAGTTTTTAATCGCGATTAGTGGTAATTAGTGTAGTTTAAGGAATAAATAATACTTTAATAATATAAAATGACCTAGACACATGTCCCAACATCATTGGTTGTGTCATGGCCGACCAAGACAAGCCATGGCCAAACTTGGGGACCCCATGGATCCACTTTTGTTGGGAAATGACATAAAATACGTTTTATTTAATGTTAAAGTGAAAATGACACAAACATAATATGTTTTGCGAAAACAATTTTTAAGTGGGGTTATACAAGTCCAAATTTTGATTATAAATATTCAATGGAAAGCTAAAAAGATTTCATATATCATAGTAATTTTTTTATAATTTGTAGACATTACATAAATTTAATTATGTATGACATAATAATGATGCAGCGATGACATCATTATTTGACGATTTAAATAAAATGGAAAGATAATATAAAATCTATAAACTACACATGTCCAAAACCAATTGGATGAATGGATTTCGATGCCTTATCACCTTATCCACGAATTCTATCAATGTGGGACCTTTTAAAACCGAAACACATTTTCAAATAAAGTAATGTTTCTTTACTTTCCAAAAGTGCCCCTCCTCTCCTCTTATAAAAGGCCCCCACCTCTACCTCATTTCACACACTCTTCAAGCCATTGGCTCGGCCAACCCCTGCCCATTTGCTCTCTACACATCCCTCTCCTCATCCTAGAGGATTCCCTTTGGGCAGAATCCTTTCAAAGGAAGCCTTTAGGCTCAACTCAAAAGGAGTTACACTTTTTAAGGTAATTCATTCTCTCATGTTCATTTGTTTTATTTTGCTTCTCCAACCCCCTAAACTCTTTTTATTTACTTCTTTTGTAACAACACCAGTATCTTCAATATACTATGATGTTGTTATAAGATTTATTTGAGCTACACTTCCACACAACTACATCAAATGGTTAAAGAACATAAGGTTTCCGTGGATGGCGAAATTCTGCCTCCCGAAACGATGATTGTTCAACACTCATTTAACACCTTCAAAGGTGGCCATTATGATGTCACTATTTTTATATATGATATATAATATGTTGATGTTTTCCTTAAGCTTCTGTTTTTTTTTTCATTTTGGGCATACCTTTATGGATTCCATTATGGGTATACGCGATATCTTCATTTAAGGAAGTGCGGACTACCGCCCCCTCAAAGTGATGTGATTCGTTAATGCCATATGTGGGACGTGTAAAGGATGGATTTAAAGTTATTATATATGATGTTATACTGGAATTATAATATACCTATATATATCATTATCATTTATTTCCATTAAAGTATGAGATAGAAATGAAAGTAGCGTTCATGCGTACGTATGGACTACCGTCTCCATGAACGGTGCATTTCATTTCTTATCCCCAAATGTAATGTACTATTAAAAGTACATGTATATAATGGATATATATAATTAATGATATATCTAAATGATGAATATAATTCTGGAATTAAAATATACATAAGTCTCATTTAGTTTTAATTCCGTTAATATGACAAAGAAATGAAAGTAGCGTTCATGCGTACGTACGGCTTACAGTCTCCATGAACGGTGCATTTCATTTCTTACCTCTAAATGATTATGTAATATTTTAAATACATGTATGTAATGGATATATATGAAATATATGATATCTACATCATGAATACCATTCTGGATATAATGAAACATTGACCAAATTAACAACATGTAAGTGTAAGAAGTCTATTTTTGACTTAAGAACCAAATACCGACAAAATGAACATTATTAACTTAAATGATTTCATGATGTTCATAACATGGTATAAATGAAATAATGAACTTGGAAAAGATTCATAATCAAGTAGAGATTAACTAAAGTTTATTATTCAGGAGTTTAAAGAACGGTCTGGTCAAGTCAGATACGAGGTATGGGAACTTCTTAACCCAATTTCCATTCTTTGGGTTAATCTCCTACTTTCAAATTATGTCATTATGTTATTATGTCGTATCTTGTATTGGTACTTTATTTATGTGTACTCATAGTAAATACACATAATGTATCAATTTTATTTTAAAAATTATCTTTGTATGGGACTTCGTCTCAATCTCCTTTCGTTGAGGCATATTTTATTTTATACACAACTTTCTTTTATACGGTGTGTAAACCCCTTTGACTTTTACGTTTATTCAAAAGGAATCTTTTTTATACAAAGCGTTTACTAAACGACAAAAGGGAATGTTTTTGTCGTACGTATGCGGCGACAACGACTTCTCCGTCGTCGTGACCGTTATTTGAGTTTCGGCTTCCTCTACAAGCCATAATTTTTTTTAAAAGAAAAATAAATACCATGTTTTACTTTTCTTTTATTTTGGTAGTGAAAATGGTTTTCATAATGTTTTTATTATATCAATGTGTTGTATTGATATCTCATGATTGAAATGTGGAAATTTTATGTTTCCTTTATGCATGTTTTATGTGATATGATTATGTTATGGTTCTTGGGCATTATTATGAAGACGGGTGGTTCCGTGATAAACTAAGGGCGGGTGAGCCCGTTATAGCTCTCCAATGCATTGGGTAACGCGAAGGAGTGAAACGTTAAGGTTTATCCGAAGAGATTTTAGGGAATATACTGTGATGGGTATTCCAAACGTAACCAAGAGGGTTACTCCCTACGTAAGAATGTTATGAATGCCTCAAGTTACCTTTATGTCTTATGGTTTCTATGATTTATTCATGATTTTATGAGGCGTGTTAAAGTGCCTATGTTTTATGGGTAAAGTATGATTTCATTCTTATGTACATATGAACTCATGTTTCCTTTCCATGTTTTTTATAACCCATACTGTGTTTTTATGCTCATCCCAAGTTTTTGAAATGTTTTTCACAGGTCAAGGGAAAGGTACATGATAAGATGATAGAGTCAAGGATGTGTCAAGAATTAATCCATGTTTTATTTTAAATGTGTGTTCCATTGATGGGAATGAAGAATACTATCTTTATGTAACCACTTTGTTTATATGTGGAATGTAATGCAAGTCTTATGATCTAATTCTCTAAAACTCTAAACCCGAAAAGATCCTCAACGTGCAATCTTGTAATAACTCAAGATTAAGTAAGGTTTAAGGCTGGGGCCTTATAGTTGGTATCAGAGGTCGGTTTAGACAACTTTAGGAGTTAGAAAAGTGTTAAATTATAATATGATTGAAATGATATAGCATTTACGGATTACCATGTTGCTTCGCCTAAGATATTTCCATGTTCAGAATGGTTTTCCGTAGGGGAAACAAAGCAGCTATGTTGGGACGACATCAGGAGGAAGACAACCTTCCAAATCAGCAACCTGAGATGGTTGGAATCGGAACTGAACAGTTTGTTGCAGTGATGGCACAGTTGACTCAGGCTATAAATGGTGGTGGTATCCATGCACGAGATCAGCCAGATCAACCGCATAGGAACATGTCAGTGGTGGAACATTTCATGAGGCAACATCCCCCATCATTCAGAGGATCATCTGACCCTGTGCAAGCTGAAGGGTGGATTAAAGCACTGGAGAAGATTTTTGATGTCATGGGGTGTTCAGACAATCAAAAGGTTAGTCTTGCTATTTACCGTTTGGAGGGTGAAGCAGATCAGTGGTGGTCTATGGTTAAAAATATCAGGGATACCGATGAGATTGATGCTCTTGACTGGGATGAATTCAAAGGTATGTTTCTTGAGAAGTATTTTCCTAAGGCTGTTCGACTTAGGATGGAAAAGCAATTCTTGGAATTGAGGCAAGAGGAAGACTCAGTGGCTGCCTATGAAGAAAGGTTCACTCGATTGGCAAGGTATGCTCCCAATTTTATCCGGGACCTTGATAGTAAAATCAATCATTTTTACTCAGGATTAAATCCAAAGTATCGAAGGGCATTAGCTTCTCGTGATTTTAAAAGTTATGAAAAGCTTGTTCGATGTGCTGAGAAGGTGGAAATGGAGTTTTCTGATGACCAAGTTTTCTATAACAACCAGCAGAAGAAGAGACCGAGGTGGCAGGAGAAAGGTAAGAATTCTTCAAAAAAGTCTGATGGTAAGAAAACTAAGTTTCCAGTTTGTGATAAATGTGGAAAAAGGCATGCTGGGGAATGTCTTCTGAATTCTGGAAAGTGCTACCGATGTGGTAAGATGGGACATAAGGCTCGTGATTGCACTGAAAAGGATCAAGGTGAAGGTAAGAATAAATTTGATTTACAGTTAGTGAAATGTTATAAGTGCAATGAGATGGGTCACTATGCAAACGAGTGTCCGACAAGGAGCTTGAGTGATGGGAAGCAGTTAGACTACAAGCAGAAAGGGGTGGTGAAATCCTTTGCAACTACTTCAGCAGATGTTGGGCCATCGAATGAAGTGGTGTCAGCTCCAGGGAGCTCAGTATTTTTCGAAGATTGACTTGAGGTCGGGGTACCATCAGTTGATAGTAAAAGAAGCAGATGTTCCGAAGATTGTGTTCCGTACTAGATATGTCCATTATGAATTTGTAGTAATGCCTTTTGGGTTAACCAATGCACCTCCTGTATTCATGGACCTTATGAATAAAATTTTCCATGAGTTCTTGGATAAGTTTCTGTTTGTGTTTTGAGGTTTGTGAAGAGGTTATGTGTGCCTTGTGATTCACAGTTGAAGAGAGAGTTGTTATGTGAAGCTCATAGTTCTCCGTTTTCAGTTCATCCGGGCAGTACTAAGATGTATAGAGATCTGCGGGAGTATTACTGGTGGGATGGAATGAAAAGAGATATTGCTGATTTTACTGTGAAGTGTTTGACTTGTCAGCGGGTTAAAGCAGAGCGGCAGTTACCGAAAGGGATGCTTCAGCCTTTACCAGTGCCAGAGTGGTAATGGGAGAATATATCCATGGACTTTGTTGTTGGATTACCAAAGACATCTCGAGGTAATAATGCAATTTGGGTTATTGTTGATCGCTTGACTAAATCTGCTCATTTCCTTTCTATACGAGATACATTCTCTCTAGATCAACTTTCTCGTTTGTATCTTAAAGAGATAGTCAAGTTACATGGAGTTCCTCTCTCTATTGTATCTGATCGTGATCCCAGGTTCACTTCTAACTTTTGGAAAGGCCTTCAGAAGTCATTGGGTACTGAATTAAATTTTAGTACAGCTTTTCATCCTCAGTCAGATGGGCAGTCAGAACGAACAATTCAGACATTGGAGGATATGCTACGAACTTGTTCTATGGATTATCAGGGAAGTTGGGACCAACATCTTTCTTTGGTTGAGTTTTCATATAATAACAGTTTTCATTCTAGTATACAGATGGCACCATTTCAGGCATTATATGGGAAGCGGTGTCGAACTCCAACTTTCTGGGATGAAGTGGGTGAAAGGAAGTTGATGGGACCAGAATTGGTAGAAGAGATGGCAGAAAAAGTTCAGCTGATTCAGAAACACATGAGAACAGCTCAGAGCAGGCAGAAGAGTTATGCGGATAACCGGAGGAAGGATCTATCTTTCGAGGTAGGTGATCATGTTTTTCTCAAGGTTTCTCCTTGGAAAAGTGTGATGAGATTTGGTAAGAAAGGAAAGTTGAGTCCAAGGTTCATTGGACCATACGAAGTTCTAGAGAGAGTTGGATCAGTTGCATACCGAGTGGCTTTACCTCCGAGTTTATCTCAGGTACACAATGTTTTCACGTTTCGATGTTGAGAAAGTATATGCCAGATCCATCTCATGTTTTGAGTCCAGAGGTAGTTCAGCTGGAAGAGAACATATCTTATGAGGAACAACCGGTCCAGATTCTTGACCACAGGGAGCAAGTGTTACGGAATAAGGTGATTAAGCAGGTAAAGGTTTTGTGGAAAAACCACATGATTGAAGAGGCAACATGGGAATCCGAAAATGCAATGAGGGATAAGTACCCCAATTTATTTGATAAGTAAATAAATTGCGGGGACGCAATTTTCTAAAGGGGGGAAGGATGTAACATCCCAAGTAAGTAATGAATAATAGATATTTTTATCTATGTCTATTAATGATAAAGATAGTGTTTTAGAGGCTTAAAATGAAAATAAATACAATCTTATGCATGGAATACACTAATATTCTTAAAGGATTGTTTTAGTGCCTTTTGATGGAAAACCATTTTTGAATCTATATTTTGACAATTTTAGAAACTATGTTTGTCAAAATAAAATTATCCTTTATGATTGGGACATCAAAATTTACCTTGTGTGAATTTTTGGTAATTTTCTGACAATGTTCATTTTTAAATGAATAGTGAAAAATACTGCATTTTACATCAAAACTACTTTTTAATCTAATTTATTTATATGATTAGATTATGTTTTGAATTGGTTTTTAAGTAAAATTAGAATCTATTTTTACCATTTTATCCAATGGTGGTCATTGGAATCAATTTCACTTTGAAATTAGACTTAAACTGGTGTCAATCTTTTGATACTTATTGTTTTGTAAAAACACGCTATTTGCTCTGGCAGCGGGAATTAATTATTAAATTAATTAATGTGACTTATATGATTAGAATTTTGTAAAATAGACTTCATTTTTGAATTCGGAATATCAAATATAGCTTAGAGTGAATTTTTGGTAATTTTCTGAAAAACTTCAATTTTTGATGAATAGTGAAACCACTAAGTGGTAATCAAGCAAACTGATTTTTCAGTTAAATGAAAGTTTACCACTAATGTGTACTGAATTTTGAAAATCCGACATACATGGTTGTCATTAAGAAGTAAAATGTGGTTCGATGAGATTAAAATAATTTTTTGGTGAATAGTAACTTATTAAGTTTTTAATCGCGATTAGTGGTAATTAGTGTAGTTTAAGGAATAAATAATACTTTAATAATATAAAATGACCTAGACACATGTCCCAACATCATTGGTTGTGTCATGGCCGACCAAGACAAGCCATGGCCAAACTTGGGGACCCCATGGATCCACTTTTGTTGGGAAATGACATAAAATACTTTTTATTTAATGTTAAAGTGAAAATGACACAAACATAATATGTTTTGCGAAAACAATTTTTAAGTGGGGTTATACAAGTCCAAATTTTGATTATAAATATTCAATGGAAAGCTAAAACGATTTCATATATCATAGTAATTTTTTTATAATTTTTAGACATTAAATAAATTTAATTATGTATGACATAATAATGATGCAGCGATGACATCATTATTTGACGATTTAAATAAAATGGAAAGATAATATAAAATCTATAAACTACACATGTCCAAAACCAATTGGATGAATGGATTTCGATGCCTTATCACCTTATCCACGAATTCTATCAATGTGGGACCTTTTAAAACCGAAACACATTTTCAAATAAAGTAATGTTTCTTTACTTTCCAAAAGTGCCCCTCCTCTCCTCTTATAAAAGGCCCCCACCTCTACCTCATTTCACACACTCTTCAAGCCATTGGCTCGGCCAACCCCTGCCCATTTGCTCTCTCCACATCCCTCTCCTCATCCTAGAGGATTCCCTTTGGGCAGAATCCTTTCAAAGGAAGCCTTTAGGCTCAACTCAAAAGGAGTTACACTTTTTAAGGTAATTCATTCTCTCATGTTCATTTGTTTTATTTTGCTTCTCCAACCCCCTAAACTCTTTTTATTTACTTCTTTTGTAACAACACCAGTATCTTCAATATACTATGATGTTGTTATAAGATTTATTTGAGCTACACTTCCACACAACTACATCAAATGGTTAAAGAACATAAGGTTTCCGTGGATGGCGAAATTCTGCCTCCCGAAACGATGATTGTTCAACACTCATTTAACACCTTCAAAGGTGGCCATTATGATGTCACTATTTTTATATATGATATATAATATGTTGATGTTTTCCTTAAGCTTCTGTTTTTTTTTCATTTTGGGCATACCTTTATGGCTTCCATTATGGGTATACGCGATATCTTCATTTAAGGAAGTGCGGACTACCGCCCCCTCAAAGTGATGTGATTCGTTAATGCCATATGTGGGACGTGTAAAGGATGGATTTAAAGTTATTATATATGATGTTATACTGGAATTATAATATACCTATATATATCATTATCATTTATTTCCATTAAAGTATGAGATAGAAATGAAAGTAGCGTTCATGCGTACGTATGGACTACCGTCTCCATGAACGGTGCATTTCATTTCTTATCCCCAAATGTAATGTACTATTAAAAGTACATGTATATAATGGATATATATAATTAATGATATATCTAAATGATGAATATAATTCTGGAATTAAAATATACATAAGTCTCATTTAGTTTTAATTCCGTTAATATGACAAAGAAATGAAAGTAGCGTTCATGCGTACGTACGACTTACCGTCTCCATGAACGGTGCATTTCATTTCTTACCTCTAAATGATTATGTAATATTTTAAATACATGTATGTACTGGATATATATGAAATATATGATATCTACATCATGAATACCATTCTGGATATAATGAAACATTGACCAAATTAACAACATGTAAGTGTAAGAAGTCTATTTTTGACTTAAGAACCAAATACCGACAAAATGAACATTATTAACTTAAATGATTTCATGATGTTCATAACATGGTATAAAAGAAATAATGAACTTGGAAAAGATTCATAATCAAGTAGAGATTAACTAAAGTTTATTATTCAGGAGTTTAAAGAACGGTCGGGTCAAGTCAGATACGAGGTATGGGAACTTCTTAACCCAATTTCCATTCTTTGGGTTAATCTCCTACTTTCAAATTATGCCATTATGTTATTATGTCTTATCTTGTATTGGTACTTTATTTATGTGTACTCATAGTAAATACACATAATGTATCTATTTTATTTTAAAAATTATCTTTGTATGGGACTTCGTCTCAATCTCCTTTCGTTGAGGCATATTTTATTTTATACACAACTTTCTTTTATACGGTGTGTAAACCCCTTTGACTTTTACGTTTATTCAAAAGGAATCATTTTTATACAAAGCGTTTACTAAACGACAAAAGGGAATGTTTTTGTCGTACGTATGCGGCGACAACGACTTCTCCGTCGTCGTGACCGTTATTTGAGTTTCGGCTTCCTCTACAAGCCATAATTTTTTTTAAAAGAAAAATAAATACCATGTTTTACTTTTCTTTTATTTTGGTAGTGAAAATGGTTTTCATAATGTTTTTATTATATCAATGTGTTGTATTGATATCTCATGATTGAAATGTGGAAATTTTATGTTTCCTTTATGCATGTTTTATGTGATATGATTATGTTATGGTTCTTGGGCATTATTATGAAGACGGGTGGTTCCGTGATAAACTAAGGGCGGGTGAGCCCGTTATAGCTCTCCAATGCATTGGGTAACGCGAAGGAGTGAAACGTTAAGGTTTCTCCGAAGAGATTTTAGGGAATATACTGTGATGGGTATTCCAAACGTAACCAAGAGGGTTACTCCCTACGTAAGAATGTTATGAATGCCTCAAGTTACCTTTATGTCTTATGGTTTCTATGATTTATTCATGATTTTATGAGGCGTGTTAAAGTGCCTATGTTTTATGGGTAAAGTATGATTTCATTCTTATGTACATATGAACTCATGTTTCCTTTCCATGTTTTTTATAACCCATACTGAGTTTTTATGCTCATCCCAAGTTTTTGAAATGTTTTTCACAGGTCAAGGGAAAGGTACATGATAAGATGATAGAGTCAAGGATGTGTCAAGAATTAATCCATGTTTTATTTTAAATGTGTGTTCCATTGATGGGAATGAAGAATACTATCTTTATGTAACCACTTTGTTTATATGTGGAATGTAATGCAAGTCTTATGATCTAATTCTCGAAAACTCTAAACCCGAAAAGATCCTCAACGTGCAATCTTGTAATAACTCAAGATTAAGTAAGGTTTAAGGCTGGGGCCTTATAAAAGGAGTTACTTAAGCAATTATAAATTGACCAAAGTTTGTTATTTAGTAATATAATGAAACAAACAAGACAAGTCGGACTTGAGGTAAGGGATCCTACCTCTCTCTTTCTTTTTAAGTACTCTTTGTTAAGTTACTTACATTAAGCTCCTATTTCTTATGTTAGGGGATGTTATTTTATATTAATCATTCTATAAAGTTTATGTTAATATGATTAGAGACCCTATTTTTTCTTATCAATCCATTTTTTGATGTTTTAAGTGGTGTCGTTAGGGTGGCATGTTTTCGTAAGGGATTTTTCATCTCACTTTTATTCTAGTGGGATTTATGCTACATCTGCCACCATTTCCTTTGAGTGGTGTATGTAATGACAATTATTCTACACATTGTTTAATATACTTTATTTTATTAGTATTTACATCAATTTTGTATAGTCCATCTTTCATGGGGTGTACGTTTCGAAAGCTACCCAAGTCTCAAAGGGAACCTTTCACCCTTTTTTTAAAAGTCTTATTTTTGCTATGTCTTTTAACTCACATATTGTTATGTTGAGATATGTTATTATATATCCTTATGGATATAAATATTATTTCCAAATTATGAGATACCCTTTTATCTCTCATTAACTCATTTTCTGAATTTTAATGTGACATCGTTAGGCTGTCGAATTTTAGCAAGGGAACATCTTAACTCAATTTCAATTCTTTGGGTAAAACATGTACTTCTTGATTATGTCTTACTATGAATATGTGTAGATAAAATCTGATTGTTTTACACATAATATCAACTTATATTTGTTTTATTTATATTTTTCACACATATTTATGTCTTTTCTTTATCCTTGCTCTAATGGCATGATCCTTGATTGGGATTACATCTCAATTTCTTCTCATTGAGGCATTTCTTAATGATATGAACTTTTATTCTTTTATAAAGTGTATATACATCCCCTTTGACTTTCCATATCGGTATTATGACTATAATAAAGTCATATAAATGTTTTTAAAATTGTCTACTTTCATGTGGATTATAATTTAAATGTTCAAAATGGAAAAGGACTCTTTTATTAAAACATTGTTTTAAATGGTTTTAATGATTTATTCTTTTAAACATTTATCATCCATGTACAAGTTTTATAAATGGCCTAAAGGATTTATTTATATGGACACGAATGTTTTAAAACCCTTTCAAATGTTTCAATGTTGTATGGGACACTTTGATTCTAAAATTACCTTTAAATATATTCTTTTAATATTTTCAGAGTATAAAGGGATTTTTCTCTCATAGAGTTTTAATGATTTTTTTAGATGTTTTTATTTATGATAATATCATGATGTGATATCTTTTGCTTGAAATGTGGAAATTTTATGTTTCTTTTATACATGTTTAAGTGTTATGATTATGTTACGGTTCTTGGGAAATGTTTATGAAATCGGGTGGTTCCGTGATAAACTAAGGGTGGGAGAGCCCGATATAGCTCTCCAATGAATTGGGTAATGCGAAGGAGTTAAACGGTAATGTTTCTCCAAAGAGATTTATGGAATATACTGTGATGGGTATTCCAAAAGTAACCATGAGGGTTATTCCCTATAGAATAATGTTATTAATTCCTCAAGATACCTTTACGTCTTATGATTTCAATGAGTTATTAATGAATCTTATGATTTAATGAGGTTTGTTAAAGTGATTATGTTTTATGAGTAAAGTATGATTTCATTTATTCTTATTTACACATGGACTAATGATTTATTTTTGTATTTTTATAACCCTTACTGAGCTTTTTATGCTCATCCAATGTTTTTGAAATTATTTTCACAGGACATAATGTGGAATATGGTCAAGGATGGGATCAAGGAAATGTCATGTTGTCTAAAACAACAACTAGACATGACTCTTTTTTTCAAGAGTTTTTATTGTGTGAAAAAAATGGAAACTGAATAGTTGTGCCTACTTCGTAATCATTGAGATGTAATAGTTATGTCCTAATTCTCTAAAATTATAAACCTGAAAATATCCTCAAGGTGAATTATTCATTTAATTCAAGAATATGTATTATTATAAGGTCGGGTCCTTATAGTTGGTATCAGAGGTCGGTTTAGACAACTTTATGGATTATGAGTTGTATTTAAACACATGATTAGTGAGTATGTTTATTATCTTAGTTAAATCCTTGTTTTATAACTTATTCAGATCAAGGAAATGGAATGAGGAGGATCTCAAACGTCATTCTTATCTCTTCCTGATGACATTCTTGCAATAATTATTGCAAGGTCATGTTTGAATGACCGTGATACTTTTTCTAGCATACAACTCACTTGAAAGAAGCTGTCTGAGATATCAAACACCTCCACTATACCTCGTTGTCATCGTGGATCATGGGTTGTTTTTAGAAAAATCCTATTTTCACAATATTCTCATATTTTCAAGAAATGTAGATATTATAAAGGCATTTTCAAATATTTTACCTTATCACATGATTTTGAAGCATTTTATTATTTTAAATAAGGTGCTGAAGAAGGAGACCCTTGTGAAACCTATTTATATTCTCTTTTAAAATATAGTCTCTCCTCACATACCTATGGAATTCTAAAAGGAACATTAATTGAATATTTCAACTCAAATTCGGTCATACTATTTTATAGAAATCATGTATTATCAGATGTTTTGAAATTATATGTCATACATGATTATTTTCCAAAAAAAAATTCTGTGAAAACCCATATGACCCATGTTATATAAGGTGTATTTCTATGGAGGAAGAAAATGATTTTTAAGGATCTCTAAGTCATTGTTGCAATGCATGGACCTTCTACCTACATGAACAGGATGATGATGAAACAAAATGGACACCATGATCAAGGTATGATGTTATTCATTTTTAGGAATCATTTAATTTTATCTTATGGTGGTGAAATAATACTTCAATGATTAAGATAATGAGATCATAAATAATTTGGTTGAAAATTGGAGGTATAAAGAAAACATTGAGGTTAAAATATGTTAGGGTTATTATTTTGTGATTTTTAAAAAGGAAACCCCATAAGATGGGTGACAACCCATCGCGTCCGACAAGGCCACATGAATCAAACCCACAACCGAAGGGAGACAAGGGCATATGGCCTACCACAAGCCTACATGAAGTCCCTGGTTAGTATGACTTATACATTTTAGTTATATAATTTTATGAATCAATAATAAGTCGATTTTGGGTTATCTAGGAAAATATTGACCTATCAGGGAGGATATATGATTAGGTTAATTACATATCAATATGAGTCTTTAAGAGAAACTGATTTTATTTATAGATAAATGTTGATTTTAACGTGGAAGTATATGTGATTAAATCCTACAAATATTTGCGTTTCAATCTTAGTTTGGTTTACATTGATGAATTTTATGGAAAAATTGTTTTTCGAATGGTCTTCGTTGAACATTGGGTTTTGTTGGAAAATTTTTGGATATTAAGAATAGATTTTACTTTTATAAAGGATTATCATTTTTCGGGATTGTATGATCTTGTAATAACCTTTTTGGTTTTGGTTTTGGTTTTGGTCTAAATACATGGGATGTATATATTTCACATTTTTGGATTAGATGATTCTCTAGAAGTTTATTATAGTGCTCTTAATGTGAACACGTTTTCTTAAATATTCATCTTTTGGAGAAAAAAGGATTTTGTGTAAGAAATCTAGAAAAAGATAAAAGTATACATGTTAATTAAGTACGTTCCCTTATAATTTATTTAATCTCATAAAAAAATTCCTCAATGAAAAGTAACATAAAACGAAAAATCAGTTTGTTAACGTTTCCTACTGGGGAATCAAATAACATTTAACCAATCACAAGTTTGTGATTTTCTTGTGGTTAACTTTCTCCTAATCATGTTTTCTATCACTCTCCATCAGAACATAACCCTTTGTTTTCTCTTCCATGTCCATGTTTTCCTACATGGAATCCTAGTATGGGTTAACTCGGGTGTCCTTTGTACTTCCCTTTCTTTCTTTTAAAGTGACAGTTTAATTTACTCCTTTTCTGTTGTGGGGCTTTCAATGAAGTTTCCAAGACCAATTTTAAAATTGCGAGGAAGCCATTCCCAAAAAGAGGGAAGGATATAACATCCCAAGTAAATAACGAATATTCATTTTTCATATTTATTAATATATGTGTTTAAAATATTAATACTACTTTAAATTGAATTCTATTCTCGATGGAGTACCCAATACACAATAACGAGTTTCTTTGAAATCTTACGTTGCACTCTAATAATAAAATAATACTATTTTAAATGGCAGTTAACGCCTAGCCGTTGTATTTGTGGGAATGAATAGAAATAACTAAAATATTATTTATATGTTTGTTAAATGTTTTTACATTTATACAATAAAAGATAAATTCTTAAAATAAGAAATGAATTCAATTTTAAGCATTAATACTTTAAAATTCACTAAAAGGTCAATTTATCACCTTTTGATGTTGAATCATATTTAATATAGTTTTAGTCACTATTATACATTCTATTGGACCAAATAAAATTCTTTTTTAAAATTTTGACTTCAAAAATTACTTTGAGTAATTTTTTGGTATTTTTCCGATAAAGTTCATTTTTTAATGAATAGTGAAAAATGTTGCATTTTAATTGAAACCATATTTTTAATATAATTTATATATATATTATTAGATTATATTCTGAATTGGTTTTAAAGTCCAATTATAATATATTTTTACCATTTAATCCAATAGGGGTCATTGAAATTAAATTCACTTTGAAATTGGACTTAAACTAGTGTCAATCTTTTGATATATATTATTTCATAAAAACAGGATATTTGTTCTAACAACGAGAATTAATTATTAAAATAATTAATGCAACTTATATGTTTTGAATTTTTTAAAATAGAAATCTTTTTTGAATTTGTAATTTTAAATATATCTTTGGGTGAATTTTTAATATTTTTCTGAAAAACATCATTTTTTGATGAATAGTGAAACCGGTAAGTTGTAGTTAAAAAACTGATTTTTCATTTTAGAGAAACATTACCACTTATGTGATTTTAATTTCAAAAAAACGACATACATGGTTTCATTAGGATGTATAATTTTGTTTAATGGGATTAAAATAATTTTTTTTGAATAGTAACATTAAAGTTTTATTAATCGTGATTAAAGGTAATTAGTGTAATTTAAGATAAAGATAATGTTATAAAATATGAAATGACCATGAAACATGTCCTAACTCTATTGGATGAGTCATGTTCAACTAATAAAATCCATGTGTCAACTTGGGGACCCCATGGAGCCACTTATGTAGGAAATAACATTAATAACTTTTTATTTAAAGTTAAAATTAAAATGTCACAAAAATGTATTGTTTTACAAAATCATTTTTTACATTGGGATAGACAAGTCATATTTTTTACTATAAATATTTATTATAAATATAAATATATTTTCTACATCATGAATTTTTTTTATAATTTTTAGACATTAAAAAAGGTAATTCAACTATGAAACCGTTATGATGTAGTGATTACCTCATAAATGAACGATTTAAATAAAATGAGAAGATAGGGTAACATCTAAATCATAGACTTGTCACAATACTATTGAATGAGTGAATTTATAAATATTATCTGATTATACAATAAATATATCCTTTTGGGACCTTTTAAATCCGAAAATCATTTTATAATAAAGTAATATTTTATAACATTCCAAGAGTGACCTTCCTCTTCTCTTATAAAAGGCCCCCACCTCTACCACATTACCCACACCTCTAAAGCCATTGGCTAGGACAATCTCTACACATTTTTTCTATCCATATCCCTCTCCTAATCCTAGAATCCATCCCTTAGTCATAATGCTCTTCAAGAAACCGTTTTGGTTCAAACCAATGGGAGTTACCCGATTTAAAGGTAAAGTATTCCCTAATGTTCTTTTGTTTTATTTTTCTTCTCCAAAACCCTAAAATATTTTTATTACTTTCATTTGTAACAAAAAAAGTATCTTAAATATAATAGGATGTTTTTATGAGAAATATTCTAGCTACAATTACACACACCTCTGCCTAATGGTTAATAAACATACAGTTTCTGTGGATGACGAATTATTGCCTCATGAAACGATGATTGTTCTATCTTCTCCTACCACCTCTCCTGGTGGCCATTATGATTTAACTCTTTTTATATGATAAATATTATATTTATTTACTCTCTATGATTTTGTATTTTATATTTAAAACATACTTTTATGCTTTTCATGTTGTGAAAATGTGATAATTTCGTACGAGGAAGTGTGGACTACCTCCCCCTCAAGTGATGTGATTCGATCATGCAATACATGGAATGTATAAAGAATGAGATTAATGAACATATGTGACCTATATAAAATATATATTATACTGTAATTATAATATATAACTATCACATTTATTTTTAATTCCATTAATATGACATAGAAATGGAAGTAGCATTCTTGCGTACGTACGACCTAACATCTCAATGAACGGTGCATTTAAATTATTTTTAACTCCAAATGTTATGGAATAGTATAAAATGAATATTTAATGCATATATATGATATTTAAATCATTAATACAATTCTGGAGATGATTTAATTATAACTACATGGATAATCATTTTCAAACAAGTTCATTTCTTACTCATGTACCAAACATCGACAAAGACGTCGGATATGAACTCACATTAATAACCAATTATTATAACATTATAATATGTGATATGAACTTAATAATAATATTTAAAGGAGAAAATTAAGTAATTATAAATTGACAAAAGTTTATTATTCCGGAATATAATGAAACGAACAAGACAAGCCGGACATGAGGTAAGGGATCCTACCTCTCTCTTTCTTTTTACGTACTCTTTTTTATGAAACTTAATTTAATCTCCTCTTAATTATTCTGGGGGATGTTCTTTGATATTCCACTTGCTGTAAATTTTATTTTAATATTATGAGAGACCCTATTTTATCTCATCAATCTATTTTTGGATGTTTCAAGTGGCATCTTTAGGCTAGCGTGTTTTCGTAAGGGATTGTTCATCACACTTTTATTCCCGTGGGATTTATGCTACATTTGCCACCATTTCCATTTAGTGGGGCATTTACTACCAATTATTATAATCTTTGTGTAATATATTTTCCTTTATGAGTATTTACATCAATGTTGTATAGTCTTTATTTCATGGGGTTTATGTTTCGATAGTTACCCAAGTCGGTAAGGGAACCTTTCACCCCCTTTTTTAGAAGACTTCTTTTTGTTATGTCATTTAACTTACTTCTTGTTATGTTGAGAAATGTTCTTCTATATCCTTATTGATATCAATATAATTTCCAAGTGATGAGATACCATTTTCTCTCTCATCAACTCATTTTCTGAATTTTAATGTGACGCTGTTACACAGTCTAATTTTTACAAGGGAACATCTTAACTCAATTTCAATTATTTGGGTTAAACATGTACTTCATGATTTTGTCAGGCTATGAATATGTGTGGATAAAATATGATTGTTATACACTTAATATACACTTATATTTGATGTATTTATATTTGTCACACATATTTATGTCTTTTCTTTATCCTTGCTCTAATGGCATGATCCTTGATTGGGATTACATCTCAATTTCTTCTCATTGAGGAATTTCTTAATGATATTCACTTTTATTCTTTTATAAAGTGTATATACATCCCCTTTGACTTTCCATATCTGTATTATGTCTATAAAAAAGTCATTTAAATGTTTTTAAAATGGTATACATTCATGTGTCTTATAATTTAAATGTTCAAAATGGAAAAGGACTTTTTTATTAAAACATCGTTTTAAATGGTTTTAATTATTTATTCTTTTAAAAATTTATCATCCATGTCCATGTTTTAGAAATGGCCTAAAGGAATTATTTATATGGAAATGAATGTTTTAAAACCCTTTCAAATTTTTCAATGTGGTATGGGACACTTTGATTCTAAAATTACCTTTAATTATCTTCGTTTAATATTTTCAAAGTATAAAGGGATTTTTCTCTCATAGAGTTTTAATGATTTTATTAGAAGTTTTTATTTATGATAATACCATGATGTGATATCTTGTGATTGAATTGTGTAAATTTTATGTTTCTTTTATGCATGTTTTATGTGTTTTCATTTTGTTATGGTTCTTTGGAAATGTTTATGAAATCGGGTGGTTCCGTGATAAACTAAGGGTGGGAGAGCCCAATATAGCTCTCCAATGAATTGGGTAACGTGAATGAGTTAAACGGTAAAGTTTCTCTGAAGAGATTTAGGGAATATACTGTGATGGGAATTCCAAAAGTAACCATGATGGTTACTCCCTATAGAAGAATGTTATGAATGCCTCAAGTTACCTTTACGTCTTATGATTTCAATGAGTTATTCATAAATCTTATGATTTAATGAGGTATGTTATAGTGATTATGGTTTATGATTAATGTATGATTTCATTTATTATTATGTAGACATGGACTAATGATTTCATTCCGTATTGTTACAACCCTTACTGATCTTTTTATGATCATCCCATTTTTTCAAAATGTTTTTCACAGGACATAATGTGGAATAGGGTCAAGGATGGGATCAAGGAAATGTCATGTTGTCTAAAACAAGAACTAGGCATGACTCTTTTTTTCATGAGTTTTTATTTTGTGAAAAAATTGAAACTGAGTAGATCTGCCTACTTTTTAATCATTGAGATGTAATAGTTATGTCCTAATTCTCTAAAATTCTATACCTGAAAATATCCTCAACGTGAATTATTAATTTATTTCAGGAATATGTATTGTTATAAGGTTGGGTCCTTATAGTTGGTATCAGAGGTCGGTTTATACATCTTTATGGATTAGGAGTTGTAGTTAAACACATGATTAGTGAGTATGTTTACTATCTTAGTTAAATCCTTGTTTTATAACTTATTCAGATTAAGGAAATGGAATGAGGAGGATCTCAAACGACATTCATATCTCTTCCTGATGACTTGCTTGCAATAAGTATTACAAAGTCATGTTCGGATGATTGTAAAACTTTTTCTAGCATACAACTCACTTGAAAGAAGCTGTTTGAGATATCAAACACCTCCACTATACATCGTTATCATCGTGGATCATGGGTTGTTTTTAGACAAATCATATTTTCACAATATTCTCATATTTTCAAGAAATGTAGATATTATCAAGGCATTTTCAAATATTTTACCTTATCACATGATTATGAATCATTTTATTATTTTAAAGATTGTGCTGAAGAAGGAGACCCTTGTGCAACCTATTTATATTCTCTTTTAAAATATAGTCTCTCATCAAATACCTATAGTATTCTAAAAGGACCATTAATTGAATATTTCAACTCAAATTCAGTCAGATTATTTTATAGAAATCATGTATTATCAGATGTTTTGAAATTATATGTCATACATGATTATTTTCCAAAAAAAATTTCTGTGAACACCCATATGACCCATGTTATACAAGGTGTATTTCTATGGAGGAAGCAAATGATTTTGAAGTATCTCTAAGTCATTGTTGCAATGCGTGGACCTTCTACCTACGTGAACAGGATGACGATGAAACCAAATGGACACCATGATCAAGGTATGATGTTCTTCATTTTTCGGAATCATTTAATTTTATCTTATGGTGGTGAAATAAGACTTCAAGGATTATGTTGTTGATATCTTAATGAATTTGGATGAAAATGGGAGGTAAAAAAGAAAACATTTAGGTTAAAACATGTTAGGGTTATTATTTTTAGATTTATAAAAAGGAAAACCCATAAGATGGGTGACAACCCATCGCATCCTGCAAGGCCACATGAATCAAACCCACAACCGAAGGGAGACAAGGGCGTATGGCCTACCACAAGCCTACATGAAGTCCCTGGTTAGTATGACATATACATTATAGTTATATAATTTTAAGAATCAAGAATAAGTTTATTTTGGGTTATCTAGGAAAATATTGACCTATCATGGAGGATATATGATTAGGTTAATTACATATCAATATGAGTCTTTAAGAGAAACTGAGGTTATTTAGAGATAAATGTTGATTTTAACTTGGAAGACTATATGATTAAATCATACAAATATTTGGGTTTCAATCTTAGTTTGTTTTACCTTGATGAATTTTATGGAAAAATTGTTTATCGAATGGTCTTCGTTAAACATTGGGTTTTGTTTGAAAAAATTTGGATATTAAGAATAGATTTTATTTTTATAAAGGATTATCATTTTTGGGGATTGTATGATATTTTAAAAACCTTTTTGGTTTTGGTTTTGGTTCTGGTCTAAATACATGGGAAGTATATAGTTCACATTTGTGGATTAGGTGATTCACTAGAAGTTGATTATAGTGCTCATAATGTGAACACGTTTTCTTAAATATTCATCTTTTGGAGAAAAAATGATTTTGTGTAAGAATTCTAGAAAAAGTTAACAGTCTATATGTTAATTAAGTACGTTCCCTTATGATTTATTTAATCTCATATATAAATTCCACAATTAAAAGTAACATAAAACAAAAAATCTGTCCGTTAACGTTTCCTATTGGGGAGTCAAATACCATTTAACCCATCACAAGTTTTTGATTTTCTTGTGGTTAACTTTCTCATAATCATGTTTTCTATCACTCTCCATTAGAACATGACCCTTTGTTTTCTCTTCCATGTCCATTTTTTCCTACATGGAATCCTAGTATGGGTTAACTCGGGTGTCCTTTGTACTTCCCTTTCTTTCTTTTAAAGTGACAGTTTAATTTACTCATTTCCGTTGTGGGGCTTTTAAGGAAGTTTCCAAGACAAATTTTAAAATTGCGAGGACGCAATTCCCAAAAGGGGGGAAGGATATAACATCCCAGGTAAATAACGAATATTAATTTTTCATATTTATTAATATATGTGTTTAAAATATTAATACAACTTTAAATGGAATTCTATTCTCAATGGCGTACCCAATACAAAACAATGAGTTTCTTTGAAATCATACGTTACACTCTAATAATAAAATAATACTATTTTAAATGGTAGTTAACGCATAGCCATTGTATTAGAGGGAATGAATAGAAAGAACTAAAATATGATTTTATATGTTTGTTAAATGTTTTTACTTTTATCCAGTAAAAGATAAAATCTTGAAATAAGAAATGAATTCAATTTTAAGCATAAATACTCTAAAATTCAATAAAAGGTCGATTTATCACCTTTTGATGGTGAAACCTATTTAATATAGTTTTAGTCACTATTATACATTCTATTGGGCCAAATAAAATTCTTTTTTAAAATTGGGACATCAAAATTTACATTGTGAAATTTTTTGGTATTTTTTCGATAAAGTACATTTTTTTAAGGAATAGTGAAAAATGTTGCATTTTAATTCAAACCATCTTTTTAATATAATTTATATATATATATGATTAGATTATATTCTGAATTGGTTTTAAAGTCCAGTTATAATACATTTTTACCATTTAATCCCATAGGGGTCATTGGAATTAATTTCAATTTAAAATTGGACTTAAACTAGTGTTAATCTTTTGATATATATTGTTTCATAAAGACATGATATTAGTTCTGATGACGAGAAATAAATATTAAATTAATTAATTCAACTAATATGTTTTTAATTTTTTAAAATAGACATCTTTTTTGAATTTGGAATTTTAAATATTGCTTAGGGTGAATTTTTGGTATTTTTCTGAAAATCTTCATTTTTTGATGAATAGTGAAACCACTAAGTTGTAGTTAAAAAACTGATTTCTCATTTAAGAGAAACATTACCACTTATGGGATTTGAATTTCAAAAATATGACATACATGGTTTCATTAGTATGTATAATTTTGTTCAATGGGATTAAAATAATTTTTTGGTGAATAGTAACTTTAATGTTTTATTAATCGCGATTAAAGGTAATTAGTGTAATTTAAGATAAAGATAATGTTATAATAATATGAAATGACCATGACACATGTCCTAACCTTATAGTATGGTTCATGTCGGACCACTAAAATCCATGTGTCAACTTGGGGACCCCATGGAGCCACTTTTGTAGGAAATAACATTAATAACTTTTTATTTAAATTTAAAATTGAAATGTCACAAACATGTATTGTTTTACTAAAACAATTTTTACATTGGGTTAGACAAGTCATATTTTTTACTATAAATATTAGTTAGAAAGATAAAAATATTTCCTACATCATTAATGTTTTTTATAATTTTTAGACATTAAAAATGGTAATTTATTTATGAAACCGTTATGATGTAGTGATTACCTCATAAATGAACGATTTAAATAAAATGAGAAGATAGGGTAACATATCAGTCATAGAATTGTCAAAATCCTATTAAATGAGTGGATTTATAAATATTATCATCTTAGCCTCGAAATATATCCTTTTGGGACATTTTAATTCCAAAAATCATTTTATAATAATGTAATATTTTATAACTTTCCAAGAGTGCCCTTCCTCTTCTCTTATAAAAGGCCCCCACCTCTACCAACTTACCCACACCACTCAAGCCATTGGCTAGGCCAAGATATGCACATTTTTTCTATAAAAATCCTTCTCCTCATCCTAGAATCCTTCCCTTAGTCAAAATTCTCTTCAAGAAACCCTTTTGGTTCAAACCAATGGGAGTTACCCAATTTAAAGGTAAAGTATTCCCTAATGTTCATTTGTTTTATTTTTCTTCTCAAAAACCCAAAAATAATGTTATTCCTTTAATTTGTAACAAAAAAAGTATCTTAAATATAATAGGATGTTTTTATGAGAAATATTATAGCTATAATTACACACACCTACATCTAATGGTTAATGAACATACAGTTTCTGTGGATGACGAATTATTGCCTCATGAAACGATGATTGTTCTATCTTCTCCTACCACCTCTCATGGGGGCCATTATGATGGAACTATTTTTGTATGATAAATATTATATTTATTTCCTCTCTATGATTATGTATTTTATATTTAAAACATACTTTTATGCTTTGCATGTCGTGAAAATGTGATAATTTCATACGAGGAAGTGTGGACTACCGCCCCCTCAAGTGATGTGATTCGTTCATACAATACATGGAATGTATAAAGAATGATATTAATTAACATATGTGAAATATATGAAATATATATTATACTGGAATTATAATATATATCTCTCACATTTATTTTTGATTCCATTAATATGACAAAGAAATGGAAGTAGCATTATTTCGTATGTACGACCTACCGTCTCAATGAACGGTGCATTTCATTTCTTTTTAACTAAAATTGTTATGGAATAGTATAGAATGAATATTTACTGGATATATATGATATTTAAATCATTAATACTATTCTGGAGATGATTTACTTATAACTACATGGACAATCATTTTCAAACAAGTTCATTTCTTACTCATGTACCAAACATCGACAAAGACGTCTGATATTGACTCACATTAATAATCAATTATTATAACATTATAATATGTGATATGAAAATAATAATAATATTTAAAGGAGAAACTTAATGAATTATAAATTGACCAATGTTTATTATTCCAAAATATAAATAAACGAACAATACAAGTCGAACATGAGGTAAGGGATCCTACCTCTCTCTTTCTTTTTACGTACTCTTTTTTATGTAACTTAATTTAAGCTCCTCTTTATTATGTTGGGGGGATGTTATTTTATATTACACTTGCTATAAATTGTATGTTAATATGATTAGAGACCCTATTTTATCTCATCAATCTATTTTTGGATGTTTCAAGTGGTGTCGTTAGGCTGGCGAGTTTTCGTAAGGGATTATTCATCTCACTTTTATTCCTGTGGGATTTATGCTACATTTTCCACCATTTCCTTTGAGTGGTGTATTTAATACCAATTATTATACTCTTTGTGTAATATAATTTCCTTTATGAGTATTTACATCAATGTTGTATAGTATTTATTTCATGGGGTTTATGTTTCGAAAGTTACCCAAGTCGGTAAGGGAACCTTTCACCCTCTTTTTTTAGAAGGATTCTTTTTGTTATGTCTTTTAAATTACATCTTGTTATGTTGAGATATGTTCTTATAAATCCTTATTGATAAAAATATAATTTCCAAGTGATGAGATACCCTTTTCTCCCTCATAAACTCATTTTCTGAATTTTAAAGTCATGTTGTTACACTGTCGAATTTTTGCAAGGGAACTTCTTAACTCAATTTCAATTCTTTGGGTTAAACATGTACTTCTTGATTTTGTCATTCTATGAAAATTTGTGGATAACATATGATTGTTTTACACTAAATATCCACTTATATTTGGTGTATTTATATTTGTCACACATGTTTCTGTCATTTCGTTATCCTTGCTCTAATAGCATGATCCTTGATAGGGATTACATCTCAATTTCTTCTCATTGAGACATTTCATAATGTTATACACTTTTATTATTTTATAATGTGTATATAAATCCCCTTTTACATTCTATATCCTTATTATTTTTAAAATAAATTCATTTAAATGTAGTGAAAACGGTCTACTTTCATGTGGCTTATATTTTAAATGTTCAAAATGGAAAAGGAATCATTAATTAAAACATAATTTTAAATGGTTTTAAATATTTATTCTTTTAAACTTTTATCATCCATGTCAATGTTTTAAAAATGGTTTTAAGGATTTATTTATTTGGAAATGAATGTTTTAAAACCTTTTCTAAAGTTTCAAAGTGGTATGGGACACTTTGATTCTAAAATTGCTTTTAATTGTCTTTTTTAATATTTTCAAAGTATAGAGGGATTTTTCCCTCATAGAGTTTTAATGATTTTATTAGATGTTTTTATTTATGATAATATCATGATGATATCTCTTTTGATTGAAATGTGGAAATTTTATGTTTCTTTTATACATTTTTTTAAGTGTTATGATTATGTTATGGTTCTTGGGCAATGTTTATGAAATTGGGTGGTTCGGTGATAAACTAAGGGCGGGTGAGCCCAATATAGCTCTCACATGCATTGGGTAACGTGAAGGATTTAAAGGGTAAGGTTTCTCTGAATATATTTATGGAATATACTATGATGGGTATTCCAAACGTAACCATGAGGGTTACTCCCTACGTAAGAATTTTATGAATGCCTCAAGTTACCCTTATGTATTATGATTTCAATGAGTTTTTCATAGATCTTATTTTTTTAATTAGGTATGTTGATGTGCTAATGTTTTTTGAGTAAATTATGATTTCATTTATTTTTATGTACATAGGGACTAATGTTTTCATTCCGTATTTTTATAACCCTTACTGATCTTTTTATGCTCATCCCATGTTTTTGAAATGTTTTTCACAGGACATAAAGAGGAATAGGGTCAAATATGGGACTAAGGAAATGTCATTATATCTAAAACAATAACTAGACATGACTCTTTTTTTCATGAGTTTTCATTGTGTGAAAAAATGGAAGATGAGTAGATGTGCTTACCTTGTAATCTTTGAGATGTAATAGTTATGTCCTAATTCTCTAAAACTATAAAACTGAAAAGATCCTCAATGTCAATTATTCATTTAATTCAAGAATATGTATTTTAATAAGGCTAGGTCCTTGTATATTGTGTCAAATGCATAGATGTTACACATTTTATATTTCAGACAAAATATAAAACATAGTAATGGATAGAGTTTGGCATCCTCAAACTCATTCAATGAATTGGACTTCATATCAATGGAAAAGAAATATAATAAAAATGATATCAAATTCTAATTAAGATTTACACATTATGGAATATATCAAGATTAAATAAATATTAATTAATATTTTAAGGAATATAACTGAAATAAAAATTTATTTAATGAATAACATGAGAATTAATTAAATATATAGATAATTAAAAATTTTAAAAAATTATTTATAATAATAACATAATTCAACTTAAAGGAAATTAATTATATTTTACATCATCATCTCAAATATCATGATATTTATATCATAAAGGACATGTTCCATGACTATTAAAAACTATGTATAAAAACAAATTTTATTTGTAAAATTGATTTGTCTCAAGAAACCTATTGATTCATATCAGGGCAATATAATTATTATCCTAAACCATATCTATATTTCTAATGAATTTATTATACATTAAATTATCTATTAAATTCATGAACAATATTCTTTATTAATAAATTTATGTATTTAATAAATAAGTTGTATAAAAAATACTATTCTAGTTATTAAAAAAATTCAATGTAAAAAATCCATATGCAAAAATGATATATGATATATGAAATAATGATATCCCTAATAAAGAATATGTATATTTAAGGGAAATTTATTGTATAATGATTATATTAAAGTGAATGATTCATACTTGGATAATTACAAAAATAATAATAAGAGAAAATAGATGAACTTTGTTTCACCCACAATATGGATTTTGTATAAAAATCGTTTCCATTGGATGAATATAGTGAAGGAAGTGAAAATTTGAAATAATCATTACTAAAAAAAATTTATTTGTAAAACCATTGAAAATATGTAGAATAATATAAAAATATAAAAATATTTATAGTGAATGGGATGTCTATTATCAACATATATATTAAAAATATTCATTTTGACATTTTAGAAAGGAAGTAAAAATTGTACATTTTAGAACAAATTATAAATATTATTTTCAAAATATTTTTATAATTCAAGGATATATTAAAATTTCTTTGATAAATAATTTGAGAAAATAAAATGACTTTTGAAAACTAATTTTTCAAAACAATGATTGGGCATGAAATTATAACAGATTAAAAGTGAAACAAAATCAATAATATTTTAATAATTTAATTTCCTCAATGAAGTACCAAATCCTGGAAATTTTTTCAATTTTTTGAGACTACATAAAAGGCTAGACTATATGATAAATAATGTATCTTATTAAGGAAAAATCATTAGATATATTTTACAAAAATGAAATCATTCCCAAAAGAATTTGAGATTGTAAAATAGATTCTTACCTATTTGGAAACATTTTAACTATAAACCCTTTAAAGAATATATATTAATATTAACATAAATCAACTTGAATAAATATTTATTTCTTCCAAACACAAAAATGGGGGATTATATACAACACATGAAAGTGAATAGGTTTATCAAATGAAATATGTCTCAATGAAATGTAAATTGAGATTAAATCCATTATGTCATGCTTCCCTCTAGATGGGAATTATTTAAATTCATATAAAAGAATTTTATGAATTTTATTAATTTATAATAGAACTATATAAATATTTATTATATCATATATTATCCTTTTATAACATATTACAACCTTTTCATTGATAATAATTAATTATAACAATTTTTGTAGGTGTTAACAGCTACTCTTTATTATGAATGGTTTATCATTGATGTTATGGTTATTATACATATTATATATATTCATAATCTAAATAATAATATTACTTTTATAAATATAAAATAAATTCATTGGGGTCATTTTTTGAACAATTATTGACTATTATACAAGGAAAATTAATTTTATTTCTTTATGGATATAGTAGGTCAGATGTACGCATGAGCGAGGACGTAGTTAAATTTATTGGTTATGGGAAATTTATTGGATGATATTTAAAATTAAAAAATTAATATATTTTCATAAGATTCATAAATATGAATTATTTCTATCACTATGACAATACAAGTGATTTGATGATGGAAATGAAAATACATTATCATGTGAGGTGGTGGTCCACCATACCCATGAGTGGTGTATTTGTATCCAATTTGAGGAAGAAGGTGATAGATAAAAATTATTCCATAAAAATAATAAAATATTATTATATGGTAGATTGTTGTGTTATTATATTTTAATTTTTAATGCCTAATTGAAGGTGGTGATAAAAGTAAAAAAAGTTCTTATTGATGAAATTACAACTCCGTAGAAAAACCACATTATGATATATTAGAAATGTTCAAATGGATGTTATTTTATTCTTAAAAATCATCTACACAGTTTATACTAATGTTGGTGAGATATTTTGGTCGAGTACGGTTGAGATATATGGCTTGGGAGGTGTTAAGAAGTGAGGGTCGGGTGCCCATTTATAGTTAAGATGTGTGGAATTCCTCTAATTTTATGATGGTTTTAAATAATGTCATGTTACATTCATAGGAATATGTCTCTAAAATGAGATAATATTTTATGGGGGAAAAACCATTGATTTTCTGTTATGTGTGATGTGATATTTTCGATGAAATCGAGTTGCAAACCCCCTTTTGGGATGAGGGCCCATTGCAAATATTCGGTCACATAAAACTATGTTGCCACAAATAGTTTATTTAATGATCCAGTCACAGAAAATATTTCTTTCGATGGGAAGCAGGCCCATTACACATAGATCATTGATTACATACATTATATAAACATGAACCTTTTGTGATAGGTCCGTCACAATAAATTTATTGCGATGGTAAATCAAACCATCACAAAAAAATATTATATATATATATATATATAATCTATTTGTGATGGTCCCCCCATCGCAAAATGTCTCATCTTCAATACTTAATAAAAGAAAAAATATTTATATTTATATTATTAAAAAATTTAAAAAAACTAAAAAAATTAAAAAAATTAAAATTATCAATATTTTAAATTTCTCAATAAAATAAAAAATATTAATAAAATTATGATTAATGAAAAAAAATAATAGTAATATTATTAAAATAATGAATAAATTTTAAAAATATTAAAATTCCCAATATTAAGAAAAATATATAAAAAATCAAAAAATATTATTATTATTATTATTATTAGAAATATAAACAAACATTAAAAAATATAATACTAATAATAAATAATAAAATAATAAAATATTAACAATAATAAAACATATTTATTAAATATTTGAACCAATATAAAACACACAAAATATAAATAATACATATTATAAAAATTGATCAGTTCAAATGTTTTTTAACAGAACAAATTAACATTGGGGGTTGTCTTCTAGGGGAGCTGGAGGAGCTGTAGGAGATGGTGAATGAAACTTTGTCCCTAAACTACGAGTCAGACGTCCCAGGTACACTATCAGATCATGCTACTATTGTTGACATCGACGCATGTCCCTCTAATGATGTTGTTGCTGCGATCGACACAGGTTATCCTTGTTCTCCTCCTGCTGCTGCTGCTGTCATCAATGCATGTCCACTTAATTTTGCTACTGCTTCTGTAGCTACAACTGACACATCTCTTCCAATTTCTTCTTCAAACTCTCTATAAGCTCAGTTTGAGCTCGCAACTACTTCTCTTGATACTATTTATTACTATTTATGACTATATATTTTTATTTATTTCTATTTAGTAGTATTTATTACTATTTATTACAAATTATTAGTATAAATTTCTATTTATTACTGTTTATTTGTATTTATTATAATTTATTATAATTTATTTTTATTTATTTTTATTTATTAGTATTTATTAGTATTTATTAGTATTTATTACTATCAATTAGTATTTATCAGTATTTATTCGTATTTATTAGTATTATTTAGTATTTATTAGTATTTATTAGTATTTATTAGTAATTATAACAATATATTACTATTTATTACTAAATATTACTTAATATTACTAAATATTACAAATATCAATTTTTATTTCTATTTACTTCTATTATTTACTATTTATTACTATTTCATTTTACATCGTACTATTTATTAGTATTTATTACTAATTATGACTAATGATTACTAATTATTACTAATTATTACTAATTATTAATCATTATTACAATTTATTACTATTAATTACTATTCTATTAATAATTTTTACTCATTATTACTATTTATTACTATTTATTACTAATTATTACTAATTATTAAAAATTATTACTAATTGTTATTATTACTAATTATTACTAATTATCACTATTTATTACTATTTATTTTTATTTATTAGTATTTAATAATATTTATTACTATTTATTACTATTTATTAGTATTTATTAGTATTTATTAGATTTTATTACTATTTATTACTATTTATTACTATTTGTTAGTATTTATTGTTATTTATTACTATTTCTTAGTATTTATTAGTATTTATTAGAATTTATTAGTATTTATTAATATTTATTAGTATTTATTACTGTCTATTAGTATTTATTACTATTTATTACAAATTATTAGTATTTATTACGATTTATTACGATTTATTACTATTTATTAGTATTTATTAATCATAATTTGAATTTATTAATATTTAGTATTATTTATTAGTATTTATTAAAATTTTATAGTATTTATTTCTATTTATTAGTATTTAATTCTATTTATTACTATTTATTTCTATTTATTCCTATTTACTACTACTTATTTATTATTTATTAGTAGTTTTTTGTATTTATTACTATTCATAAGTATTTATTAATATTTATTAGTATTTATTACTATTTATTGGTATTTAATAATATTTATTAGTAATTATTACAAATTATTACTATTTATTAAAAAATATTACAAATTATTAATATTTATAAATATTTATTAGAATTTGTTACTATTTATTGGTATTTATTATTATTTATTAGTATTTATTACTATTAATGAGTATTTTTAATACTAATTGTTAGTATTTATTACTAATTTATAGAATTTAATACTATTTATTACTATTCATTAGAAAATATTACTATTTATTACTATTTATTTGTTTTTATTACTAAATATTAATATTTAATAATATATCTTACTAATTTAGAATATTTATTACTATTTTTTTCTTATTATTACTAATATGAGTTAATTACTATTAATTAATAAAAGATACTGCTACCAATTACTAATTACTGGAAATTATTTACAAACATTACAAATTTTCATTAATAAATTTTTATTATAACTAATTACATATAATTAATACTAATAAATGAATTTTATTATTACAAATAATTACTTATGAAAAAGAAAATTTAAATCTAACTTAATTACTACTAATCTACAACAATTAAAAATATTATAAGGAATGAAAATATATACTAAATTTAATAAAACAGAAATACCTTTAATCTTGATCTCTTATAATGGCACGCGGCTTCACAACTTTATCATTAAAAAAAATAACTCTAAAAAAAATTTTACTCTAAAATTAGAGTTTACAGAAGTAGAGGAACATGAAATTCAGGTAGAGGGAAGAAAAAATATAGGAGGTATATATAGGTTAGATTACATGCTATGAGATTTTTGGCGATGGGAATCCCATCAAAAAAAGTACTAATTGCGACATGTCCCGTCATAAATTCCTTTTTCCGCATTAATTACCATCGGTGGTAAAAATGTTATTTGCAACTCGGCCCATCCCAAAAAGCAAACTGACGATACACTTTTTTCAATGGGACAACATTCTTTCCAAAATATGATTTTACCACTGCCAGTTATTTGCGACCGGTCCGGTCGAAAATACCCTCTGAGGGTCGAACTAGTTGCGCCGGGGGATTCTCCCGTCGCAACAAGTTATTACCGCCTCCTGACAATTGCGACGGGCGGTGCCAACCTATTGCAAACACTCTTTATGGTGGTTTGGCGTGCATACCGGGCCTTTCCACACATAACTTTTTTGTGGAGGGGTGCCTATTCCCATCTCAAATAATTTGATATTTTTAACGGGTTGGTCATCCTGTCAAAAAATAACCTCTTTGACGGAGTATTTGGGACGAGATTTATTCCCATCACAAATAATTATTTTTCCCGTAGAGATAATAATATTATAAATAAAACTAAACCATGGGGTCTTAGTAAGTTGTTTAGGTTATTTTTATCATTATCTTTATATATTACCCCCAGTAAACCCATTTTACATTAACCATGGTAATTATTGACTACTATTTTTCGAGTTCATTATTAAAAAAATATGGTGAACCTTTTCTCACATTTAAATTATACTAATTAAAAAAATGGAGTCCAGTCATTTAAATCAATTTCACAAATTGTTACAATTTTGTTTAATAACAAATTGAAAAATCACGTCAAAAAGGGTTTTTTCATGAAATGGAATTTTTGGAATAAGATGATCTTGTACTAACCATATGAATAGTAACATTCCTTACGTGGATTTCCATCCATATATTTTTAAATATAATTTATAGATTTTTTTAAATAATTCATCCTTAAAGATTATTCTAATTTATTAAAACGGACACACATTAAGACATGAAAAATTGAATTTTGAAAAAAAAAATTGTTCATACCACTAATTTATCTTATCTATATTTCTATAAAATTTATCATCAATTATGTTTTAATTTTATATATTATAAAACATTATTATAAATAAAAGAAGGGATATTTTATAAAGAAATAATCAATTATTCCAAAAAAATATTATTCATAATAAAAAATTTAAAAAATTCATGTTATGATAATACTATCATAGAATGTTTAAAATTGATATTTATAATAAAATATTAGAATATTTATGACATAAAAAATTGAAATATGTATTATTTATAGTTTTATTAAAATATAAAATATAATTGTGACTCATGTTTTATAGGAAATTTGAAATGATATAATTCAACAGTAATTAAATATTATAAACACTTAGAATGTGTATAGTCTTGGTGAAATATTGGTCCTTGATGGATGATACGAATATCACTAGAAGGTATAATTTTTTAGGTTAAATTTTTCTTTTCATTCAAGTTACTTTTTAATTTATAAACACATTATGGATGAGTGGGAACCTATATAGTCCATGACCCAATAATTAATGGACATATGAGATGGGCGAGCCATTCACGTCTAATTTCATTCTATTTGATGCATTCTAGTTAAATAATATACAAAAGGGATTGAGTAACTCTATATCCAGATCATATTTGATTAGATCATAAAACTAGTAATCCATCTTGTCCCTTGTTTGGATATAATAATCTAGTTTAATTTTCTATAAATTAAAACCCGTTACATGAATATGGTCTTGTATGTTGATCCACTACATATACTCTTTATTAGTTTCAATAAGTATAAGTCTCTCATCCATCCAATAATCATTCTATTGAATTTCAATGATCAGGATAACATCTTCCAACATAACTTCCTCTGAGTGTAGGATAAGATCCCAGTTTTTGGCAGTATATGAAACCACCTTCATAGTCTCCTCCGTTGACTCATTCATATCATACCCATACAATTTGGTTTCATTAGAATTACAAAAATTATTAATTATCTTAATGATATGAAAAATTGTTCATTCTTCATCACCTTGAGCATTAGCCATGGGTTTAATATCCACCTCCATATTTGATTAAGATTATAGTGTTTCCAAAGGCTTCAGTAAATGTGAGTACTACATGAAGACTTTTGTTTTATTTCCCATCGGAAAAATCTATGTCCCCACATCACAATTTATTTTCAATATATTCTTCGTCCTAGGGTTATGAATAAATTTTTTGATTCGTTCAACAATATTGTTAGTTGATTCTTAGCTAAAATGATCATCATAAAGACCTATACTATAGTAGTTGTGATCATTTTATAGGGTCTTCACTGACATAAATGATTGGATGTTAGCCTGGATATCCTCCCCTTGAACATGGTCCCAATTGTAGAGCTCAATGTACCCAAAATGATTACTAAACAAAAAGATCTGGATGACCCTTCATGACATAGTACTTCATCTAACCTTTTCCCACTCCCCTCTACATTCAAGAGAATCACTACTGGTGGCCTCTCTATAACCATCATATTATGAATCCACCATCACCTTTTACTTTTATTAGTAAACTCAACCTCTTAACTACTCCATGGAGTTTCATTCTTGGTGTTCACATGCACATTATCACCCACTATCTTCATGTATCAAATAAAGCATTAAAATAATTCGACCACCTTTAAAGATGGATGCATCCATTGTGCTTATTTTTTAAGTATGTCATCATTTAATACTCCTAGAACAACATGTTAAGCTAAAATCCCTATGGTTATGATTCCTTATCCATATTTAATGTGTTTTTATGATCCATTGGATAGTGTTGTGTACAATAAAAAATTATTTACTAAGATATTCATTTTTATCACTTGTAATTTATTGTTAACTATTTTATATTTCATAAAGCCGAGGAGATTGGGATTCATATTAACTAAAATGGATGAATCGTATTATAAAATTCATCTATAATATAATCCTAGATACTTGTGTAATTTTTATCACATGATATAATGTATACTTATTATAGATGTTATTGAAGTACATTTATGATATGGTACACTATATATAATTTCCTTAGAAACGTGATATCATGTTTATGGGTACATCCACATCATCCAGATGATTTTTCATTGGTTATAAATCAAATAGTTGATTCATTTATATCATGAAAAAGTTATTTTAATTATGTAAATATTCAATTATAAAATCACATAAACTATTATACATTAAGTCAATATATGTCCTCTACCTTTTAAAGGAAATATGATGCATAACTAACTTCATTAAATGAATGGGGCCTATAAATTGATCACATCCACCTGCTATTTTTGGGATGAAGAGATGATATCTAGAAAAACATAATCCTTCTACTACTTTATTCCCATTTGTCATTAAAGATAATGTTATATCACACCTTTTGTATTTTAGGGATCCCTTCATAGTGTATTGGGATTCTACTGATTGATGTAGAAACTATGATGTTATGAGTATTTTGGTTGTCTCTAATTTACATCTATTAAATAGACTCAATAATGATGGAACTTATTCTAAATGAGGTATGTACACTTGTATTATGATATTCATTTACAAGTTGATTTGAAAATTATCAATCCAAATATTCAGTGGGATTATTCCAATATTAAGAGAATGCAATATTCCATATAAATCCATTATTGGTATCAAATCAACCCAATGATTTTGTAAGAACACATATATCATATGACTTTAATGATAATATAATTATCTATGATATAAAATGGATAATCATTAATGTTTTTATTTATCTTTCATAATATATCATAAGTGTGTCAAAATATTTGGTTAAGCATTTTCAAAATTGTGGAGTATTACTTGTTGAGTAAGAGAATTTTTTTCATATACTAAATTGATTTCATACTATTTAGTAATATATGACAGTTGTTATTGTAGGTAAAAAATTATAATATGTTTTTTGAAAATACAATAACCATATTTTAGTTTTTATTGGTTATATTGTTGATTAATATAAAAAAATTTGTCGAACTATATTGTATGATAGCACATATCATAAAATACAACTAGAAAGTTATGATATCACCTATCATATTTTACTATTTATTCCTTAATGAATTTTGTAGTCACATTATAAATAATAAAATATGATATACACTTAAACTTATAAAATACTATTTTATGTAAAACTAATTTTGGTTTAAATTTTTCATAAAATTTAACTATTATGTTCTTTAAATTGTTAAATTTTATTTCTATATAAAATATTAAATATTCCTACTCATATATCATTTCGGAAAAATATATATAACATTTATTTAATTATTCCTATATCAATTGTCTATATATATAATTTTTATGTGAATTGTTTTTATGGTAAATTTTATGTCATAAATTGGTTCTTATACAATAATCATACCTTGTACTAAATACTAGGAATGAAAATATAGGATAGACTTTTCATCTACCTTTCCTATAAATTTTTATCCAGTTATTAGTATTAATTTAGAAGTTTTTTATATTTTACACATATTAGGAGTTATTATAAGGTTGTAATTATAATCTCCATTGATTAAATTATCATACTTTGGGGGTAATAAGTTAATATTTCTTACTAACATGGATTCTCATACATTAACAAGAAAAATTAGGTAGGTCTATCTATATCGCAAATTTTACTCTTATGTGGACTACTAATTTCATAAAATAATATGCCTTTACATGACGGGGTTCATGTATCTTTTTCATGCAATTAACATGGATTTTTGTAAATATATTTTAGTTTATACTTTATGTTAGTAACACTAACTATGAGTTTTTTAAATATTTACATATTAATATGGTTTTATAATATTAACTTATTAGAGAGAATATGGATTATAAAAATATCATCAAATTAAATCATATAATAAGTAATAAATTGTTAGATAACATATATTTAATATGATGTAATATTTCTGAATATAATATTTATGTTGTGTATATTAAAATAGTAAGTCTAGTGATGAAAACATATCAAATACGTTGTGTGAGATTCCTTCTAATACAAACTCTTTTCTGCACCTTTATCATTATATATGGAAAACCATATATGGTATGAGGCAATAAATTTTATTATATAGGTCGTTTTTATTTTAGGTTATCAAAATTGTTTGGTTACTATGTCTAATGTACTATTTGGATAATATATATCAAGAAAACTATAACCATTATAATAATAGAGGAATCAAGTTTACTGAATCCACATGATGGATTTTTGAAGAGAATTATCCACTCAACTATAAAATATTCATACATAATTAGATTGAAATAATTATTTATTAAATATTTTCAATGTTCATGTTATGAATTTTGATATGATAAGTCATGATAAATTTTTGGATAATTCATCACTATATGGAAATTATTTTTGGGGTAATATTTTTTATTGAGAGTTGTTTAACTGAAATCCATAAAAAAGATATAAAACATGATACTATAAGATATATATGATTTTGTTATAGTATTTGAAATGAATCATAAAGAATATTTTTATTTATTTTATATTTATGAAAAATAAAATAATTCTTTTTTGGTATCTAGGATTGAGATTTTCCCTCAATGACATTCATTCTCAGCATTGGGGTGTGATATAGAATTCTTTTTCTAACTCTAAGTCAGGGATATTAGATGTCAGGTCTGAATCACAAGTTTATGACGTTAAATACAAATATAGAGATTTGATAGAATTAAAAAAATAATAAGAATACAATTATTATAGAAATTATGAAATAGTTATTACATTTAAGTTAATTAATTATGATCTATATATAAATACATGATTAAATATAGAATTATAATGGAGATATTATGTTCTAAGAATATATAAAATTTTATTTCTATATATTATTTAGAACGTATGGAATTTCAATAGAGTTTTATATAAAATTGTTTTTCTATATATATGAATGAAAATAGATTAAATTTTTTAATAATGTGAAGAATGTATATATTCAGTAAATTTATAATCAATTATATAATAAAAATTACAAAAGATCATTTTATTATAACAACATATATGATTAGTATTTTTTATATAGACATATGAATATCAAAAAACATTAAATAATATATATAGATTGATTTTTTGGACTCATTCATTTATAATGTTTTTTGAATAAATGAATATTGGTCATTAAAAAATACCAAAGCACCTATTAGGAGAAAATGTAGTAAGGTAATGGATTATTGTATCTTATACTTTTTATTGTATGTGTACTAATGTGTAATAATAATATTGGCGAGTATATATACTTAGTAACTTCAAATTTTGAAATTACTCTATATGATTATTTTTTTAGCAACCCAATCCCAGATATCTCAATGCTAATGTCTACTACTATTTCATTGGTATTATTTTAAGTAATCAAATCATGATGGACCAAAGAGTTTAGCCGTCTTGGTAAAGAAGATACATACATGACACTTTTGTATAAAATGATCAAGTAATTACAAAATAAATCATTTTTTCTTATTAAATAAATAACATATATTATAAGTTTATTCCATCAAGTATATCCATACATATAATTCATAGTACGCTTCTTGGATTCATGAAAAAAACAAAATAATGGTGAGATCAATTTTTTAGTAAGGGTATGTTATTATGGGAGAAATAAGGAATCACTGAGAATAATAATTATTCTATGTTACATAACATTATAACTAATCTATATAATCAAAAAATCTATGAAGAAAGTGCATAAAAAATATAGAAATGTAATAACTAGAAAAACATGAAATTCAAATAACTATATATGGAAAAATAAATATGTAAATGTATGAAAATAAAATAGATTTAGTTTAATCAATGAATTTAAAATGAAATTTATCTATTGATATGGTGACAAAAAATTGCATGGATAAATAATTACTAAAACAAAATGATAGAAATGATTGATTATTAGATTCTAGGTTTTCCAGCTACATGGTACCATTACCATCCAGACAATTGAAAAGTTGGTCTGCAAATTATCATGAAAAATCTCATCTATAATGGCTAGCCTAATGACACATCCCATGAGTCTACTGATGTATCTATAGGCTATCTGAATACAGGCCCCACCCTTAACGTACCAGCCCAAAACATTCCTAAAATTGGATAATAGAAATAAATAATAGGACTTATAAAATAACCATATTGAGTAAAGAATTATAAATTATTAATATTTGAACAAATAATCAAATATCTATCACAGTAGAATGCTAATAAAAAATGGTATAAAATTTAAGGAATAATAATATTCATGATAGATGACATTGGGTATTAGGGTGAATTAAATTATCATTAAATATTGAATATTTAAAGGGTATTTAATAAATGAACAAGGAAATGAATATAAATACTATCCCTGACCAAAGTAATAAAAATCCACCTAGAGGAAGAATGAGGATCATATCCGTACAACATACCCTAGGTGGAGTAAAATAAATTGTTTTTTTATTAATGTAAATATTATAAAAAGATCATTTAAATATAATGTTGAGGAAAATATCCATTTTATAAATCCATTTCTTTGGAAACCAATCTTATATACCTTTTCATTATAAATTATTCTATAAAACATGAAAATCAATCTTCTAAGTATTTATGGTGGGAAAACTTATACAGGATGTACAATGTAAAAATAATATTAGTTTTTCAAGATAAAAAGGTAACAAAAATGACTTGTTAGGAAAGAGATAATAATTTTCCATTGATGACATTGGTAAAATAAAAAAGGGGTAATGTGGTCATTAAGAATATATTTAATGTAATTTAAAACATATTAATAACACATGTTTTTTAGTAGAAAACATACCCTCCAACCAATGATATAAATAAAGTGTTTTTTCTGAAAAATATTTTCTAAAACATTTTTAGTACCCAGGAGTGAAAAAATGGTACTAATAAATGAAAAATATCATGAATTACAAGATTAGAGATAAATAAAATGGTTTATGTAACAATGGTTACATGATTTTCTCTAATGGAGTTACCAATTAACGTTCATTATATTTATTGTTGAAGAAAATAATTGTCAAACGTTCTAATGTGTCCTATAATGCTTTGAAAAACATTAAATCATAAAACTCATGAATTAATAATAATAAAAATATGTTTTAAATACCACAAATGTAAATAAATTCATTATATAATATATAAAAATGTGAATAAGATCCACCACACAAAATTATCAAGTTTTGAACGTGATATTTATCTTAGAATAATAAAATGCAGAATAAAAACCCCTTACCTTGCACCTAACTTGTCTCGGGTGTCATTATATTCATGAATAAAATATGTATCTTAATTATTTAATTTTATTAGAAAACAATTTGGGTTTACCATTAAATTTATATCACATTTTACTATGTTTTATATAACTACACAATCAATTATGATTTCGTTGGGGGTTTTTGAACAAATTCAGATTATGTGTCAAAAACAATTTGGTTGGTCAACTATGGTCAAATGGGTCCATATGTAACTTCTTTAGAAAAATAATTATGAAATAGTTATCATTTTTATACATCAATTATATGATTTCATATTAGAAATTAATCAGCGTTAGGAAAATTGAACCAACATTACAATCTTGGAGATAGAAGGTCATACGTACACTAGAGTAATGTTCCAATTTTTCTATAATCATCATGGAATGAAGGTATGTAAATTAAATAATTAAATAATTATAATTATATCATAAAAAAATATTATTTAATCATAAATACTTATATATATAATTCTTGAGTTGTAAAATGAATCACATTGTGTCAAGGTAGTGGTAGTCTATATGTCCACGTAGGATGTTGTTACTTCTTATGTGACTGAAAGGGTAATAATGAAAATGATATATATAATATTTAAAAAAGATAAATTCCATGAATATCATATAGAGTATTTTTAGGTCACATATGAATAATTTATACCATATTTTATATTATCCATGTATATTTTTAACTAATAACATCACTTTGAGGGGTGTTATTCCCAACATCAATAAACATTGTTTCAATATTTACACTATATGGAAGGTGTAAGGACATGTCTTATAAAATAATTAAATAAACATAAAAGAATAATAAAAATAATATATAAAATATTTAAATAAAGTTTCTATCAGAATGGGCATTATGATAGGTGGTGACGAAAAAATGAACATTCCTCATTTTGAGAGGCAGATGGTCATTGTAAAAAGAAAGAGTATGTTCATTACATATTAGATGAAATTTTGCGGAAGTCTTGTTTTAACACACAAATAAATCATCATATATTAAGGATACTAATTTTGGTTATATAATAATTTTATAAGAATGATTCATGTTCTAGAGAATTAAATGAAAGAAAAGATATTGTAGGAATAAATTACCTTAAAATCGGTAAACTCCCTTTGTGTTATACAAAAAGTATTCAATAGAAGTGTTTCTACCTAAAGGGAGGCATGAAAAAATAGGGGAAGGATTTTAGGAAGCTATTTTGGAAGATATTGTCCTAAAATAAGTTTTTTATATGGCATAATGAATTGGAAGATATGGTGTCCTTTTAAAGTGGATGTGGAGGGTCACTATGTTAATATATTTAAAAATGAATTCCATGCACTTTTTTCATAATGCAGGTGGATCCAATAATTGACCAATTTTTATTAGAGTATGTATAGACTCTAAATATGTCCATAAAATAGATTTGGAAAACTTTTATTTGTCGTTTTGGGCCTTATGGTTAAGGATTAGTTCCTTAGAAATCTTAATTTAACCATAATCAGATAAATTAACCTTAATTGCATTTCTTAATTTTTTTGGTCATAAATTTTTTTTATATAGAAATTATAAATTTTCTGATTCCAAATATCAAATCTATTTTGGGAAATTCAAACAATTTAAATGGATGAAATTAATTTTAAATTTATCTTGATGGCAGACGACAATGCAGGTTTTTAGTGTAAAAATATTCAGTAGTTTTTTATGTTTTTATAGTCAATTTTATAGTGAAATTGATTCCAATGAAATAAATGGTCAATTTTGATATAAATATTATCTAATTTAACTATAAATAATATAAAAATTATAATTTATCCTTATAAATAAATTAGATGTAAAATCTGTTTTGAATAGAATTCAGTATTTTTAATTATTCATTACAAAATGGCATGTTTCCAAAAGTTATAAATAATTCTCCCTATCATAATTTTTATGTTTATATTTCAAATATGCTGTTTATTGTTTCGTTTTAAATCATCTTAATTGTTAAAATTATGATTTAACATGGGTTCCCTATCAAAATGCACAAATAGTGCTTTAATAAAAATATAGTGTATAATGAGAAATGTTGGGTATCTTCTTATCTTATGAATATAAAATAAATTGGATTAATATAAAAAACATTATATTGAATATTACATATATATATATATATTCAATTAATATCACTCACTAATTTTAATTATATTAATTAACTAGGGTAAAATAGTGTTGTTAGAATACAAAGAGTTTTAAATAAAATATTACCTTTATATTATATTGGATCTTATATTCATTTTTAATTAAATTATAACTAAAGAATTACTTTTATATTTAAATAATCCATTTTATTTTATAACATAGTTATCAATATTCATAACCTCTAACAAAACGGCTCGGTTATATCATATCATATTAAATAAATATATTTTATTAATATATTGTTATTTGGTGAGAATTAGTCTTTTATATAACATAAGATATTGAATAAGGTCACTCTGGTGTGTAAAAAAATATACTAATGATGAAATATCTCATGTTAAATTCAATATAACTTAGTGTCGCATTCATTACATGATATAAAATATATTACATCTATTTATTATTTTATGGTATAAGGTTAATATATTCCCTTTTTACACATGGTGTTTCATATCATAAACACTATGGAATACAACATTTTACTTAAGAAATATTGGATGCTACATTCTCTCCACCGTAATTTAAATATATCAGCTCAATTTAAAATCAATCATGTCAATATATTCTTTGATGTTTCTTTATTTTAAATCCCACATGTAGATAAGGATTCGTAAATCCTTCTCTCTAATAGGGAGAATGTGAAGTAAAAAGGTCACATTGACTACCCTATTACTTGGTCTCTATATATGATAACATTAGTGTCAAATGAATTTATTTTAATTGAGGAAAATAATAAATATTTATAGAGACTGAATGAAAAATTCAATGAAAATAAAAAGAATCATAAATATAATGTCGAGGGCATTATTTCCTTAATTTCATGACGACTTCTAAGGCCATCAATTCAACTCAAACTAAGGAATTGGGAAAATATTTTATTTAGAATTTGTATCCCTAATGTTTGGTAATTATTTTACTACCCATGTATATAACAAAGTTTACATACAAGTCGAATTTTAATTTCATGTGATCAGTTCTATCTTTTCATTGATTTTCGATCAGATACTAATTCATCAATCTTATACTATAATTTTATTACAAACAATGAAATTGTTTCTTGAAACACTAAAATTAACATTTAAAGTATTATAAATGATATAAAATAGAGACTTTTATGACTATTTTTCTCCAAATAACATCCAAAACCAATCCGATTAATCACTAAATAGACCTTTAAATAAGGTTTTTAATAAAAACATATTACATAAATACATAATCTATTTTTTAAAACATAAGTTCATCCTTGGTATCATATTTATCCATAATATCATATATATATTATTTCAAAAACATAACACCTTATATTCAATCTAAAACACAAAAGGATACTTATTATGTATCAAAATCCCTTATAATGGTTTGTAAAGAAAATGTGAATTATCATAAGTGTTACACCTGATAGTTTCAAACAAGGCAAGCAATAAGGCCAAGTTAGTCTGCCGGGTTACCCCAAGTTAGGCATATAAAACCATCTCAGAGTAATTACTTTTAGATATATATTTTCTAGACTAAAATACACTTGTAGTATCTATACACTGAATTATTTCTAGTAATACGAACATTGTCTATGCCATGGAAAAATTTCATGGATTTTCTTCTATACTATCTTAAAATTATTTGTTAGAGATATGTTATCTAACATATGATATCCAAAAACTACATCCCATGTTTTTATATAAACATCCCATTTATTCCAACATTAGTGACCCATCCCCAAATTGCTTAGAGCTGCTGATTGCAACTATCAAAATTCCATAATTACAATGAATCAAATATCGAAGGACCGAAGAGTGTAGAAGTATTTTAAAACTAGATACATACATGGGGATTTTATTATAAAATAATAAACTAATTACAACATATTTTGTTCCTTATTTCTATATATATAACTTCATGAATCAAATTATTCCATTTAGTATTCTTGTTCTTGTGTTTCATACTACGCTTCTCAATTTTATGGGGAAAGGAAAAAAATATTGTTGATCTCAAATAATTAGTAAGGGTAAATTATAGTAGATAAAATAATAAATAAAAGTGGATAATAATTATATATTGTCAAATAGTTGAACACACAAGAAAGATAATCAATGATCTATGATGGGGGTGTGTAAACAATATAAAAATATAATAAATGGAAACACATTCCATTAAAATAACTAGATAAAATAAAATCAATATAAAATGGTATGAACCTAAATCACAAGAAATTTAATCAATTAATAGTAAATGAAATAAATCCATAGATGTGTCGATGAAAAATTTCTTGGATGAATAGTAAAAATAAATAAATAATGGAAATTATTGATTATTGGATGCCATGTTTCCTAGGTAGATGGTACCATTAACATTAAGGCCATTATAAAGAAGGATTAAAAAATAACAGGAAAAAACCAATATATGTTGAATATACAAAATAAATGTCCCATGAGACTAACGATGCATCATATGGATATCTATTACTAGGACCCATCTATAACATGCCATCCCGAAACATTCCTCATATTGAAAAATTGAAATAAATAATATTCCATATCAAATAATCTTATTAAATATAGAATACTTATTATTAATACATCCACATATAAAAAAATTAAATATCGATGTAGAAACAATATGTAAAATGTTATATGGTTAGGGAATAGTATGATCCATGAAACATGATATGGATTATGAATGGGATTTCAATGATCATAGGAGATTAAATATTTTAAACGGATTTCAAAAATGAACCAAGGATGTGAATATTAATAATATCCTTGAAAAAATAAATAAAATACTATCCCAAGGAAGGATAAATATGTTATCAATACAACACACCCCATGTGAAAAAAATAACAGGTTTTTCTATTAGTGAATATAAATATCATAAAAATATTTTTTGAAACATTCACGAGTAAAATATCCTTTTGTTTTGAAAATCCATTCTAAATATTTTTTCATGGGACATATAATTTTAAAGAAAAATTAAAAAAAATAAAACTATAATCATGAAAATGGATATTATGAGGAATGATGGCTGGTAAATCCATACATGATGTACATGGAAAAAATTCTTTTTTTTCATAGTAAAAAGTTATCAAAAATTTCTTGTTTGGAAGGAGACCTGAATATTGCAAAGAAAAATATTGTAATAGACAAAAAAAATATAAATGTCTACCAAATTAATTTAAAAATGGGTTTTTAAAACACATTAATAAAAAAATTATTTGAAAATAGGTTTTACGATTATAGAGAGAAATATTCTTGGGTTTTCTAGGAAATATTTTCTAAAACATTTTGACTACTAAAGAGTAGTAAAATAGTACTAATACATGAAAAGAATCTAAAAATAACGATAATAAAAAGATAATTAAAAATATTATTTAACAATATTCATAAAAATTATTTAAATGGAAATACATATAAAATACAATTAAAATTATTGTTGTGGAAAATAATTGTTAAACAGTCGGATGTGTCTTGTACCACTTTGAAAAATTTTAAATCATAAACCACATTAATGAGTAATTTTAATTGAATGTTTAAAATACAATTAATATGAATGAATTCCTGATATAATATATAAAAATGTGTAGAATATACACCACCCAAAATAATTAATTAATGAAAAAGATATTTATCCCACAAAAGAAAAATTGATATGAATCACACTTACCTTGCATATAATTTTTCTCATGTGTGTTTATATTTTTTATTAATAAAATTATGATATTTATTTTCTTCTTTTAAAACCCATTTCATATTTATCATCAAACTTAATTCATTTTTTTCTATTTTTTATACAAGTATATAAAAGATTATATTTACATAGGTTGTTTTGAAAAAATATGGATTGTACATTAAAATAATTGTTTAGTCAACTATATTAAAACATGTCATTATATGACATCTAAATAATTTTAATAATTAAATAATTATCATATTTATTCATAAAATATACTTATAAAACAAATCATAACATACGGTTAACAAATATTAAACAATGTTACAATTAGGGAGATGATAGGACATTCATACACATGAGTAACATTCCAATTAATCTATGATACTTGTTGAAAGATGTTAAGTAACCATAATCTTTACAAAATGGTCCTCGTATAATAAAAATAATACTCTTTAATCATATATAATTATGTTTATCATTCTATTTTTGTAAAATGAATCACATCCTGTCGAGGTAGTGGTTGTCTACACGTCGATGACCGACGTTATTAGTTTTTAAGTGTGTGAATGAGTAAAAAATTAAATCATATAAATAATATTTATAAAAAATTATTAATTTAATGAATATAATTATAATTTTCATGTTTTTGGTGAGTCTCCTCATAGAAATTGTATCTTAAATTTAATTACAATAATAGAGGATTTACAAAAAGTGTCAATAGAGATGAGTGTACACATCACCACGTTCATCAACATCCACCAACTCATAATAAATATTTTGTGTCACAAAGGACCAAATAGAAGTGACCACCTCAATATATCTCTTCTAAAGAGCATCATGGCCCTGGTTTACCACCTGATAGACATGTGTCACAAACATTGCAAAGCTAATCCATAATTTTATGATAGACATCATAGGCCAGAAAATCATCCATAGAAAATTTCAAGAGAGAATTTTTATGAATTATGACCATAAATGTTGAATCAGATTCCATCAATAAGTCCTTCCTCCAATGATAACTAGAATACCTTATAGATTTAACCATATACCATAACTCAACCACAAGGGCAACACCGTTCCCAATGAAGTGATAAAAACATCCATTAACGAATCCCCTATGATTATTGAATATACCACAATTTCCCTAGGCTCTCGTTGAACCTGAAAACACCTCATAAAAATTCAATATCATCCATTGATAGATTAGAGGTATCCACTGTATAAACATAGCCATCCAAGGATTAATTCACATTACATATACTACAAGGGGTCATGGAATAAGAAAATACTAACGATCATTACAAAAAACACTTGTTTGGGTCTATGTACTTGCTGTTACAAAATGATGCATCTAAAAAATTCTAGATGAATTTTAATGACTTTATTCTAAAATTCCACATAATTTATGGCCCTCTAGATGAAAGAGATAACAACCACTACATTTGAATGAAGGAGAATTTGAACATATTCACTACATCCTGCACAATGGATATATTCCACCATCTATTCAATACTCTCATAATTCAAGGGAAAAAATCCATGTAAATATATCTAGATTATATATGAATAACAATAGAAAACAAATGTACGATCGATAGTTTCATCTATAGAAAGGAAATGATAACATACATTGGCCAAAGAAACCCATCTAATTGTAGCAACCATTATAATAACATAGTTCATTTCTATAATCTTCAAAGAGTCAAGACAATAGTAGGGGGAATAAAATAAGAAATAAAACAATGAATCTAAGAGTAAAAAACCAAATATACACTACACATGTATCAATACTAATATTTTTTATTGAACACTCTATTTATTCTGGGAAACTAAATAATAATATCCATATCTATATAATTATAATGATCTAGATACATTTTGATATGACCCAGGAGAAAACTATAAGTAGGAGAATGAAGTAGAATATTTGTAATATAGATATTATATGTTGAGGGAGGTATATCTAGATCAACAAAAATAGATTTTTATAACCATATAGTCCTACATTTATTAAGGTAGGACTCCCTAAAATACTACCACATTAATGACTATAGAAGACAATGATTGTCATGCTTTATTGAAGTCTATATTGATGATGGGATATACAGAGAATACCCTTTAATATGTTTTTACCAAATCTAATATTTAAAATTAATAATAAAAAATATTTTGTTGTTAGTAGATTCCATGAAAACGTTTTAATTAAGGACTCATTAAAATGATTAATTTCCTTCATTTCCAGGCCACCCATGTCAACACTCATTATAAGGGTGTCTATAATAAAATAATTAATTAATAACAAATACATAATAAATATCATATTAAACATATATAAATATAATTTCCATCATAATTTACACTATGAAAGGTGGTAATAGAACCATGAATAATCATTGTTTCGTGAGACAAGAGTTCACCATACACAGAATTAGAAGGTTTTCAACCCAAACAGTAGAATTGTTTGTATGTGTAGGTTGAACACATATCCTAAAAAATCAAACAATATTTATGATATTTTTTTTAAAAATTTAGTAATTATCTGATTTCAGGTGGAGGATAAATAAATGATTGAATATAGATCATTGGAAAATATTACCATAATACTGGGTAACTCCTTTTGGATAATACCAAATGTATTCCTTGGATGTATTTATATACAAACAAAGGAATAAATGTTGGTGGGAGGAATTTTTGGTAGATATTATCATAGATATTGGTAGACACATTGTGGGTTTAGATGTCTCAAAAATGGGTATAAGTGTATTCCTTTTGTAGTTGAAGAGGGGGACTCCTGTAATATTATTAAAATGAAATTCAATTCCTCTTTTTAACAATGAAAAGGATTTTGATAATAGTTCAATTTTGATAAAATGGAGGTTAGGGTCAAAATATGGCAACGATATCACTTTTGGAGATGTCTCTATGTATTATTAAGCCTTATGGTTAAATATTAGTCCCTTATTATGCTAAATTTTATCTTAAACATTGCAATTATTATTAATTACTCTCACTAATATTTTTGGTCAAAAACAAAATTGTTTTATTTATAATTTATAAATTATTATTATTAATTATACTGAATCGATTTTTCAAAATACGAATAATATATGTGGAAGAAATTAATTTTAAATTCATCCAGTATATAGGACAACAAATCTAGATTTTAAAATAAAAACCCCTGAATGACTACTGTTTTTAATAATAAATTTCTATGTGAAATTGATTCTAATGAAAAATATTGCATTAATTGAAAAAACATTTACCTGTTTATATTATAAATCATATTAAAAATAAAATTTTACATTATATATATATGATATTAATATGAATTTTTGAACAAAAATTCAGTGTTTTTAACTTTTAATTAAAAAATGATATGTTTCTGAAAAATATCAAAAAGTCACGATAACCTAATTTTTATATTTCTATTTAGTAAATGATGTTTATTTTGAAATATTAAATCTATAATGATGTCAAAATACAAATTTTAAAATGATTCCCAATTTAAAGGAAGTAATAGTGATTTAATAAAAATATAGGGCTATTTTGTGAAATATTTGGTTTGTTCTTATATTATTCTTATTAAATAAATAGGATTAATAAAAAATTATAGTTAATATATTATATATATATTACATTAATATCACTAACTAATATTAATTAATTTAATATATTAGGGTAAAACCACTTTGTGAATATAAAAATAGTTCTCTATAAAATATTATATTTATCTTCGATTGGATTTTATATTCATTCACAATTAATTGGTAACTAATGAATTCATATTATTATTTAAAAAAAATAAAAAAAAATTATATGCTACTTAACAATATTTATAACCACTAACACAATGGATATATTGTATCATATTTTAGTAAATAATCAAACATTAATAATATATTGTTATTTGGTGAAACTCGGTCTTACATGTAACAAAATCTATTGAAGAAAGTTGCTCTAGATTATAACACCATATATCAAGTAAGGTTTCTTTTCCATATTATGAAATCTATTTTTATATTTCATGCATTATAAGCAACAAAATATATTATAATTATTTAAGATTCCAATGTATCAGGCTAATATATTCACATTTTACACTTCTTGTTGCACATCATGAACACTAATAAATAGAAGTTTAAAATATAAAATTTTGGGGTTTTAAAATTTGTTTCTAATGATACAATATTTTGAGTCATTTTAAATGTATAATTAGATTCATAATCATGTAATAAATAAATTGGATATATGTATTAAGACTTTATTGAATTGTGATAGTAAATACTAAAGCAAATAATTCATTGATCATCAAAAAAATTATGAATTTTTTTATAACTCATTTCTACTAGAATAACTATTTTATTGTGGTTCATGTAAGGTCGAATATTAATATATTATACATGGTTTTATCGATGATGATTTTTTATTTCCTCCTATAATATTATAAGGATACGATCATGAATTAGTATTCTAAATACAAAGCGTTGTTATAACAATGTTAATTATAATAGAATCATATGAGGAAATGTATATGAAACCAAAAAATAGTTATTTTATGTAGATCATTGTTTCTGAGTCCCCTATAAAAAATTTGGATTATGATAAAAAGATCTCTAACATAAAAAAATATAATTATACATATCCCTATGATATTGGGGGATATATTTCCATTTCGATACCAAAAACACTATATTTATGTCCACACAAGGTGGTGTCCTTGTGAAGAATCAATTTGTTTGGGGATATAGTTTGACTTGTTTTAGTTTCTAGATGTTCAAAACCAAAATATATGAATTGTGTCTATGATGGATGTTCAACCCATTCATAAAGTATTTATTAACGGGGAACCTACCCTTTTTTTATAAAAACCACAATGGATAGGTTTAAATCATCAAGATCCTAAGAGTAATGTATTTATTAAGATAAATGTTGATTAATTAATTTTGATAGATGATTAAGCTATTACATTGTGAGATGAAATGGAAAATTCTAATTATTAGGAATAGTTATCTACACAATAAATTAAAATAACCTCTTTGTACACAACTGATAGTTGAATTATGGTAGATTCCCCTGATATGTTGAGTCATATTAGTTGGAAGTAGGTGTTACAAATGAAACATGGAATTAATCAAAAATGTCTACCAATAAACATGTTTTGGCGGTAAGGGGAAACAAAACAATTCAACGTATTCACAATGAAGAAACATTTTTCCCAGTTTTGATGATAATGTTCATTTATATATAACTTTTTAAAAGTGGTAATTAAAATTAAGATATATATTATATGGATATCAAAACCTATTACAATAATTTTTTTTATTAAATGTATTATATATGATATAACCATATGATATTGAATTATAAAATGATTCTAAAATGGTTTAACTATACTAGTGTCCATTTTGTAATTGGGTTATGATTCTCAGAGATGGAAAATCCCATTGAGCGAAACAATCCAATAGTTCTATTTCATTTATAATGTGAATAATTATTATGTTCATACATGGGGCTGAGGATTGTTTCCACATTTAAGGAATTATATATATACAGAGTACTACCTATTGAATATATTATCCTCGCTTTACATTATATAATGGTGTGGTTGGGTCTGTTTTTCTTGAATAATGATATGGGAGAATAAACAAACATACATGGTATAAATATTTATTAAGATATATCTCGGAGGATACAATAATAGATTCATTGAGGTGACCCATTAATTTATATATATATATATATTTCAACATTTTAGATGCACATTAAAAACATCTCAAAATAACACATGACACAAAATCATAAATGTATATTGTATTTTGTGGCTAGATATATAATAATATTATTCATTAAAGGATATTAAATATATTCTAAGAATTCATTAACTCATTTCACCCATCTTGTACATATCATTCATAATAAATTTCATTACAACTTCATAAAATGGAAACATTTAAAAATGTGATCACATATTATTAGTAAGGGTAAGTACAAGAGATATTAATTTAAGATCATGATTGAGTGTAATATATGCATCAGTGTATGTTAACATGATCATAACATATGTATAATACCACCAAATTCATATAAACTAAAACATTAGACATCGAATAAGTCTTTTTCATAATAAATTTCATGATTCATAATTATTAGGAATCACAATAATCAATCATTAGTCATGATTAAAATCATATTCATAAGTAATATTTTTTTCATACACATAATAATTGTTAATTATTTTCATAGTCATCTATCACTACCAAGTCATTCATAATATAGTGGATAGATTCACATAGTGTATTGGGTTCACACACTGTTCCCATTAACATGGAGGACTGTGACCCATAGTGGTTTAAGTTCACTCCCAATTCGAATTAATATTATATCATAAGATATTAATACCTAAAAATGTATTATAGGATTATTATATTCTGATACCATGAATTACATAATGAAAATTGACATTATATTTAACAAAATAATACAAAACATTTATCATTTCATTATTTCATAATTAAATGATGGGAAGGAAACAAGCTTTAAAAAAGAATCATTAAAATATCATCATGATAATCGATATAGAAAAATAAAGTGAACAGTATCAGTAGATAATAACAATAATTTTGTATAATATTTATTAAATTATATGTTTTAGATGGATGAACATTTATAGAAACATACCAAATATGATATGATAAAAATAGAGAACGTACTTTTCATATATTAACATGTTGAAAAATATAAGAACATTAGGAATAAAATTTTCTTTGAAAACCCAAATTTATTTGTATATAAATATTGTTCATAATGAAAGAACATGTTTTTTATAAAATCTCTTTATGATCTGACTGACACAAAAACATTTTTATATACTTATGTACAGAAAGGAAGAAGTGGCCTTTAAAGAAAACACATGAAAAGAATTAATTTAATAATTTTTAAATAATTTAAATTTTTATTTAAATGAAAATAATATATCATTTATATATATATATATAACATCAATGTAGACAAATTTAATTAATGTAGAGGTGTTTGGGAATAATTATTGGAAAAAATAAATAAGTTCTATTTTTTCATAAAACCATTTGGTCACAATTGTTGAGCTCCAAAGTGGGGGGAAATGAAAATAATACATGAAAAAATATGATAACCATCAGAGAATCAAATATATATTGGTTAGTAGAAATGTTACACTATTTATAAAATATAAATTGAAAAATAAATAATAATGAAAAAACTGATATTGTAATATAAACCCTTAACCAGAGTTAAGAATTTCATTAACTATGATCTATCCTATTTTGTAATAAATTTATATTCATTATAAATATATAATATAAATATATTATTATATATATTAATATATATATTAATATATATATTGATATATATATTTTTAATATATTTTTAATAAAACCTCTATATTAAGGATTTTTCATTAAAACTAGTATTTAGGTGTCAATTGTTGTGTTATCTACGCTTGTTTGGTTTTTTTATTCATGTACATGAACCTATTTCTAAAATTATATCAATAATATAATAATAATAATTTGATAAAAATCATATTTACTAATTATATATACTTTTAAAACTATCCTTTTAAGGCAGTGATGTACCATGATTTACTTCAGTTCCTGGAGGCTGTAGTTTGCACGTACACTGAAGTGATGATTTCACTTTTAAATTAATATTAAAAAAGTAGGGTAAGAATTAATTTATGTTTATATAATTGTAATTATGTTATAAATACTATATTTAATCATTAAATTAATCATTATATCTATCTATTTAAGGTAGATAGGAAATGTGAAATACACCTATTCAATTGAGATGATAGACATCATGTGCATATGAGTGACGCTCTCACATTCCATTCTATGGAAATAATGTATATACTGATTATTAAATAAAAATAATAAAATAATAAAATTTTAATTTTATTTAATTAAATATATTAAAATGTATGAAATACATTACAAGCGTGTTGGAAAATAAATAAACTCTAAATAATGTTGTTAATATAATAATCACTCCCTCATGTATCCTCTATTGCAATAAAAAATAAGCCTACTTGGGTTTTTTATTATTGTCAGATTAAAACCGCAATGACTTGGGTTGGAGAGTGTGAAGGTGATTTGGGTAGATCTTAGCCTATCTATGGTGCTTAATGTGTGTGGATATGTGAAGATATATAATGTCCCAGACCCTCATGGACCATTACTTTTCCAAAATAAGGATATGCTGAAACAATGGAACTGTAAGGGTGACACAGTGATAGTGGCACCGGGTCCTCACCCAGCCCTCAGTTTTCGTTTTCATGTCCCACTCCCTCAACATAAATTTTTGAAGTAAATTAATTCTTTTACCATTTTTAAATCCATTTAAATTCCATAATTAAATCCCAAAAATTCCAAGAAATCTCCCCGATGGGTGGTGGTATTAAATAACACATTAATATCATCATGTGTAACTGCCCACCCACATAAGAAAACATGATCTGACTTTCCAGGCGTATAAAATTCCATATCTCGTAACGGTAGGATCATCTCTTTTTACCTCCCGCTATAATTTCTCTTTTTTCTTATCAGCTGGATTTCATTCTTCCCCCTAGTGCGTCTAGAGTTCCTCTCTTCTTGTGGCTTGTGGTGCTCCTCTGTTTTAGCATTCTGCACCTTTTGGAGTCCACAGAATCCCACCCCTAGAAGTCGCACATTTCCCAATTCATGGCGCATGGAGAAGAACATCGATCTTTGATCAATCAAGTTGGTTTTTCCTTTGTCTCTCCTTACTGTGTATCATGCAGGGTGGGTACGCTATTGTTTCTGTGGTGATTGATGAAACCAATCTTAATGAAGATAATGGACTGACATTTAAAGAATGAAGGGGGGGTGTGATCGATGTTCTGCTGTAATCATTTATGTTGATATGTGTTGTGAATTGTGTGGACCTATGCTCACTGAAAATCATGGTCGTTGGTGGTCTATCCTTGCGCACCAATGAACCATGACTTCTTTTATGATTAAATGACTATAACATGGAAATTGGTTAATAACATAAACTCGTCTGGTTAAATTGATGCCTCGTGAACATCAACCCTTGTGTGGTCACCCTAGTTAATCAACAAAATGAATAAACTAATGAATTATGTGCCTGAACCTAGAAGTTTCCATATTCTGTTTCAGTAGGGGGTGTGTTTTCCTGCTAGATGCTTATGGGGGGAAGTGGGAGAGGATGGTATCCTCCTTTGTGGTAAGGTTGTTGGTTGTTAATATGATGTTGTGTGTTTTTTATGTTGTAACATGAACTCGGGTGGTATCCTCTATTGTTGAGAAATAGTTGGTTCCTGGTTTTGTGGACATGGGGCTGTGTCTCAGGTATTTCATTGGTTCCAGTACTTTTAGGGATCTCACTAATCCCCTTTTGTTGTTGTAAATTTACAAGAGAGCTGGGTGTGAATGCTTAAATTGATGTTGGCTATTTCTTTTTTCCTCTGGCTTGTGGTTATGCCTGCTAGTTTCCCAGTAGTGTAGAGTTCACTTAAATGGGTTTGATTGAACATGAAACCAGATCGATTTAAATGAGGAGTTGGTTTTGGGAACGAGTTGTGACGTGGCCGTGAGTGTTGTGTTTCTTACCAATGAATAGTCATGAGGCTGTTTGTGTTTAGGATGGTCTTTAGAAACCTTAGGCTGGGCTGAGTTCTTGTTACCTATACATATATCTGTAGAACTTATGTTTCTTATTCACTCCACTCCTAAGTTGAGCACATTAGTGTCGAACACCCCCATTTCATGGGGGTGCGTGTTTTTTCCAACACTCTTATGAGTGGATGGTTATTTTCTCTTTTTCTTCTCCCTTTCCCAAATACCCATGACTCTCTGGGCAGGCTGTGATGGCCTGAAGTCCATTATTAGACCAATAATCATCGTGCAGGGTAGTTGTTGTGGTTGGCCCAGGTGATTGTGGGCAGGTTGTTTCCCAATTGTCTTCGAGATGAGGACCAGGTGTCTTCGGGCGTGGTAGTACTTGTTATGACCCAGGTGATTGTGAGTGTGGTTACATGTGGTGGTTGTGGCCCAGGTTTCTGTGGGCAGGATGAAATTTATGGCCCAAGTGTGTGCGGGCGGGGTTTTCCAGTGGCACTACGGTGAGGTTATGGCCCAGGTGTGTGCGGCAGGGTTTGTTAGTGGGACTATGGTAATAATGGTGGGATTGGTTCGATTTCTAGGATGTCTTCAATAACTAGTGGGAAAGTGGGGCGGGGAACCCAAATATAAATGTTCTATTACTATACATTACCTGAATATATTTATTTGGGGAGTGTGCCTTGGTGAGGCTTGGGTGGATAGTTTACCTTGCTAGATTTTTTGGTTATCTCTTTTCCCACAGGGCGTTAGAATGTCTTTCCACTTATGCACGAGAGCATTTCATTTTCCCTACTGAGTATACTTGTATGCTCACCCTACGTATATAAAAAATCATTCAGGTTTCAAGGAGGACTTCTGGGATTGTGTGGGACCGTACTAGCTCGGACCTTGGGGCAGTTTCTATTGTCATTTTCCTTTTTCATGGTACATACCTTTTGTGTTTTTGTGGATTTTATCATTTACTATTGAACATGCATATGGGAATGGGTTACTTTTGGATTTACCTTTACATTCAGCTTTGGTGGTGTTGGGGATTCAATCTTATCTCTCGATCATATAAAAATAAAAAGGGTAATGCCTTACTTTTTGGGTGAGATTCTATACCCTTTGTTCTAGTTGCCACTCTGGGACCTATGGAAGGTGGGTTTTGGTGGTCATTATCTCTCCTTTAACATAATGAAGGAAGGGCATGGAAATATGATGTCCCTTACCTCCTTTTGGAGAAGGCGGGTCGTGACAGAATGATATCAGAGTCAGTGAAGTTGAGATATAGGATGGAGTCTAGGATTAGGCACAGTGAGGATTTCATGGGATGGTAGGGAAACAGTGTTGGGTGACTTTGGTGCATGAATTAGGCCACCGAATGCTGACTAGGAGATGAGATTTTAGGGCCCCCCATGATCTGATGCAAGGACTCTGGACCTACCGGACAACCAAGTGAGGCTACACTTATTGCAGTGTAGAGACCCTGGGAAAGGTACATGCATCATAATGACTCGTTTTCTTTTGTTTCATGCGTTTCTTGGGTTTTTAAAAATAAATAAAGAAGTCTAAGAAAATTTAAGAACAATATTCTACACTACTTGGGCTTAGTTATTTCTTGTTTACCTTGTAGTTATGGAACATGGGAGGCGACCATGAGTAGTGAAAGTGATCGAGGCCCAAGAGGTTGACTTGGCCGATCGGCAGAGGGCCGACCGAGAGGAGGAGGATGATCAGTGGCAGACGACGCTTCGAGCCAGTCAGTGACAGACCCTCGGGAAGTACCAGGGCAACATCTCAGATATTGAGATAGAGAGATTTCTAGAGGAACTGGTGATAGCCTTCATCTTGATATGGGCTCCGACGAAGTACTGGGTTCCTCTGGCTGTAAGACAGATGCGTGGAGTTGTGTGTCAGTGGTGGACGCTTTATCTTGGTAAGAAGGGGGAGACCGAGGTGATGTGGGCTGACTTCGAGAAAGAGTACCTGACAGAATTCCTCTCATCCCTGATGAAGTATGAGAAGAGGAAAGAATTACTCTCCCTCCAGCATGGGAGTATGTTAGTGATATAGTTGGGGATCATGTTCAAGGATCTCCTTCACTTTTTTTCGACCTCATTCCGGATGAGGAGCCTCGGGTGAGATGCTAGGAGGAGGAACTTCAACCTTCTCTTTAGTATGATGTTACTCCATTCACCCTACTGACATACATAGAGGTGTAGAAGAAGGATGAAGTGGTGGAGAGGTTGTGCATGCTAGGTAGTGTGTCACGAGAGGGGATCTAGATGGGCTCGTCAAAGGTGAAGGTCGTCAGCAGCAGGCCTCCAGCATCAGGACCCGCTTGGTTTCATCCAGCAGGGAGTAGGCCTCGGCAGTTCCAGTTCCGACCTTCCGGCCCTCGTCCTCTTCTTTCAGGATCAGGGCCGAGATGCTCAATATTTGGAATCCATGGGCACCTTCGGAATCAATGATCGAATATATTACAGTTCGGTGGGGGTGGGTTGGTCCTGCATCCACCTCAGCAGAAGTAGTTCCTAAATAGTCCCTTTCAGCAGCAGCAGCAGGGGCAGCAGGGTCCCACTCTGCCGAGGGATGATGTTGCAGGAGGAGGCCTAACTCAGGGCCCGCCTCAAGGACCTTGACTCGGGTGTGGTCGGGGAGGTGGCTGATAGCCAAGAGGCAGAGGAGGTGGTCATGGGAAGTTGCACGTCACGGAGGCAGCGGTTCCAGCAGGGAAAGAGGTTGTTTGAGGTACGATCATCTTGTTTAGTACCCTTTCATTTTCCTTGTTTGATAAAGGAGCTTCTCACTCCTTTGTTACACCCAGTCTGGCCCATGCACTGGGTTTAGACACTGAGAGACATCCAGTGCCCCTGGTGCGGAGCACACCGGTCGAAGGTCAGACCGACTTGTAGTACGTTTTTCAAGGATGCAGAGTGATTATAGGGCCATAGTAGTCAGTCAAGGATCTTTTAATATTTGTAGATACATCCATATGATGTCATCTTAGGCATTGATTGGTTGTTTTCTGTTTGTGTCGTCATTGACTACTTCTGAGAAAGGGTTGTGTTTTCAGACTTCGGCGGCCGGCGAGTGGCTTTCATTCACGAGCGGAGTTTCTAGGGGAGTAGTAAGTGGGGGGAACCCCTCCTCTCTTTGTTATCTGAGCTATCAGTGGGGTTTGTGGATGCAGAGATAATGGACATTCCAGGGGTCATAAGTGAGTTTATGGACTTCTTCCCTAAAGAGGTGACCACTTTACCCCTCGATATGAAATCGAGTTAGGGATAGACTTGCAACCTGGAGTTCATCTGATATCGTTGGTCCCCTATCGGATGGAACCTTTGTAGCTACAAGAGTTTCATATTCAATTTGATGATCTAATGAAGAAGGTTTGTTTTCGACCAAGCGTGTCACAGTGCGGTGCTCCAGTCTTTTTAAAGAGGAAGCTATATAGTGTTCTCAGGCTGCACATAGACTATCAGAGACAAAATCAGGTAATGTTCCAGAATCTATACCCTTTTCCAAGGATACATGATCTCTTTGACCAATTGAAGGGGACAGGATGGTTCCCTAAGATTTACTTGCAGTTTGGATATCACCAGTTGAGGTTGAAGGAGGGAGACATGTTGATGACTGCCTTCAGGTGCAGATATGAGAACTTTGTGTTTGTAGTCATTTCATTCAGTGTTACGAACGCTCTAACATTGTTCATGGGGATCATGAACTCCATCTTCTGGGAATACCTTGATCAGATCATAGTCTAATTTATTGATGAAATATTAATCTACTCAAGATCATAGGAGGATCACATTGAGCACTTAAGAACGGTTTTAGAGGTCATTCGATGACACCAACTCTAAGGGAAGTTGTCCAAGTGAAAGTTCTGGACACGAGAAGTGCAATTCCCTGGGGACGTGGGGTTTGATCAGGGGATAGCAGTGGACCCATCGAAGGTCGAGGCTGTTGTTTCTTGGGTAACACCCAAGAACATGGTGGAGGTTCATAGATTCCTTGGGTAGGCCTGTTACTACTGGAGATTCATGCCCAACTTATCCTGGGTTGCATCAACGTTGACAGCATTGATGAATAAGGATCGAGCTTTCATATGGGAGGGGCAGTGCGAGGCCGCCTTTAGCTATCTAAAGGAAATTTTGGTTAGTACCACTGTGATGAGGTTTCAAGAAGAAGGGGAAATGTATGAGGTGTTCTAAGATGCTTCAGGGAAAGGTCCCAGATATGTGTTGATGCAGCAGCAAGTGGTGATCTCCTATGGGTCTAGGATGTTAAATTCCCATGATCGTAACTATGCAACCCATGATATGGAGATTACGGCGGTCGTGTTCACACTAATGTTGTGGAAACACTACCTCGCTGGGAAGCACTTTGTTTTCTTCACCGATCACAAGAGCTTGAAGTATGTCTTCCCCCAGTGGGACCTGAACTTAAAGTACTAAAGGTGTATGGAATTACTTCTAGACTATGACTTCTAGATTTACTACACCATAGGAAAGGGTAATGTGGTGGCTGATGCCTTGAGAAAAAAATCGCAGAAGGATGCGGTTCGATAGTCGGCAATGGAGGAGTTGGCAGCCCTGAACCTGGATGCAAGGGTGGAAGGTGGAAGAGGTTGATTGTATTAGATGACTGTGTAGTATTCTCTACTACGATAGGTGGAGGAGTCGCACTGGGGAGACACATAATGTGAAGTGGTGCGTGACCAGGTTATCCAAGGTGATGCTCCTGAAGGGTGGACAGAGGATGGTCAGAATTGGGTGCTTTTCCGAGAAAAGATATTTGTTCTAGAGGCAATATAGACGAATTTTCTTAGTTAGATACAGAAATCACTCCTAGTGGAGCACCCAGAAGATTCCAAGATGTTCCAGGGTCTGAGGAGACATTTTTTGTGGCCCAGGGTAAAACGGGCAGTATCAGAGTTCGTAGAAAAGTGCCTAGTGTGTCAGCAGGTGAAGGATGAACACCGTGTTCCATGAGGATTGTTGAAACCTTTAGATGTTCCCGAGTGTAAGTGGGAAAACATCTCGATGGATTTATTCATGAGGCTACCCAAGGTTCAAGGAGGCTGTGATGATATCTGGGTAATGGCGGATCTGTTGACGAAATCATCCCACTTTCTGGCGATCAAGGAGTCGGGCGCAGTGGATGCCTTAGGATGGAGGTATGTGGAATACGTGGTGAAATTACATGGAGTTCCGAGGTCCATAGTCATGGATTTGGATGCATTGTTTACCTCACGAGTCTGGAGGGGATTGAAACGTTCTTTTGGCACCCAGCTACGACTTAGCACTCCCTTCCACCCCCAGACAGATGGACAAATAGATCGCACCATCCAGAACATGAAATATATGCTGCGAGCATGCATTCTGGACATTGGGGGATCATGGCTGCTACAATTTCCTCTGGTAGAGTTCGGCTACAATAACAACTACCACTCTACCATTGGTATGGCTTCATTCAAATCCTTGTACAAGAGGCCATGTCACTCACCCGTCTTCTGGACAGAAGTCAGAGAGGCAGGCATCCTTGGCCCGGAGGTGGTGCAGAGCACAACAGAGAAGGTGTAGCTTATATGAGAGAGGATGAAGGTGACACAAGACCGATAGAAGTCATATGCCGACGATAGAAGGTGACCTTTCGAGTTTGAGGTCCGGGACCACATGTTCTTGAAGGTCTCCCCTCAGCGTGGTCAGTGGAGGTTCTGCAGGGGAAGTAAGCTTTCTCCCAGGTTCGTCGGATCCTTCAAGGTGATGCAGTAGGTCGGCGAGGTGGCATACCAGCTTGAGTTTCCACCACAGCTACAAAGAGTGCATGATTTCTTCCATGTGTCCCATCTTCGCGGTATCTGCACAATGACTCACACGTCCTTAACATGGGAAATCTAGATATTGGGGATGATGAAATGTCTGTAGAGAGACCAATGATGATTGAAGTTCATGAAGAGAAGGTTCTTTGTGGAACGACCATTCTTTTGGTTCATTTTTTGTGGATGCACGATTGGATTGATAAGAGTACCTGGGAATGGGAAGAACTGATGCGTTCCCAATACCCAAAGTTTTTTTGAGGTTTGTGTTGTTCTCTTTGTACTAGTTTGTGAAGGAACTCTTTTCCATGTTGGCTATGAAATATGTGGTTTTCATTATTCTCTGAATGTGTGTGAAAATTCCTGGCTATGGGGATGAGAGGACCCGATTCCTAATCCACACTCATTAAGGTGGATGCAATTAAACCCGTGCGGGTGAGTAAGTGTCTCCCAAAGCAGATAGTATCATGACATGGAGGAAGGGACTCCCCAACCAATATGACTGGGAAATTTGACCTTTGTATGTTGCCTAGTTTCTTGAGGGAGAGATGTTTCTAGATGAAGATGATGTTCACTCCTGAGATGTACCTTTCTAGGTGGTTGTTCGGACCCTCTCTCTTATTCTAGTTTTCTTTTTATTCTCGTGGGCTAGAATAGTTTGAGAGGTATCTAATGTAAAGTCCCAGACACTCCTAGCCCATTACTTTTCCAAAATAAGGCTCTACCAAAACAGTGGCACCATGACGGTGGCACCAGTTTCGGTGGAACCGTGACGGTGACACCGTGACGGTGGCACCATTTCCTCACCCATCCCTTTGTTTTCTTTTTCCAGTCCCACTCCCTCAGTGTAAATTTTTGATATAAATTTATTCTTTTACGATTTTTAAAGCCATTTTAAGACAATAATTAATTCCTAAAAATCCCAAGAATCCTCCCCAATGGGGGGTATTAAATATAATTTTAATATCATCATGTGTAACTGCACACCCGCATAGGAAAACCACGATCCGACTTTCTAGGCGTTCAAAATTCTATATCCTGTGACTGTAGGATATTCTCTTTATACCTCCTGCTAGAGTTTCTTTTTTTTCTTCTAGGCTTGATTTCTTTCCTCACCCCGGTGTGCCTAGAGTTCCTCCCTTCTCGTGGCTTGTGTTGCACCTCTGTTATACCTTTATCCACCTCTTGGAGTCCACGGAATCCCTCCCCTGCAAGTCACGCTTTCCCCTGTTCCTACTGCGTGGAGAAGAAATTCAATCTTTGATCAGTCAAGTAAGAATTTTCCTTTGTCTCTCCTTACTGTGTATCATGTAGGGTGGGTATGCTATTGTTTCTGTGAGTATTGATGAAACCAAACTTGATGATGATAATGAAAATGGCTTTATATATTGAAGGGGGGTGTGATCAATGTTCTTCTGTACTCTTTTATGTTGATATGTGTTGTGAATTGTGCTGGCCTCTACTGACTGAAAATAATGGCCATTGGTGGTATTTCCTTGCGCATTAAAGAACTATGTCTTCTGTGATGATTGACTGACTGTAACATGGAAATTGGATAATCACTTAAACTCCTCTGGTTAAAGGGAATCCCAATGAACATCAACCCTTGTTTGGTCACCCTAGTTAATCAAGAGAAAGAAGAAACTAATTATTTATGTGCTTGAACCTGGATGTTTCCTTATTATTTTTCTGTAGTGGTTGTGTTTTCCTACTAGATTCATATGGGGGATAGTGGGAGAGGATGTGATCCTCCATTGTTGTACAGTTGATGGCTGTGAATCTGAAGCTGCGTGTTTTCTCTTCTGTGACACTAACTCAGGTGGGATCCTCCATTGTTGAGAAATCGTTGGTTCTTGGTTTTGGGGACATGGGGATATGTCTCGGAGATTTTATTGGTTCCAGTACATTGAGTCATCTCACTATTCCCATTTTGTTGTTGTAACATTACAAGTGAACCGGATGTGAATGCTTTAATTGATGTTGGCTGCTTCTCTTTTCCTCTGGATTGTGGTTATGACTGCTAGTTTCCCAGTAGTGTAGAATTCACTTAAATGGGTTTCATTGAACATAAAACTAGAATTATTGAAATGAGGAGTCTGTTTTGGGAATGAGTGGTGACTTGGCCATGAGTGTTGTGTTTCTTACGAATGAACAGTCAAGAGACTGTTTGTGTTTAGGTTGGTCTTTGGAAACCCTAGGTTGGGATAAGTGCTTGTTACATATACATATAACTGTTTCTCTTATGTTTCTTATTCACGCCCCACCTAATATGAGGACTTTAGTTCTGAAACCCCCATTTTATGGGGGAGGTTGTTTTCCCCAACACTCCTACGAGTGGCTGGTTATTAGCTCCTTTTCTGATCCCTTTCCCGAATATCCCATGACTCTTCGGTCAGGCTGTGATGGCATTAAGTCCATTATTATCCCAAGAATCTTCGTGGAGGGTAGTTTTGGTGGTTGTATCAGGTTTTTGTGGGCAGGATGTTTCCAAACTATCTTTCGGATGAGGCCCAGGTGTCTTTGGGAATGAATTAGTTGTTCAGACCTAGGTGTTTGTGGGTGTGGTTACGCGTGGTGGTTATGGCCCAGGTGTCTACGAGCGGGATGGCGGTTATGGACAAGGTGTGTGTGGGCAGGGTTTGGTAGTGGGACTGCAGTAAGAATGGAGGGATTGGTTTGATGTGTAAGATGTCTTCAATAACCAGTGGGAATGTGGCATGGGGTACCCAAATATCGATGTGATATTACTATAATTTACTTTATATGAATTATTTTGAGAGTGTGCCTTGATGATGATTGGGTGGATAGATTACCATTCTATATGTATTGGTTATCTCTTTTCTCACATGGTATTAGAATTCCTCTATTCTTGTGGATGAGAGATTTTGGTTTTCCTTACTCAGTATACTTGTATGCTCACCCAACGTATATAAAACTGCTTTCAGGTTTCCATGACGACATCATGGATCGTGCGGGACCGTACTAGCTCGAACCTTTAGGCGGTTGCTATTGTTGTTTTCTTTTTCTTGGTACATACCTTTGGATTTTTGGTGGATTGTATCATTTAATGTTGAACATGCATATGGGAATGAGTTACTTTTGGATTTACCTTTACTTTCAACATTCGTGTTGTTGGGGTGTCTATCTTATTTCTCAATCCTATTAAAATAAAAATGGAAATTCCTTCCTTTTTGGGTTAGATTATATACCGTTGGTGATGGTCGCCACTTTAGGACCAATTGAAGGCGGGTTTCAGAGGTCATTATCTCTCCTTCAACTTATTGAAGGAAGGGCTTCACAATCTGTTGTCCCTTCCCTCCTTTTGGTAAAGGTAGGTCGTGAGAAGATATGAGTTTCACTTTTATAGGAGAGGGGAGTAAAACCCTTATAAATTCCCTTAACAAAAAAATTTATTTTCATTTTTTTTTCAATATGATTGAAATTTAGAATATCTGGAGAGGGGGACCAAATACACTGCAATAATGAAATAAATCTAATATGTTTTTTTTTGATATTTTATTCTTTAACACATAGTTTAATGCCTTTTAAACCATTTATCATTTATGACGGTGACATCAACATTCCACGATCTAAATTATTTATGATTAAAAAATATAATATTCCCATAATATCATATTAAAATAAAGAATGAAAATATAGGATTATATTATTAGATTCAATTCCTAAATGTGACCTAAATCAATTCTAATATTCATCGATAAAGCATATAAATTTCGTTTGGAAAAAAGTTTCATTAAGAATAAAAATGATTTTATTCTCATTACATACAAATTTTAAACCATTAAATTATTAATATTATATTTCATTGACTTAAAAATATAAAAAAATTTATAACCATTATTCAATATTAATATATTTAATTTTTTTAAAAAAATGCATAAATCACATAAAATAATTTTCATGAAAACAAATTATGTTCTAATTATTTTATGTTCTTTTATATCCATTTGATAATCAAAACAATAAAAAAATTGTGTAATACTATTAAATAGTTTAAATACTAAAAATAATAAAATAATCATCTTTAAAATGAAAAATTATATAAATTAAACAATGTTTATAAAATCATTTTTGTTTATCCCAGAAGTATCAAAATAGTTTTCAATATAATTATATAACCATATCAAGTAAGTCCATAATTAATTTTATTATTCATTACATAAATTTAATCAACACATTTTTTATTAAAATCCACCCGTATAATTAAATTTAATGAAATTGTACAATTCTATTAAATCCCTTTAGAATGTTTCTTTAGAATTCATTATATTTTATAATTTGAATTTGAAACCAATTATTTTACAAAGTAATTTATTTAGAAACTATATTTAACTATATATAAATTTCATAAATTTTGGAATTCGGAAAAGAATTACTGAATTATTTTTTGTTCTATTTATATATAAAAACTACTAAAAATTTTAATTTATTTAATGGAAAATATATTCTAAAATCACAAAATGATATATTCCACCCCATTAAAATTATTTCAACATTTTAATTATATTGTTCTAATATAAAATAATATGAAATATTATTTTTCATTACATATTTAGTTATCTATTATATTCATTAAATTTTAGTTTCTCAAAAAAACATTAGGTGAGTGGTCTTGTGTCAGAATAAATTATATCTATTTTCTGGAATCTCCAACAGTATTCCTTATGTAAAACAACATGATATTGGGGTATTACCTAAAATTTCAATACATGTGAATTTTCACATATTTATTTACATGATATGGATTCATGGAAGATTTCATTAACATTTTATGAGATTAGTGGATGTGAAAATTAACAAGATTCCATCTAGATGTGACTAGGAATCAGATAGACGATGGTATATCCAGGTATAATTTTTCTATTAATTCTAAATATTATATCCTAATTTATGAATATGTTTATATATTTTTTGATACCCCACATAATATATATATATTTATTTATATCAGGGATGAATATTAATATATCTTTTATTTCAACTATGTGATGACTAGATGTGTTTTCGAATGTATATAAACATCACTATAATTCACTCAATTATATCAGGTCCTAAAATATTTTATTCTCTAAAACCATCCTTATAATTTGGATTTATTCACTTATTGGAAAACTTGGATTTTTATGCATACATCTTAATTATCAATTAAAATCAATTGTTGTAATAAAATTAGACTATAGGAAGGTGTTAAACCCGATAATAATTAAAATACATAAATATATAATTCAAAAAATAATTAATAATTTAGATATTAATTTCAAATTCTCCATTGGTCTGATGGAAATTCAACCCTGCATTGAAATAATGTTAAAGACATTTCTAGAACATTTGATAAACCATTGATCTTTATAAGATGTGCCTTAAGGATTTACTTCGTGAAAAATTCAACTTCATTAATTTATATCCTACAATATTGGTGATCTGAGAAATATTATATCATTTAATTAATATTTTATGTCTTTTTAAGATGAAAACCTATAACAATAATGGAGTTATGGCCTTTTGATGCCTTTTAGTTCCAAAAAACAAAATCCACAATAATTTTTCCAATTTTGATACAGGTATGGGTAATTGTTTCATTAACAACATTTAAATTTTACAATCATCCTTATCAAGATGACATAAAAAACGTCAATATACATACTCTACAATACCTAATTTCATGATAAACCACCAAGAAATTATCTTTTATTTCTCCATACATATTTTAACTTATAATGCAGATAGACAATGATGAGTTATGAGCATCATCAAAAAAAGCCTTATTAATTTATTATGTTATAGGGATATACATCTCTTTCTTGAATCTTATAATTCTATTTAGTCAATGATTTAAATCTAGAATATTAGATACCCTTTTTACAGATTAAAATCCATTTGATGATTCTCTATAATTTTCATATGGATAGATAATTGTATGGTTAATATTGAATTATATACATTATTCCATTTCCTCATTATTTCGATTTCTATCTGATCAAAATCTAGAAGTATTTTATAACATTTAATCCTTATCATGGATAAATTAACCTGATAATTTTAACTCATATAATTAACAAGTATGTTCAAATTCATAGGGTTGTAATGTATTGATTAGTAATAATATTTAATATAATCTACCCATATCTTTTAGAGAATATTATATTATTTAAATGAAAATATATACATTCATATATTAGAATAAGTATATATATCACACCTTTCAGCATAAGAATAATGCCTCTATATTTTCGATGGAAATATTATGAAATTATACCCCAAATCATGACATGTGTATTGTTTCTCATTAACCATAATTTGGAATAAGGCATTTGGAACTATAATATAATACAACTTGAGAACACATCCAAATACATTGTTTAATGCATAACATTATATCAAAAACACTTATCCTATATAGTATAGAGTATGTTCCAGTTCATGACCATCCTTTTCTCTATATCATATATTTTTACATCATATTCATATATCCAATGAAAATTTCCATTTCTACATATTCTTGGTTATGAGAATTTTTTATAGCCCTATTTAATTGTAAAAACCCATCTATAATAATAAACTAATCAGAGAAAATTATTTCTCTCAGTCACTATTGTTGGTATAGGATGTCTTTTATAACATTTATCTTTATAGGATCCACCAATATACCATGTCTTATAATTAAATGAACCACGAATGATTCCCTCTAAAGATATTATTCACACTATTTACATTTTTCATACATGTTATCCTTCAGCTGGGTCTCCAACACAACCTTCAAATGATCTTAATTTTATTACCTTCTCTTGGAATATATGATAATATAACCAATATATTGTTTCACAAAATTATCAAAAAAAATCTCATTATATACATGCAGTCGGAGGGTTCATTATTAATTATATGATTATAACACTATATATTCATGGTGTCTATACCTTGTATAAAATGTTATCATAATTATATCCTCCTTTTATAAACATAATTTATAATATCTTAATTGATGTTTTTTTTAAAGTATTGATCTCTAAATTGTTGATAAATAATTTCATCAAAATGGGATATATGATACATTTTATTTGTTGTGATATTGTTAAATTCTAAATAATCATTACAATGATGTATTGGACCCTCATTATTCTTATGAAATAATTATATAATTAGCCAATAGATAAAAAATAGGGTATATTAATCCATTATCCATATAATCATTGACTTTTTTCCTCAATTGATGAATCATTCTTGGGAGATTATAAAATGATTCATTGAAGTAGTTATAACATTATATATGAGTTATATTGAGAACTCATTATTCTATTCAAGGACGGAATATGAGAATTTTCATGAAATACATCAATATATTCCCAATAAGTAATTATATATTCAATGATTATTCAATCAACCATTATTAGAGAGAAATATACCTCATGAATAAGATTTAAGGCTCTTATAATGGATGAAATTTACATTTATTTTTCATGTACACCATTACACTGACAGATGGTCATAGGTGGATTTCAAAATCAATTTGTGACATAAAATCATGGGTAATTGATATTATATCTAAATAGATACACCAATTACATGATCAAAATCACATAAAATTCAACTATATGGAAAATAAGAAGGTTTCTTTGAAGAAAATCCCCAAAAAGATCTATAGAAGTGAATATTGAGAAATGTTATGAAATTTCCATATAGTTTAGAACATTCAATTATAATTTGATATATATCTGTCGAATTGATGATATGATAATCCTAGAAAAATATTATGTTATAAAAAAGTTGATAAAACCTCAATCTAATGAGTCATTTGTAGTTATTGGTTTTATTATATTTGTAACTTTCCCCAAATTGATCTCACAAACCAGTCCATAACATTTAATTTCATACACCATTACAAAATCATTTATATTAGGATATTGTTAAAAATTATTATCCTTATCAAGGGAAAGATTAATTCACTTATTTGGATAATTTCTTCACTCCATGTAATTTTATAATTACTGTATGGATGCTTCCTCGGTTATCATAATATAATCATAGAAAAATATATTCATGTCAATTTTTATTGATTTTTATGAAAACCATCTTTCCCACAAATTATTCCCTTATCTAGTCTGTTTATATAATTTGGCTCATTTTTATTTCCACATTTTTGTAATGAAGGGATATTAATTTTTTTTCCTCCATGGGTTTTTTATTTTAATTTCCTTAAATGTATATTTCTATATATTTATCCCAAAAACACAAAAAATGAGAGTAACCACATTACATCTCAATCTTGAATGAGTAGTTAATTATTTATACATATATTTCAATGTCTCTAGAATAATATTCCATTCTATGACTATATTATATGAAACTATAGAACAATCAATTTTTTATTCATTTTTACTAATATAAATAGTTCAATGACATATAAATCTTGTGAAATTTTTCTCATAGGTCCAATGGATTTATTATCATTCTTCATTATATCATGGAATTCAATATCCATTTTTGTTTGAAGAGTTGGAGTTAAATAATTATTAAAAAAATTTATAATACACTTCCAATGGAATGGAATAAATTTACTCCTATTATATTCTTGATTTGTATCCACCATTGTAATTATTAACCAACTAATTGATACATATATAAAAGAACCATATCATTGTCCAGGAACTATAGAATGTGAAATATATTTTCTATATAATTAATCTAATACTTTATAATATGTTAATCCAGGGTAATATAAAATATATTTAACACCTATGAATCAATCAAAAAAATAAAACATTTTTTAATAAAAAATTAATTCAATGATAACTATATTATTTCATGAAATAAAAATTATAAAATTATAGGATGAATATTTATTTTAAACACTATTGGTCAAAATATAATTGTGTTACCTTTTTGAAATTATCCCATAGAAAAAAAATTATAAATGATTAAACATGTAGTATTAAACTATTTCTACTTTTATTCATAATATTTTACAACTATATGTATAATTAAACACATATCTGTTATCATTGAAAATGAAATATTGATAAAATCATTTAGATATAAAAGTGTAATTTTTCAGAATTTTTTTAATGCATAATTTATTTAAATATTAATTAATGAAAATATTATTTAATGAATAATTAAATAAATAAAATGCTTCTTATTTATATAAATATAATAATTAAAATCCTTTCATTGATTATTACTAGTAATGGAGTTAATATTTGATCATATAATGGTTGAATTTACATTTCATCAAAAACCTTTTTAGTCATATTTTCTGAGATGATGTTTAAATTAAATATTCTTCATTGGTTAATTGATTTTTTTAAAAAATATTAAATATTTTGAAGAAAAAAAAATAAACTAGTAAATTATTTAAAATTTTATTTTTTGATAATCAATACCGAAAAAATATAAATAAATTAATACAATTTATGTTAAAATGGTTTTACGGGGGTAAACCATAAATGATAATCTATAAAATTACCAAAAACATGATGAAAACCCCATTTTTAGATTATGAACATAGAGTCCTCAACGAATAATATTATCCAATTTCCATGAATTTTATTTCATATGATATTGAAAAACAAATTACATGTGTATCATTATCCTCAGTTTTAAAAGGGTATCTCCTCTACTAAATTATTAACACCTCTTAATCCATTTAGATGGAAAAAATATAAAATAATATCTCCAAAAAATACTTATATATTTTATATATTTTATTTTCATGGATAAATATAAACCTCAATGTTGTAATTAATAGTTCCAAATGATTTTTTTCTATGACAAATAATCATCTTCACTGATATCTTTATTTTTTACATTTTTTACTAAATTAAATTATTCTTTAATAATTACAATATCATCACACCATTATGTGAACTATACTATTATATTATAATGTTTATGGAATAATTTTTATCCAAACCCTTCTCTATAAAATTTGAACCAAACCACTTATCCTTTGTGTGGAGAACTACCATCTCACGAATTGATATAATTTTTTTCTTCACTAACTCACATGGATAGTAAAACAATTCAAAAAATTTAATAGTTATTTTAACTATGAAATATTATTGATTTATTTGAATTTAATATATCATCTAATTCATTATCATTAATAACATTATAGTAATTAGGACTTCGCTCATGCCTATATATGACATAACATCTCCACTAAAAGATGTGGTTCTTATTTAATGTAAAAATTTAAAGAATAACATGAAATAATTATATAATAAATAAATATGATATTTATAACCGTATTATAATTCTATATATTATACAACTAGATATAATAAACAAGAACCTGAACCTATAAAACAAACCATGCATGAGAAGTAGAAGCAGTCATAACCTAAAACAATGGTAATAATGAAATATTACTATTTAATTTGTGATAAGATGTTATAAGAAGATTTTATACGATATTATAAATAATAATATTCTATTTTTAAAAAATAACATATTTATAACTATTATATTATAGGATAAAGAATGTTCAACTAAATAGAACCTAAATGGAATTGATTTCATCTCAATTGACACTCAAGTGGGAAATTTTTATTATTATAACATATTCACTAATATGTGGATTTATATTAAAATTAAATATACTTAAGCTGAATAAATTTTTCTTCATGATAATTAATATTTCTATTAATGATTATTCATAACAGGGATAATAATTTAAAATGTCATGAATGAGGTAAGGATTTATTTTACTATCTGTTTTTGTACAATTTCATCAATTTTCTCTGAAGGAATATTATAATATATTTTAAATAAATTTGCCTATATTTTAATCATCCATTTATTTATGTCTTTTTATAATTTATTTATATATCTTGAACTAATTATCCATTTAATCATGAAGTGATTCTTTTAAAAGAAAATTCAATATTATTTTAATGTTTTAATCCAAATGTTCCTCTAAAATACATGAATTTATCATAATACACATATTACCACGAATAAATTTTCATGTTTTTATCATTATAATCAATCATTAACATTATTGTTACCATTTGAAATTTAATATATATACCAATTCCATAGTTTGAGGATAATAGATATGATTATTTCTTAAATCATATAGTTATCTACGTTATGTGTTTATAGTAAAAATTATTTGATTAGTTGGGGAATATTTATATTCCATATTAATTAATAAATTTTGACATTTATTAGTAAGGATATTGTCTATAAATTAAATTTATCACTAAAAATATGTGTAATTCATAGGAAATGTAGTGTAGTTTCTACATGTAATTTTCTAACCCCTTCATTCATTGATATGCCTTAAGAGATAAATCATTAATCAGAATTAAATGTATTTTCTCGTGTACCTACAAGTTGACTAAATTTTATAAGAACAAGGAATTTACTATGTTGATATCGAGAATATTGATGTCAGGAATTTAATAATTTTGAAATTCACTTATTGCGAATTAAATTATTATTATCTTTGGGATTATTTTATTAACATTGTCCCTAGATGCACGTTGTGCTCAAGTTATCGATTAAATGGAATGTGTTTTGTATTTATTTTCCATTAAATATTCATTATTCTATATTTTTTATTATATATTCCTATATATGTAACCCATAGTAAGCATTATAGATCACATATTTTTTTCCATTACCCTGGATAGGAATACGAATAATCATATTGAGATTTAGGGATATCAAACTATCCCTTTGTTTATGTTTCATATTTTATTCCTTATATAAAATGGGTTCCATATATGTATCAACATCACTAACACTAATAATCATATTCATCATATATTATTTTATCCAATGTAAGTCTTCTAAGGTAATAATTTATATTTTGGCTATGGGATATTAGATTTGGGTCTGTTAAAGTTTGTATCATAACATGTTTTATAGAAATACATGGAACTAGATAATGTAAAACATAGTATAATAAAAAAACACCATGATTATAATATATTATAAGTATAATCATAGTATAATATCATAATTTTTTTAAATTACACATAATTTAATTTTCATTGAAATATGTCCCTGTTTAGATACTACATATGGTTGTGGATTCAGCACCAATGCATCTAGGAGTAATAACAGAGAAGAGAATTTGTAGATCATATATATACCATCATTTCGGTGCATGGTGAGTGTTACCTTACTACACATTTAGAATAACACTCATAGGCGATATTGTTATGATAATATACATTTAAATTTATAGAAAAATATTAAATATTAGATTGTATTTCTATGATTTCAATATATTCAATAAGAAGACATTTTATAATTCTATAATTAATGGTTTGTAGTATTTTAATTTATTTTATGTGTTACCTCATATTTGGAATTATATATTGTGATTTAAAATTCATAATGATTGGATTTACTCTCGTATATGAAAGTTTTTATAAATGGTTCATGGTAACTAGAAAGGTAAAATTATCATTGATAATTTATAAATATATATACTAGGTAATCCATTAAAACTACTATAGATGCTGAGCATATCATAGCTATATTATAGAATATAACCCATTTTATAACTAATAAACTGTCACATATAGAGAAACATGATTTTCCATTGCATGGAACACCAATATTAAATCTATAAATGCATTTAAAGCCCCCAAATTTAGGTGTTACTACTAAACTAGTTGTTTCTTAGAAATGGATTATATAACAAGAAATAATTTTATTGTCTTTGTTATACAATGAAAGGGAAAAGATTCACTTGTAGTATATTGTCTCAAAGGGGATATTTATAAATGGTGTAAATTGGTCCAAAATCATAGAGAGTAATAAGAAATATAAAACATGGGATTGATATATTTCGATGTAACATTATATAATAAATATTTCCCTTGAAAGAAATGAACTGAGAAAAAAATAATTTCCAAATCTAATATAAAAATGAAGAAGAAAGTGTCACTGGATTTGAGGCCACCATTACAATACTGTATAGGTATTCTATAGATTAAATTCCTTATACAGAAATTATGATTCACCATTTCATTTATGATTATATTATAATTCTTTAAAGGGAAGTCGTTTCTAAATATTTTAAATTATATAATGAAATAGTTTTATCTTACATAAATTAATGTATAATTTTTATTGTTTATATATATTCAAGTGGAATCAAAATATGCAGTGGGTAGTTGAATACCAAGAAGAAATTTTCAAATGATTTATATGAAAATTAATCAATTTTTGTCATCTAAGAAATTATGAAACTGATATCCTAGAAATTAATTTAACTGTATGTGATCTTGTTACAACTACAGAGATATGGTTCATTTGGATAATGTGTATAATGGATATAAATAGGCAACTAAAATATAATTATTAAACTAGAATGAAATGAGCCACTATTTAAATCAATATTCCATGTAGTAAGGTATCATACGATAAAATATAGAATGAGAAGAGGGGTTGTATTATGTATTCACTACAGTAGTGGTTATAGTCCATAAAGATTTTGTGGTAGGTGCATTATTCATAATTTCATATTAATGTAATTTTCTCTTTTATTACAGACCATCACACTCTTTTACACCATTCATGTTTTCTATGAAAATTAGAGATTTATCATGATGAATAATAATGGAGATCCCCACAAATAATTCTTATTGAAATCCCACCAAAATAAGGATGTTTTTGGAATTTCTCATTATGAATGATAATTGTTCCCAACATTCAAAATTTATATTTATACATATGTTTGACATTGATATAATCCATGGTATGAATTGGATTTCAAAATATGTTGAAAATTTTTATTCAAAATAGATTTATATTGTGATTAATGATGAATATGTTGATTTCCTTTTCATTATAGGGGATACATTATCTTCTAGAACATGTATATATCCAACCATTGTATCTCTTCGGAACGAGATTCATAGGCAAATAAGAACATTCAAAATATATATTGAAATTATAATCTCTAAATCAATAATATATCTATTTTATCTTAATATATAAATGAATTTACTAATAAATTTCAATTACAAACAAAATATCGTGAAGATTATTTATCCATTGATTTAATCCTTAATGGTAGACATATATCAAAAAAAGTTATATAATAGACACTGTGGAATTATTGGTGTTTAAGAAATAACAAGAGTAGTAATGAGATAAGGGGTTTAAATTCCACATTTATTATCTTTTGAAGCCCCTGTACATTTTGTTAGGATCCAATATGGATCCGTGTTGATCGACATTGATTATGGGTATTATGAGTATTAAAATTTATCTTTAACAGTACTTTGAAGACTTATTAAATAAACATCTGGTTGAATAATAGTTCTTAAAGAGTGTCAATTTTTTTGGGTATCAAAAATTTTGACTAAATATTTAATATATTCTATATACAACATTTCAAACAAGGGATAGAGAATATGATTTTATAGTCATTACATTTGGATATATTAATACACCCTTGATTTTTATATATTTTGAAAGCAAAGTATTCAAGGAATATCATGATTTTTTTGTATTTATTGATTATATTATTGAGTATTCTATAATATATAAGGATATGAGAAAAACTTGTGGGTAATTATTGAGATTATTATAAGAAAATAGTAGTATTGAAAGGATATATCATTTTAATTCTATATTCAAAATGTCTTATATATTTTTCATTTTGTCTCCTAGGACAGAATCTGAGTAGTTCATCTAACGAAAAATGGAGAAAAATAATTGTATTCATCAATAAACATAACTACTGTTTTTTGTTTCCATAGTTATATAAGTCACTATAAGTGATTTATTAAATATTTTTTTCGATTTCATATCATTTTTACAACAATTACACATAAAGGGGTAAATTTTATATTGATAAAATAATATGAAGAATGTTTTGAACAACTGATGAGGATATTGGTTAATTCAACTATTTGTACACTACCATATAGGAATGATAGTAATTGTTACATATAGTAATCAATCAATGAGGTAAATTAGTGGTGTCACTTTGTAGAATGATAATAATATTTTATATGTATATTAGAAGGTATAGACTCTTGAATAGAACAATCCAAATCATAATATTATGTTAGTAGATATAATCATTTATTTGAAGATGTGGATACATTATTAATATAGTTGAATAGGTGAGATACATAAAAACAGTATGAATCTAAAATAGAAATTTTTATATAATGATTTCAATATTAAATTTAAGTGATGTCTTGATCTATTAATGTTTTATGATTTCTCAATACACTAGTACATAGGGAAGTCAAATAAGAAACAAGATTCAATAAGAAGGAATTTCCACAGAATTCTAACCGAAATGAGGAATCATAAGGACAATATGTTAATAGCTATTATAAATATGGGGATGGGAATTAATAAATGAGGGATGCCATTTCCATTTTTCAATTTTTTTGAAATTATGCTTTCTTGAAAAGATAAATTGTTCTCATCCTTATGATGATAAATTTTCCTTTTAAATCAATGTTTCAAATGATGGGAATTTGTTAGAAATCATATATGAAGTTGTTGTTTTTAATATTGGAAAGATATTATGTGTTCTAACTACACATATGATAAAAATTGAACTATAGTATGATTCTAAAAACTGATATATATCTATACACATTGGAATCATCTAGATGTTTTGGTATTTGATGAATAATTTTAATGGGATGATCTGAATTGAGAACCAAATAATTATATATGATGTTTTTTGTTTTGAAAACAATTGATGGCTGAAATATAGAACTGTTGATAATTCATTCATCCCATACAACTCCTTTGTTTAAATGGAATTATATTAATTCTAAATATATACTTGCATTATCAAAGACTCGTAGAAAAAATGTTTCAAAATGGGTTACTATTTATCACCTTATGAAATCCATGAATTTCTTCTCAGTTAGAAGAGATTTATTTCTTGATTGCTTTTTAATGATTTATGTAAATGTTTTAATAATATCTCATGGTGTAGCACTTTTTATTTAGACTAATCATGTTTCATGATTGATCTAAAATTATGGAACATTCATCAGAATGCTCTTGATATATTTCATCATTATAGAACCAACTAACATCATCAAACATAAAGAATGTCTAAAAGGTCAATTAAAATAGTATAATACATGTTTTGATAATTTTCACTTGATTTTAAAGGTATTTAAAATCAGTATTAAACTTTTTCTATTTTTTCTATAATAATAGTTTACATTCATGTATTCAGATGCTATTGTTTATAGAATTATACAGAAAGATATTTTGTGATACAGATTGTTAGGATAAAGTTGGTGAATGGTATAAGTCCTTGGCCTTAAACCTTACTGAATATTGATTTAAATGAATAATTCACATTGAGGATCTTTTCAGGTTTAGAGTTTTAGATAATTAGATCATAAAACATGTATTACATTCCACATTTAAGCAAAGTGGTTACATAAAAGATAGTATTAATCTTTCCTATCAATGGAAACATATTTAAAATAAAACATGGATTCTTTATTGACACTTCCTTGACACTATAATCATATCATGTACCTTTCCTTTGACCTGTGAAAAACATTTCAAAAACATGGGATGAGAATAAAAAGCACAGTAAGGGTTATAAAAATATGGAAAGGAAACATGAGTTTATATGTACATAAGAATGAAATCATAATTTACCCATAAAACATAGTCAATTTAACAAACCTCATCAAATCATGAATAAATCATAGAAATCATAAGACATAAAGGTAACTTGAGACATTCATTTCATTCTTACGTATGGAGTAACCCTCTTGGTTACGTTTTGAATACCCATCACAGTATATTCCCTAAATCTCTTCAACGACACCTTAACATTTCACTCCTTTGTGTTACCCAATGCTTTGAAGAGCTATATCGGGCTCACCCGCCCTTAGTTTATCATGGAACCACCCATCTTCATAATAATTCCCAACATCCACAACATAATCATATCACATAAAACATGCATAATGGAAACATAACATTTCCACCTTTCAATCACAAGATATAAATACAAAACATTGATATAAAAACATTATGAAAACTATTTTCAATACCAAAATAAAAGAAAAGTAAAACATGGTATTTATTTTTCTTTTAAAAAAAGTAATGCTTGTAGAGGAAGCTGAAACTCAAATAATGGTCACGGCGGCAGAGAAGTCATTGTCGCCACATAAGTACGACAAAAAAACATTCCCTTTGGTCTTTTAGTAAAAGATTTGAATAAAAAAAATATTCCTTTTGAATAAACATAAAAGTAAAAGGGGTTTATAAAAAGTATAAAAGAAGGTTTTGTATAAAACAAAATATGCCTCAATGAAAGGAGATTGAGACGAAGTCCCATACATCATATCTGACTTGACTTGATTGTTATTTAATCTTTTGAATAATAAAGTTGAGTTAATTTATACTTTCCTAAGAACCTTTTTCAAGTTAATTATTCCTTTTATATCACTTATTACCATGTCATGAACACTATGTAATTATTTTAGTTAATAACGATCGTTTTAATGATCATTGGTACTTGAGTCAAAATATGCTCTTTATAATTACAAGTTGTTCATGTATCCATTATATCCTGAGTTATAATCACGATTTATATATCATATATATCTTATATATCCAGTATATACATGAATTTATAATATTACACGATGATTAGAGGTAAGAAATGAAATGCACCGTTCATGGTGACGGTAAGCCGTACGTACGCATGAACGCTACTTTAATTTCTATTTCATATTTGATGGAATTAAAACATAATTATACATAATAGTATATTAATTCCAGTATGGTATCATATATAATATCATTATATATGTCCTTTATTCCTACCACATATGGTATTAACGAATCAAATCACTTTGAGGGGGCGTTAGTCCGTATTTCCGAAAATGAAGATATCGCGTTTACTCATAACGGTAACCATAAAGATATGCCATAAATGAAAAATACAGAAGCTTAAGTAAAACATAAACATATTATATATAATACATAAATATAGTGACATCTTAATGGACACCTTTGAAGGTGATATATGAGTGTTGAACAATCATCATTTCGTGAGGCAGAAATTCGCCATCCACAGAAACAGTATGTTCTTTAACCATTAGATGTAGGTGTGTGTAAGTGTAGCTCGAATCCTTCTTATAAAAAAATCACAGTATATGGAAGATACTAGTGTTGTTACAAATGAAATTTATAAAAATATTTTCGGGGGTTGGAGAAGCAAAATAAAACATAAGAACACAAGAGAAGACACTACAATTAAATCGGGTAACTCTTTTTGATTTGAGCTCAAAGGCTTCCTTGGGAAGACATCTGTCCAAAGTGAGGCTTCTAGGAGTTAGAGAGGGATGTGGAGAGACAAAATGGGCAGGTTTTGGCTGAGCCAGAGGCTTTAGATGTGTGGGTAAGGAGGTAGAGGTGGGGGCCTTTTATAAGAGGAGAGGAGGGTCACTCTTGGAATGTAAAGAAAGGTTACATTATTTTAAAATGATTTTCAGATTTAAAAGGTCCCACATTGATATAATTCGAGGATAAGGTGACAAGGGTTCGAAATAAACCCATCCAATAGGATTTGGTTATGTGTATGTTATATATTTTACATTATCTTTTAATTTTATTTAAATCGTTAAATAATGTGGTAATTGCTGCATCATCAGAGTGTCATAAATAATTTAATTTATATAATGTCTAAAAATTATTTAAAAAAAATACTATGATGTATGAAATCTTTTTGGATTTATAATGAATATTTATAGTCAAAAATATGTCTTGTATTACCCTATTTAAATGTTTTTTAGTAAAACAACTCATGTTTGTGTCATTTTTATTTTAACATTAAATAAAAAGATATTAATGTCATTTTCCTACCAAAGTGGCTCCATGGGGTCCCCAAGTTGACCCATGGATTGTCTTGGTCGGCCATGACACATCCAATATGGGTAGGGCAGGTGGCAAGTTCATTTAATATTATTAAAACATTATTTTGTACCATAAATTACAGTAATTACCTCCAATTGTGATTAAAAACATAAAAGTTACTATTCATCTAAAAAAATTATTTTAATCCCATTGAAACACATTTTACATCTTAATTACAACCATGTATGTCAGATTTTTGAAATTCAAACCACAGAGGTGGTAAAATTTCATTTAAACAAAAAATAAGTTTTTATAAGTACCACTTAGTGGTTTCACTATTCATCAAAAATTGGCGTTTTCCAGAAAAAAAAATTCACCCTAAGCTATATTTGATATTATGAATTCAAAAATGATTTATATTTCACAAAATTCTAAAAATATAAGTTGCATTAATTAATTTAATAATTAATTCCCGCTGTCAGAGCAAATAGCGTGTTTTTATGAAACAATAAGTATCAAAAGATTGACACTAGTTTAAGTCCAATTTCAAAGTGAAATTAATTACAACGACCACTATTGGATTAAATGGTAAAAATATATTATAATTGAACATTAAAACCAAATAAAAATATAATCTAATCATATAAATAAATTAAATTAAAAAAAAGTTTTTGAATTAAAATACAACATTTTTCACCATTCATTAAAAAAATGAACTTTATCGGAAAAATACCAAATATTCACACAAAGTTAATTTTGATTTCCAAATCACAAAGAATAAGTTTATTTTGACAAATATATCTTATAAAATTTTCCAATGATAGATTTAAAAGATGGTTTTCCATCAAAAGGCAGTAAAACAATATTTTAACAATATTAGTGTATTCCATTCTTAAGATTGGATTTATTCTCATTTTAAGACTCTAAAACAATATATAATTCATTAATAGACATAGATAAAATATCTATTATTCATTACTTACTTGAGATGTTAATTCATTCTCCCTTTAGAAAATTTCATCCCCATAATTCATTTACTTATCGAATAAGTTGGGGTATTTATCACTCATTGCATTTTCATATTCCCATGTTTCCTATTCAATCACGTGTTTTTCCACAAAACCTTTACATGATGAATCACTGTATTCCGTAACACTTTCTACCTATGGTAAAGAATCTGGAACAGTTGTTCCTCATAAGATATGTTCTCTTCCAGCTGAACTAACTCTGGACTCAAAACATGAGATGTATCTGGCATATACATTCTCAACATCGAAACATGAAAAACATTGTGTACCTGAGATAAACTCGGAGGTAAATCCACTCGGTAAGCAACTGATCCAACTCTCTCTAGAATTTTATATGGTACAATGAACCTTGGAATCAGCATTCCTTTCTTACCAAACCGCATCACACTTTTCCATAGTGATACTTTGAGAAAAACATGATCACCTTCCACAAAAGAGAGATCCTTCCTCCTATTGTCCGCATAACTCTTCTTCCTGCTCTGAGCTATTCTCATGTGTTTATGTATCAACTGAACTTTTTCTGCCAACTATTCTAACAATTCTGGTCCTATCAACTTCCTTTCAACGACTTCATCCCAGAAAGCTGGAGTTGACACTGCTTCCCATATAATGCCTAAAATGGTGCCATATGTATACTATAATGGAAATTGTTATTATATGAAAACTCAACCAAAGAAATATATTGGTCCCAACTTCCCTGATAAATCATAGTGAAAGATCTTAGCATATCCTCCATGGTCTGAATTGTTCGTTCTGACTACCCATCTGATTGCGGATGAAAAGCTGTACTAAAATTTAATTCACTACCCAACGACTTCTAAAGGACTTTCTAAAAGTTAGAAGTGAACCTGGGATCACGGTCAGATATAATGGAGAGAGGAACTCCATGTAACCAGACTATATCTTTAATATACAAACGGTAAAGTTGATCTAGGGAAAAAGTATCTTGTATAGCAAGGAAATGAGCAGATTTGGTCAAGCGATCAACAATAACCCAGATTGCATTATGACCTCGAGATTTCTTCGGTAATCCCACAACAAAGTCTATGGATATATTCTCACATTTCCACTCTGGCACTGCTAATGGCTGAAGCATACCTTTCAGTAACCGCCACTCTGCTTTAACCTGTTGACAAGTCATACACTTCTCAGCAAAATCAGCAATATCTCTTTTCATTCCGTCCCTCCAGTAATACTCCCGAAGATCTCTATACATCTTAGTAATTCCAGGACGAACTGAAATTGGAGAACTATGAGCTTCACATAACAACTCTCTCTTCAACCTTTAATCACATGAAATACACAATCTCTTACCAAATATCAAAACACAGTCATTATCAATGTTTAATTCAGGCAACATACCCTTCTAAACTAGCTCTACCTTTTTCTGCAACTCACTGTCTCGCTTCTATGCTTGCTTGATTCTGTCTGATAGAGATGATCTCACTGATACCTGAAACAAAATAGAAGAACTTCCCACACCAAAAACTTCTATTCCAAAGCTCATCGAATCAAAAACCAAAGGATCATGTTCCAAACGTAGCATGGTTAATGAAGCATTACTTTTTCGACTCAAAGCATCAGCCACTTTATTTGCTTTTCCCAGATGGTAATGAATTGAACAATCATAATCCTTGATTAATTCCAGCCATCTCCTTTGTCTCATGTTCAACACTTTCTGAGTGAATATATACTTTAACCATTTGTGATCAGTATATATTTCACACTTTACTCCATACAAATGATGCCTCCAAATTTTTAAAATGAAAACGACATCAGCTAATTACAATTCATTGTAGGGTAATTTACCTCATGAGTTTTCAACTGTCCTGAAGCATAAGCAATTACCTGATCATTCTACATTAAGACGCAACCAAATCCTTTCAATGAAGAATCACTGTATATAACAAACTCACCATTCCTGGAAGGTAGTGCCAAAACTGGAGCATTCACCAATCTTCTATTCAGTTCCTCAAAACAATCATCACATTTTTTTTCCAGATAAACTTAACACCCTTCTGAGTTAGCTTCGTCATTGGACTAGATAACCGTTAAAATTTTCTAACAAACCATCGGTAATAGCCTTCCAAACCAAGGAAGCTACGAATCTCAGTTACATTTGTGGGTCTTGGCCATTCTTCAACAACCTTTGTTTTTGCAGGATCAACAGTTATCCCATATTTAGAAACAATATGACCAAGGAAAGAAATTTTTTGCAACTAAAACTCACACTTGGTGAATTTCCCATACAATTTCTTTTCATTCAAGGTTTGAAAAATAACCCTTAAATGTCTTTCATGCTCTTCATTACTTTTAGAAAACACCAAAATATCATCAATGAAAACAACCAAAAAATTATCCAAGAACTCAATGAAAATTCTATTAATTAAGTCCATGAATACAGTAGGTGCATTGGTTAGCCCAAAAGGCATTACTACAAATTCATAATGGCTATATCTTGTATGAAACGCATTCTTCAGAACATATGCTTCCTTTACCTTTAGCTGATGGTACACCGATCTCAGGTCAATCATTGAAAAATACTGATCTCCCTGGAGCTTATCAAACAAATCATCGATATGAGGCAAAGGATATTTATTCTAAATAGTAATGATATTAAAGGCTCTATAATCAATGAAAAGTCTCATAGAACCATCCTTCTTTTTGAAAAATAAAACAGGATCACCCCATGGTGATGGCTAGGTCGAATGAAATCTTTCTCTAATAAATCTTTTAATTGCTCCTTCAACTCTAAAAGTTCAATTTGAACCATTCGATAAGGGGGTTTTGAAATTGGCTTAGCATCAGGAACTAAGTCAATAGTAAACTCAACTTCCCGATCATGTATTATTCCAGGAAACTCATAAGGAAAAAATCAGGATACTCATTTACCACTGGTATATAATTAATCTGAATAGTTCCCTTATTTTCAACAATATGTGCAAGGTAATATTCATTTCCATATTTTACAAGTTTCTCAGCCTCTTGATATGTTATCAACAGTAAGGGTCCATTCATGTAGACAAACTAAAAGACTTTCTAAAAAAAACTTCTTTAGCTCTACAATCAATCTTAGCATGGTAAATAGCGAGCCAATCCATACCCAAGACAACACCAAACTCTACTAGAGGTAAAAAAAATAAGGTTATCAAGTAGGTTCTTTCCACGGATAAGCATTGGAAGATTCTTATAAATTCTTTTTGCCTCAACATTTCCCCTAGGTGTTTTTACCACAAGTTCAGGGGTCATTTCATGAGATGGTATTCCCATTTTACTAGAAAGGGTTTCAGAGATGAATGAATGTGTAGAAACTGAATCAAAAAACACACTGGCATAATCTGAAAAAACAAACTAAGTACCAGATACAACTTCATTTGATGGCCCGACATCTACTGAAGTAGTTGCAAAGGATTTCACCACCCCTTTCTTCTTGTATTCTAACTGCTTCCCATCAATCAAGCTCTTTGTCGGACACTAATTTTCATAGTGACCCATCTCATTGCACTTAAAACATTTCATTAACTGTAAATCAAATTTGGTCTTACCGTCACCCTGATCTTTTGCAGTGCAATCACGAGCCTTATGTCCCATCTTATCGCATCGGTAGAACTTTCAAAAATTCAGAAGACATTCCCTATCATGCCTTTTCCCACATTTATCACAAACTGGAAACTTAGTTTTCTTACCATCAGACCATTTTGAAGAATTCTTCCCTTTCTCCTGCCACCTCAGTCTCTTCTTCTGCTGGTTATTATAGAACACTTGATCATCGGAAAACTCCACTTCCACCTTCTCAGCACATCGAAAAAGCTTTTCATAACTTTTAAACTATTGAGAAGCTAATGCCCTTTGATATTTTGGCTTTAATCCTGAGTAAAAATGATTGATTTTACTATAAAGGTATCGAATAAAATTTGGAGCATACCTTCCCAATCGAGTGAACCTTTCTTCATAGGCATCCATTGAGTCCTCCTCTTGCCTCAATACCAAGAATTGTTTTTCCATCCTATGTCTAACAACCTTAGGAAAATACTTCTCAAGAAACATACCTTTAAATTCATGACAGTCGAGAGTATCAATCTCATCAGTGTCCCTGATATTTCTATCCATCGACCACCACTGATCTGCTTCACCCTCCAAATGGTAAATAGCAAGACTAAACTTTTGATTGTCTTAACACCCCATGACATCGAAAATATTCTCTAGTGCTTTAATCCACCCTTCAGATAGTACAAGGTCATATGATCCTGTGAATGATGTAGGATTTTGCCTCATGAAATGTTCTGCCACTGACATGTTCCTCTGCTGTTGATCTGGATGATCATGTGCATGGATACCACCACCATTTATCACTTCAGTCAACTGTGCTATTACTGCAACAAACTGTTCAGTTCCAATTCCAACCATCTCAGGATGCTGATTCAGAAAGTTATTTCCTTTTGTATGACTTCCTAGCACTACTTCCCTACTTCCTCTGCGGAAAACCATTCTGAACAAACATGTCTTAGATGATGCAACATGGTAATCTTCAAATGCTATATCATTTCAATTTTACCATAAAAAAATATTTTTGGATAACCATTTAATAAAATTCTAACTCCTAAAGTTATCTAATCCGACCTCTGATACCAACAATAAGGCCCCGACCTTAAACCTTACTTAATATTGAACTAAATGAATAATTCACATTGAGGATATTTTCAGGTTTAGTGTTTTAGAGAATTATATCATAAAACATGTATTACATTCTACATTTAAGAAAAGTGGTTAAATAAAAGATAGTATTCATTTTTTCCATCAATGGAATCATATTTAAAATAAAACATGGATTCTGTCTTGACACTTCCTTGACACTATCCTCATAACCTGTACCTTTCCCCTTGACCTGTGAAAAACATTTCAAAAACTTGGGATAAGCATAAAAATCTCAGTAAGGGTTTTAAAAATATGGAAAGGAAACATGAGTTCATATATACATAAGAATTAAATAATACTTTACCCATAAAACATAGGCACTTTAACATACCTCCTCAAATCATGAATAAATCATAGAAATCATAAGACATAATGGTATCTTGAGGCATTCATAACATTCTTATGTAGGGAGTAACCCTCTTTGTTACGTTTGGAATACCCATCACGGTATATTCCCTAAATCTCTTAGGAGAAACCTTAACGTTTCACTAATTCGCGTTACCCAATGCATTAGAGAGCTATATCGGGCTCACCCGCACTTAGTTTATCTCGGAACCACCCGTATTCATAATAATTCCCAAGAACCACAACATAATCGTATCACATAAAACGTGCATAAAGGAAACATAACATTTCCAACTTTCAATCACAAGATATCAATAAAACACATTGATATAAAAACATTATGAAAACCATTTTCAATACCAAAATAAAAGAAAATTAAAAAATTGTATTTATTTTTCATTAAAAAAACATGGCTTCTAGAGGAAGCCGAAACTCAAATAATGGTCACAGCGGCAGAGAAGTCCTTGTCACCGCATACGTTCGACAAAAAAAACATCCCCTTTTGTCGTTTAGTAAACGCTTCGTATAAAAAATAGTCCTTTTGAATAAACGTAAAATTCATAGGGGATTATACACCGTATAAAAGATGGTTGTGTATAAAACAAAATATGCCTCAATGAAAGGAGATTGAGACGAAGTCCCATACCACGTATCCGACATGATTTGATAGTTCTTTAATCTCCTGAATAATAAACATGAGTTATTTTATACTTTCTTAAGAACCTTTTTCAAGTTCATTATTCCTTTTATATCACTTATAACATGTCATGAACACTATGTAATTATTTTAGTTAGTTACGGTCATTTTAACGATCATTGGTACTTGAGTCAAAATAAGATTTTTATAATTACGAGTTGTTCATGAATCGATTATATCCAGAGTTATAATCATGATGTATATATAATATATATAATATATATCTAGTATATACATTCATTTATAATATTACACAATGTTTAGTAGTAAGAAATGAAATGCACTGTTCATGGAGATGGTAAGCCATACGTACGCATGAACGCTACTTTCATTTCTATTCTGTATTTTATGGAATTAAAACATAATGATACATAATAGTATTTTAATTCCAGTATGGTATCATATATAATATCATTAAATATATCATTTATACATACCACAAATGGTATTAACGAGTCAAATCACTTTGAGGGGACGGTAGTCCGCACTTCCTAAAAAGAATATATCATGTTTACTTATAATGGTAAGCATAAAGATATGTCATAAATGAAAAATACAGAAACTTATGTAAAACATAAACATATTATATAAAATATATAAATATAGTGACATGTTAATGGCCACCATTGAAGGTGATATATGAGTGTTGAACAATCATCGTTTCGTGAGGTAGAAATTCTCCATCCACGGAAACAGTATGTTCTTTAACCATTAGATGTTGGTGTGTGTAAGTGTAGCTAGAATTCGGCTTATAACAAAATCCTAGTATATGGAAGATACTAGTGTTGATACAAAAGAAATGAATAAAAAGATTTTAGGGGGTTGTAGAAGCAAAATAATACATAAGAACACAAGAGAAGACACTTCCTTTAAATCAGATAACTCTTTTTGATTTGAGCTCAAAGGCTTCCTTGGGAAAACTTCTGCCCAAAGTGATGCTTCTAGGAGTTAGAGAGGAATGTGTAAAGACAAAATGGTAAGGTGTTGGCCGAGCCAATGGGATTGGAAGTATGGGTAAGAAGGTAGAGGTGGGAGATTTTTATAAGAGGAGAGGAGGGGCACTCTTCAAATGTAATGAAATGTTACTTTATTTGAAAATGAGTTTCAGATTTAAAAGGTCCCACATTTATATAATTCGAGGATAAGGTGATAAGGGTTCTAAATCCACCAATAAAATAAGTTTTGGACATGTTTTTATCATAGAATTTACATTATCTTTTCATTTTATTTAAATCGTTAAATAATGAGGTAATCACTACATAATCACGGTGTCATAAATAATTTAATTTATTTAATATCTAAAAATTATAAAAAAAATACTATGATGTAGGAAATCATTTTATATTTCTAATTAATATTTATAGTCAAAAATATGACTTGTATAACCCCATTTAAAAATTGTTTTAGTAAAACAACTCATGTTTGTGTCATTTTTATTTTAACATTAAATAAAAAGATATTAATGTCATTTTCCTACCAAAGTGGCTTCATAGGGTACCCAAGTTGACCCATGGATTGTCTTGGTCGGCCATGACACATCCAATATGGGTAGGACATGTTTCAACTTCATTTCATATTATTAAAATAGTATTGTTTACCTTAAATTACACTAATTACCTCTAATCGCGATTAAAAACATAAAAGTTACTATTCACCAAAAAAAATTCAATCCCCCTGAACCACATTTTACTTCTTAATGAAAACCATGTATGTTGGATTTTTGAAATTCAAACCACAGAGGTGGTAAAATTTCATTTAAACGAAAAATCAGTTTTTATAAGTATCACTTAGTGGTTTCACTATTCATCAAAAATTGAAGTTTTCCAGAAAAAAACCAAAACATCACCTTAAGATATATTTGATATTCTGAATTCAAAAATGATGTCTATTTTAAAAAATTTAAAACATATAGTTTCATTGATTAATTTAATAAATAATTCCCGCTGTCAGAGCAAATAGCGTGTTTTTTGGGAACAATAAGTATTAAAATATTGACACTAGTTTAAGTCCAATATCAAAGTGAAATTAATTCCAACTACCACTATTGTATTAAATGGTAAAAATATATTCTAATTGAACTTTAAAACCAATTAAAAATATAATATAATCATATAAATAAAATATATTAAAACGAGGTTTTGAATTAAAATACAACATTTTTCACCATTAATTAAAAAAATGAACTTTATCGGAAAAATACCAAAAATTCCCCCAAAGTAAATTTTGATGTACCAATCATAAATAATAAGTTTATTTTGACAAATAGATCTTATAAAATTGTCAATAGATAGATTTAAATGATGGTTTTCCATCAAAAGGCAATAAAAAAATCTTTTAAAAATATTAGTGTATTCCATGCTTAATATTGGATTTATTCTTATTTTAAGCCTATAAAACACTATCTAATTCATTAATAGACATAGATAAAAATATCTATTATTCATTACTTACTTGGGATGTTACAAAAGTAATCTTATAGGACTATAAATTATAAAGGTAGAAATGTAAAATTTAAATAATATTCATACTTATTTAAAGAAATCTCAATTAAATAAAAATAGTTTATATAATAATCATGTGAGATATCAGGAAAGTTAAGTGGGAGATCATGTTTTCCAAAAATTATCTTCATATAAGGGTGTTATAAGGTTTAGTAAGAACGGTAAATTTTTTTATATGTATATTTGTATCTTTGAAATTCATGAAAGAATTAGATATATGGATTAATATTTATGAAAAATACCATGTACCTATAATGTATATTATGTGTTCCATATATAATTTATAAGAAACAACATTTGTAACAAAATTCATAGAAAAAAGGTTCTATTAGTTCATGAATTTTTGAGTGACAAATTCATGTGGAGTAATAACCGACAGGAGAAATGTATTTCAGGGGTCGTTTGGATCATTGTATGGATAATGTTAATGAAATATAGGTATTATCTATCACTAAGGTGAAACATAAGGTTTTGGGAATCTTGGACCACTCACCCCTTCTTGTTTCATTGGAATCCTCGTAGTGCCCGCTAAAGTGGTTCATATTCAGTCAATTTTTTCATGGACAATCATGGATACAATGACCCAGTTTGAATTATGTGGGCTATCCCTTTGCCTAGAAAACGTGGAATATCATTCACATTAAACTGAGTAAGATGAATCTTAAACATCAATTATGGGAGACTAAACTGGATCCCTCTGAATAGGTTTCTAAAGACGTTATGTAGTAAGATGATAGACTCAAGATTAATATGGAAGAGGAGTGGAATGAAGGTCTTATTCCACACTAGATGATAAGAAGGGTGTTTTGTATGATTTATTAATTAAGTAGAAGCGCCTAGCTAGGGAGAGGGCTCAAATAAAGTGGAATTAAGAGGTAGGTAGGAACTCATAATACATTAAAATGTGCATTAAGGAGACATCTAATATAGTCAAGTCGAACATCCTACTAGAGGTGGGTTCTTTCATGGAGGGTAGATACATGGTGGAGGGCATGGCCAATTAATTCTTCACATAATTTCTGGCTAGTCCTAATGTACTCCTAGAATCCATATACCCTATGGAACCATCAGTCATCTGTAATGTGATTCTTACATATTTTTCTGGCTATATTAATGACAGTGTGGTGTTTTTTTTTTCGAGATAGATATTAAGGATGCACTCATGCATTTGAACACAGATAGTACAACATGTCCTCATGGATTCCCAACTTCATTATACAGTACCTCTTGGTATTTGGTGAAGTAGAACCTGATCGATTCCATTAAATATTTCATTAGGGGTGAGCTTACAAAGAGTAGCTTGCGCCACCACCCTCATTCCTTTTCTCTTGTCCAAAACACCTATTTGATCTCACACTAACTCCCAGTTTGAATGTTTGATGTTACATAATAGATCTTCGATAGTATCATCATCTCCAGACGTTGTAACCATATCCCTCGATTCATTTTTCTTGAAAAACATGGGTTCATTAATGACATATCAAACATGGAATCCATTACTTTGGCTGCGAAGAATCTCAACAACATCAACAACAAAACCAGAGAGTCTCACAGGGTAACAAAACAAGATATGAAAAATTCCTATGACCATGTGGAATGGAGCTTCATTAATAGTGTTCGATCAGGTATGGTTTTCAACAACTGGAACATTGATATTACCTTCCTTTACTTTATATCTTTTTGGTTATCAATGTCCTTTATAGGGAAATCATAAGGGTTCTTCAGGTCCACTCAAGTCCTCAGGAATGGGGACCCCATCTTCCCATCTTAGTTAATTATCATTCAGGATGTCATCTACCAACTCATTCAGAGAAGCATCAACAATAGAGGCATCCTTTCATATCGGTGTGGGCTGAAGTCCCTAGAAATTTTTAACCTAATGATTGCTAATGATATCATCATATTTCTGAATTCTATGTTTAAATCAATTCATCGCTTGTATAGTGTGTTGTAGGATTATTACTAGTATAGTGTCCAGATGATTAACAAGGGTAAGAGTGATTTCAACATTTCCAATTGGTGCTCCACATAATGAGTGGAAGTTGCTATCATTTTACATGGAATTCAGTGGGGGAATTTTAGATGGTTTACCATGGCGCTCCCATATCATTTGGAAGGATTTATATTTGTGGATTTGATGATATATGTACAAGGAATTAGATAATGTTACCAAATGGAAAAAAATCTTGTCATTCAGTGGAAGGATTTCCAGGGTGAGAAACATTATGGTGGCCTCTCCAATACATGTTTTATTGACTAATAACGTCCCTAAGGTAGTTATCAAATCCATTGACAATATCCATTCTAATTTTATATTGGATCTATTTTCGATGGGAAAGAAACACTGGGTTGCGTGGAGAATACTGGAAAGGTTAGTGGGGGAAAATGGAATCAACATGCCCAACATGGGGTATACCCTCTACTACATGCAAGAAAGGCTAGATTTTAGTGTTCTGAAGAATCTTACTCAATGTGATATTACTATGCACAAATATGCTTCAGGCCTCATAGTGTTGGTTGAGAGGAATAATTCTTTCCTTTGGTAATTGATTGGTCCTATTATTGAAATGCTTCGTCACTTTTTGTAATGGATTTTTGGAAAAGAGGATCTTTCCATCTTGAACTAGGATTGGAGTCATGTAGTGATAAGGTTCTCAGGATGTTTAGTAATTTATATTTAGATAGGGAAGCCATAATTGTCCCAGATTTCATCAATATGGTCCATGAAAATAATATGATTGAGTGATTTAATCTCATTGGTTTTAATACATAGTAGGATAAATGAATCACCAATTCTTCCTCTATGGTCATGTTCTCATTGAAGTATTTTTGTCGTTGTAATAATGAGTATGCCCAGGTAGGGGGGGAGAAGAGATTATTGGGAAAAAAAATTCCCCATAATTGTAACTTTCTATTATGTGGGAATCAAAATGGGGCCCTTCCAACAGACAATAATATACCGAGATTTCGTATTCAACATGTGTCTAGATGTGTCACACATAGCATGCATAGTGGAGAGAGATCTATTTGTCTATTATTAGTCGGCGACTGTGCATGAAATGTATGGAAGTATCTTGGGAATATCTATGCAACCATCTCGTCAAATGATACTTTCTAATCCTTTATTGATAATTGGATTCATGGTTCAGAGGGCAGAGGCGAAGAGAAGGTGGCCCACTCGATTGTACTACATGCGGGGTGTTAGTGTCTTTGGCTGGTGAGGAATAAATTGAATAATAAGAGAGTTGAAGTATCATTTCATGTAATTATTATCTAGAAAAAAATCTATTATAGGACTTGAACAAGGTAGTGTAGTCTTGGATGGAGGCACCATACCTTCATTGTTTTTAGACTGCATCCGGTGATAACATTACATCTAGAAATAGGGAGGGAAACATGGTATTCTAGTGACCTATCTCAGGTGACATGAAACTCAATACGGATGGTTCTCGTGTTCAGGGGGAGCGTGTGTGCAGGAGGAGTGGTGTGGGTTTGTAATGTCTCAATTTTCATCGCATTATTTGCCAGCCTATGAAGATTATATTCTATTCATGTGGAGGAAATGAAAATGCACACTTAGCTCAGAGATTGTATGCAATAAGGGATGAATATATCTCTAATTGAAAGAGTCTCTTTAATTGTCCACAACTCATTGAAAGAGAATGGTGATGCTCCTTGGTCGATTATCTATGTCATTAGACAATGTAAAAGCATAAAAAAGAAAAACCATTTGTTTTTCATACCTATAGAGAGGGGAACAAGGATGCATAATGGTTGGACTCAGCGGACATTAATAGAGGGATAATATGTTTCTATACTCTGTGAGAAGTATTTAACCTAATGGGATTGACATTATTAAATGGAATGTATTAGGGATTCACCATATCATTCCCTCAAAGAATCTTCTTTGGCTATGGGGTGGGGTCCTCTATGTGCCTTCTTTTCGTATCATTCAGTACATATTTATAAAATTACATATGTAATATTGATCTGATCTTATGCTTGAAGGATGCATTTCATGGTAAATTGTATATCAACTTCTTATTTGGATTATTTTAAAATATTATGATTCCATTTATATAAATTAAATAATATAAAATGGATTATATATTTATAATCAAAATAAATAATATTATATAATTAGGTAAAATTAATTTTTGGTCATAATGAATAGTAAAAACTACAAAAATTAATTACAATGTTTAAGGTTTAAATGGGTTTAATTTAATTTACCTAAAAATATAAGGGTTTAAATAAACTAAAAACATGATGAAACCCCATTTGATGCTTTTATTTTTACATTAATCAAATCACATTATTATATGTGCTATTTTTAGATGAATGTGACTAAACATTATTTTAAATCTATAAAAAAGTACATGATTTAAACTCTCTTACATTATAAAAAGGAAATTCCTCTCCCCTATCACTTATTTACACCAACTAAGACCCTTATCTTGAACTAAACATTCCAAAACATCTACAAAACATACATATCCATGTTGTATATCAATTCATATTCTAAAAATACCCACCCTATTGTTCATAATAAGAGAAATAAATGAGGTTTTCATTAAGAATATACACCAAGCTCAATCATTTTAATTATTATTTTACCACCAATAATAATATATTAATAATTCCAATTTAATAATACCAGTGTCTTCCAAATGATGATATTTAATTGTTTTTATTTTATAATATTTATCTTTGAATTTTTGTATCATATTTGGAAAAAAACTGACACACTTGTGTATGGTGGACTACCACCTTCCTGAATGATGTAAATTGATTCAAATAGAAGATCACATGGATAGAAATAATGATGGAAAAAATAAAAACATAGGATAATTATAACATTATATTGATTCTATTAATGTAAAATATCATATAATTCCTTACCCTTTAACTATTTATATTAAATGATAATGTCGCTAATTTTTACGTATGACCTAAAATCTCCAAAACAATTGATGTAATTAATTTTCCATGGAAAAAATTAAGAAATGATTATAAACTAGTATATAATTAATAAATAATATATTTAATAATATAACTTAATTTGGTAGGTGGTTTTATTATATCCTATTCATAATAGCTGGAACTTCAATCACCCAACATGTGGACAAAATGAAGCAGTTGACACCTTAAACTGTGGTAATAAGGAAATAGAATTAACAAAAGGGTGAAATTGTAAAAAGGGATAATATATGGTATTATAAATAATAATATGGTTTTATTTAAATTTAATTAATTGTTTTGAAACATGATATAGAAGTTCAAATCAGGTTCAACAAAATGGAATCGTAAGGTAATGGATTTCATCTAAATTTACACTCTGTTGAGACATTTTAGTTATTAAGAACCCCTACACATTTACATGGTTTATATATTGACATAGTCATCTATGTTTTATGAATATATTTTATTAATTATAACTATTATTAAAATTATATTTTATTCTTTCATGTTTTTTCTATTTTAATGTTACCAAAGGGTAAAGGATTTAATTTTCAATCATTTTTTTAGGATTGCATTAATTTTTATCAATGTAATATTATAATGTTTTACTTATAAAAAATATATATATTATTAGTCAACAAATTTGTATAATAATGTATTACATACATTATTATACATATTCCTTAATTATAACATGTATTGTGAAATAAATAATTTAAATAAAAATAAATCTTGTTGACCTTTTTGATAGTGAATAATTTTCTTCCATGTCAATATGTATCAAAATAATATATATGAAGGATTTTTATTCTCTCAAATTTTATAATGACTAATTTTAATGTTATTATTTAATTATTTTTATTCTTAAATATAATAATATAATTTTTGCGGAAAGGGAATTATTTGAAATTATTTTACTATAAATTAAAATGAATAATTCATTTTGACACATAAGGCATTAACAAACATTCCCATGGTAATAAATATTTAATAATATTTATCTTATGAAATTAGCTTTAAATTATTTTTTAAAAAAATTATATATTATGAAATATAATTTTATTTATTCTCCTATATTTATTTTTATTCCGTAAAAGATCATAATTTACCGCATAACCTATATTACCTCTCATTAATTCAGTGGTCATTAAATTTCTCATGAAAAGTTCACATTCAAGGGATAATTGGATATTAAAATTCAATTAAATATATCTATTATTTATATTAGGCTAATTAATATCTTATAATCCATTTAAATTTTCTATATACAGTTGTTAATTTGATCATTATGTGATCTATTGGGGAAATATTAATATTGTGTACTATTTAATAAAAATGGTTAATTTTCGATAAAGAATATATTTTTTCATTAAGATTGACCATTTAATTTATTATGAATTCATTGAACATGTATTCATTTGTGTGTAGAAAAATTAAATATCCCCTTGATTCATTTACATTTCTCATTGGACAAATCAGTTTGCCATATTATATAGGTTTCTTGTGTATACATACCCATCAATTAACCAATCTTGGGACAATTAATTAATGTTATAGATATCATGAATTATAAGATCATATAATCCATTATTATTTATTTCAACAATTGAAAATTACATTTTAATTATTCATGATATTTTCACATTGATATTATCCATATATTAACATCATGTTCATGATATTTATTAAATTTAATGTGTTTTAATTATTATTCCTTCAATGATTATTGTTCCATTTTTGTGCAAGATAGATTTAGATGTATGTAAACATTAATAAGAGTTTCATCATAACTTTTTTCCCTTTATATAAGATATAAAGAATAATCTATTTAATTATTTTATAAGAAGTTGATATTTAAATTTTTTTTGTTTTATAAATTATTCCCAATGTAAATTTTTTCCCTGTTAGAATATGTCTCACCAAGAATGCTAAATATAATGGTCCATAAAGATTATATCTTTGTTATATAATCCATTTAATAAATTATATCATGACTCTAGTCTGTTGGATATGGGAACATTATTAATAATGTTGGTATTTCCACATAAAAAAAATTAATTTTGATTTATTCCATCATTCGATCATATATAAGTTTAGAATAATTAATTTTACCATTCATAGATCAAAAAAATTTATTTTTATATCCAAAAATCTTCTCATTGAATCTCCCATGTCATTTAGTTTTCAATAAGGATGGAAATTTAATTTTTGACACTTTCATAGTACACAGGAGACCTTTTCGTTCCAAGAATTGACTAAAAACCAAAATATTAGCGCGAGTATCAAAAATCAATAATTAGTGGAAGAAATCAATTAATAATTAAACTAATTTTGAAGACTTTATAAATTATGCAAAATTTAATGTACTAATAACGCCTTCTGTTTATCACATATCACATTGGTTTAATAAATATTTTCATAATTTATATAATATCAATCTGCATGACAGAATATCAAAAACAATCAAAAAAAATTTATTCCATCATACGCAGCTTAGTGTTACTTTTAAAAATAATACATAATTTTAGATTAATTTTCAATACATCCCTCAACTATAAATTCCCTATAACATTAAATATTTAGTGTATGTAGTGATTAGAAAAACATTCAACTGATTTTATAAAAGACCTCATCATCTCCCACAATGTTCTTCAAGTGTAGTACTCTAGTAAGAAATATCTTTCAAAATGAGATTATTAATATACTTGGAAAATATAAACAATAGAAATGGTGAGATTAGATTCCCAGTAAGGTTAAACATTTAAAATATCAATCTATATTCATAAGTGACCATAAGATAATCATATGGTTATGATAACATGATTATAACAGAAAAAACATCCTAATAATTCAAAGAACTTAAATCATTTGTCATGTCATAAGGTATTGTTATAAAAAAAAGATATTAGTTATAAGTGTATAGAATACTAATTAATCAATCCTGAGCTATGATAGATTTTTATAAGAATGCTACATATTATTTTTATCATACACATAATCATATCTAAATACTTTGAAACTCACTTTTCACTTACAATAATATCATAACAATGTGGATAAAGTCCTAGAGTGGTTTGGGATCACTCCCCATTCATATTGACATAAGGACCAAAGTCCAATAGTTTATTGGGTTCACTCCATGTCCCCTGATGTATTATCTTATGAGATATCATCTTTTAATAATGAATTAATAAACTATATATTTATGATACCTCCCATCTAAAATTTAATCATCTACATATAATTCTCAAATTATCACTCCACATTAATCATTTTTTCATAGCATAGTCAACCCATGAGAGGAAAACAGGTGTCATAAAAACATCCATAAAATATCATCATAATTAATAATATAAAGAAATAAATTAGAAGGATTCATTATTTAATATTACCAATTTTAATAATATTATATATATTTGATTGACACATGAAAAATAATTTCATAAAATAATTTGAAATAATATTTTAAAAATAATAGAAAACATATATTTTGGTACCTTCCAATAAAAAAATAATTTGAAAATGGTAATAAAATTTTTAATGTAAACCCATAGTAAAATTAAATGGAATATATATAATGAGAAAATGATATGAAGTCACCCGAATCATTTTATGCGAATAATGTTTAAGAAAATATTTTTTTGTCTTTTTTAAAAAATATCAAAAGTGACTCATATGGAATATTTCTACTTATTGTGGTAATTTTTTTAAATAATGTAAAATTTTATGAAAATTAAATTTATATAAATATTATATTTAATTAAAAAAATACATGAAATGATTTCTGTGAACATGTAAATATAGGAGACATATTACATACCATAAAATTAAATAATGTTGAATTTTCATTAAAAAATATCTCAACATTTTTTGTACCATGACAAAGGGAAATGGAAAGATAATGTTATTATCCTTGAAATAAATAGATTATATGAAAATATATGGTGTTTTAAAAAGAATAAAATAAAACCCCTAACAGAAATTGAATCATAAATAATCCTAATAAAAGAGAGAATAAAACATGAACTATTTCCATAAGTATTGACAAGCTTTTTACATTCTATGTCCTCCAATATAATATTTTTATATTTATTATAAATCTATCTCATAGTCATATTAAAAATTATATTATATTATCTCATTCCTATTTTATCCAATTAAATATTTATTTAAAATTCTATATTAAAATTATTATTTGGGTGTCAACTATTCAGGTTTCCACCCATTTTTCATTTCAAAAATTATGATCCTAGAATAATAATCATAGATTCATCAGATATAGAGTCCTAATATAATAATAAATTCATTTGAATTAATTAAATAAAAATTTAGAAAGATCTATGTAATGTTATGAAAATAATGATATACATATCTTCATGGATGCAATAGTATGAACATATGCAAGGATGATGTCTCCATTTTTCAATGGATAGAATTTAAGAAATTTAGATAATAATATATAATTAAATAATAAAAATTATTTCATATATAATGATTAATATATAATGATAATAGAGTTTAATTATATTTATTAAACTTTTTTTGTTTAATAATGTATATAATATATTGAATGAGTTTTATAAAAATAAACATTAATAAATTATTTTCAGACCGTTATCTCTTCCACGAGTATCCTTATTCATTTTACATCATATTATTTATAATAATACTAATTTTGTGAGACAAAAAACATTGATACATGGTTAATGGGACTTTTAACGTGATCTACATATATTTTAGTTGAGTTAAAATTTTAATATATGATGATAGTTGAGGATAGTACATTCCATTTTACAAGTGAGGATACATGAACCCTTGTATGTAACCACAAAATTAATATAATATAATTCCATTTTTTTTAATTTTACATGAAATTTAATATCCTAGTTCAGGTTATTGTAAACTAGCTCATTGATCAACATCATCTCATGATCTCATGAATTCCTCCCAATATGCCAAAGTCTTATAACAATAATATAGTTTCTAATAAGACACATGGGAGAATATAACCAATTTTCTATAGCATCAAAACAAATAAAAATAAACAATAAATAATAAATAATGATGTGGAAATAAAATACTTTGAATAATTTAATCAAGTCTCAAAACAACGTAAATTATCAAATAAAAAATCAATATTCAGGGAATTTTTACCTTTTGTAGTGTGTTAAAGAAAACCATAATTGAAACATAGTGAAAGTCCACACAAAAATGTTTGTACATTAGTATGGTTCCCCCACCAATTCCCTATACCAAAATCACTACTGTACTCTCTATCATATGGCCTTTTAACTTTTCCTAACCTGTAGCCATGACATCTTCTCTAGTACCTATGATAGCCTATTTAAGGTGAGAGTACAACCCACTGGGGAAACACTAACTATTAATAAATAAATTTACACTCTAATTAAAATTTATGTAGAAGTATAAATTAGTAATATATTATAATTAAATTAAATATATTTCCAACTTTAACTATTTTTAATTAGCACCATGGTGTGTGAAGTTCCACAATAACACATGACTCACCAAATATACTTAATCCAAATCAAGAAGACCAAACCATATATCATGATCGAGAATTCACATTAATTAACAAGGGAATTAATTAATTAATTCTATGTAAATTATCATAAAATTAATAATGGGTCATATTTATCATATCATATAAATCACTATACCCTGGATCATTAGTTCAGGTACCCATACCAACAAGGATTGGAGCATCATTTTAGAACCGTAAACCATGTAAAACATCACTGCAACCCTGAGAATCATTTTAAACTATACTTTTAAATGCATATGAGGTTTATATAGCACCAGTATATCCTACCCGAATAGTGAGGTTCATATGTCCATCATCCAACCATATCATTTATTAAAATGTCCCTATATTCATCATCAATGACCTTTTTATCAAAAGAAAAAAATGGTACACATTTTCATTAATTAAACTCCAATGGATCATTTCATTTATTTCTTTAAACTCAATCCCATAAGTATCCTATATTATAATTTTTTTCCCACTCTTGATAAATAAATCATTTAACCATTTATCATTATGGACATTCCAGTTTTATTCATTTATCACTTTTACCCTTAATAAACACAGAAACCTTTTAACATTACCATCTTTCCATAAAAAGTAAATATATAATGTTAATATTCCAAAAACATGTATGAATGGTTTAGTAACATAAAATCTCCAATTAACCATTTGAAAAAACATTTCACCATTTTAATGGGAGTGGAACACCCCATGAGGGACTATAATTTTTTAATTGAAATCATAAAATGGTCGATGGGGATAGTAAAGGGACATATATGTCAAATTATGTATGAAAATAAATTCCATTGTTAACGTTAAAAATACACAGAAAATAATCACAATATCACAACCACATGCACATTGAAAAGTTCAATATTATTGGAGAAATTAGATATACCACCTACCTCAAGCTCATATATAAGAACATAATCATCCTTCGCCCTTGTTGGGAAGAAAAAATACTTCTAAGTCAAATGTTCTCAACTTCCTAGAAAAAGTAGTGTTTGGGATATTCAAAATAAATAAAAAATCCACCTAAATATTATTCTATAAAATAAAGAAATAAGTCTCATAGACTTTCATGGAGAATAAATTCAAACTAAATTAAAATAAATACTACTATAAAATTATGGTGAATCACCATTAAGGATAGATGATTCTCTAATATCATGACCTCTGTCTATGGAATCTTACCATTTTATTTAATAAAATTTCATTACATGGTGCATACATTGAATCTTTTAATGTTTTGTTTTTTGAAAATATTATACATGATACAAGAAAAATATAATCAATTATAAATACACTTGAATACATCCTAAACAATACATAATAATTGTATTTAATGTATCTCATATCATTGGTAAAAACATCAATGGTATTTGGTGAGTATAACACATAATAAGGGGATACAGTTTTCATTTGATAATTTGGAATATCTATAAGAACATTAAGAATGTAATTAAGTCATGAGAGAAGTTATATAATGCTTAAAATAATATAATTAAATTGAATAAGAACACAGAAATGTGGCTGCAACATTCTATTATACTTTTATATGCATATCACCTTGGTAAATCACCATGGTTCTATAAATGATAATTTCTAAGGTTATTAAACAATGTATTATAAAATATGACATCTCTTGAAATTAAATTATTTATAGAAATTATTTTTGATATAAAAAGCTTGAAAAGTTATATTTATTAATTAAAATATTCCAGATTTATCATAATTATTAATTTCAAAAATAACCCGTGGATAATAAGAATGAGCTTGTTATGAAAATCATATTGTTTAAAAAGTGCTTAACGAAATAAACACTACATAATATTTACCTTGAAAAGGGTTAGTGGGATTGTTATATATAAATTATAAAATAAAATATATCATATTTAAAAATATATTAATACCGTTATAAAATATTTATTTTGATTTTCACAAGAACAAAATAAACGATAATTTTCTTCAATAGAAGAGTGAAATTTTGAGATGTAAATTTGATAGCATAACCAATATAAGGCATGGTTTTTGTATTGGGTAAAATTATAAGGTGAAGGGTATATCATTGATAAAACAATATTTTTATGTAATGGTATGATAAAAATGATAATATATTTTGGGATCCATAATATTTAGAATACATATACAAAAAAATGTTCGTGAATTGAAGTTAAAGGAAGGATAAATCTTTTACCTTGAAGAGTAACTTATAGATATTTGGTAGGGGAACCATATAGAAATGTGGAAACAATGGGGTATTAAATATGTTGAAATAATACTAGATATTAATGTAGTATGTATTTTTGTGGAATTGAAAGGGGGAAATGGTTGGTTATTTATTGATAAAATGGGTGGATTTGTTTAATAATTTCAAAATATATTCCATGGAAATATAGGTTTTTGAACCAGAAAAACCAATAGCAGTTCATTGTTTTATTCCAATGTTTCAAAAAAATGGGTAATATTTAATGTTATTTTAATTCATAAAAACAAAGAATCATATTATATTACGTATTTTAAAATAGAAAAGTAATGATTCCACAAAATAATATTTTCAAAGTCAATGTTTCCATTTTAGACTTTAGAATGTAAATTTTATGATTTAAATTGGTTAAAATCTATTATACTACATTATATTTATAAAAAATATTTCATATCATTTATTTTGTTTAATTAATGATAATTAATTAATTATGAAGTAATTAACCATACCAAAAAACACAAATATATTTTTTCTATTCATGGAACAATAATTTTGTTATAAATTCTCATATATTTACAAAAACCGAATTTTAATTTGATGATATCAAAAATAATTATTATTTTTCTAGGATAATTATAAAAATGTCATATTTCTAAATTTTATCTAAAATAATTGTTATTTATTAAAAAAATATATGTTAAAATGCATAGTAAAGTTCTCGAGATTTAAAAAATTTATGGACATAATAAAATTATTTTGTCATTTATATTTGAATTAGAGTGACCATAAGGGTGATATAAAGTTATGAAGATTAGTTATATATCTAGAACATTCTAGGAAATTATCTAAAACATTCACGAAAACCTCAGATCTCAATTAGATATGACCTAAAATAAGAACACAATGTAATCTTACAACATCCCTAATTTATATCATGGTGAGTTTTCAATGGGAAAATAAACATTGATTACAATTGAATTCATTGACTTGGTAAGGTTATCAGCTACCAACTATATGTTGTTATTACATTTAGGTGTTATGGGGAGTCCAATAATGAAATATATTTTTACATTTTCCAATTATAATTTTGGTATAGGTAATTGTTGCATCATTTGGTTGGAATTTACTTATTTATCCAAGAGTCGTTTTCATACAATGTAACAAGATACAAATTCTGTAATCCCCCTATTTATACTGTGAAAACAAAATATTTTATTTAGTTTTCTATATATCTCAGTGATTCCACGATAAATAGAGATGTCTGAGTTAAATGAATCTTCTTGAATTCCCTATTTTTTTCTAGTCTTATGGGATTAATATCTAGGTTCCAAAACTAATAAATTAGTCATTATAATATTTAAACTCAAGAATATTCAACATTTTCTTCTATATCACCACATTAAATTTGTTCGGCCTCCTCGATCATATCAAGAATGGTTGGTTAATCCAATATTTTATCAATGTACAAGGATGATCATTTAATTATTACATCGTTTTTCTTTTGCATATCCATGATGATTGGATCCCATGAAATCCTCATCATTGATATGTTTGCAATATCACTTCTATACAGAGACTTTCCAACTTTGTTCACTATTCAATGGTGGTAATGGATTGAACAATCATATTTCATGATTATATCTAACCTCCCTCTTAGTCACATATTACAACACTTTTTCATGATTATATTGCTTTGAATTTTATGATCATCATATATGTCAAAATTACCCTCTTGGAGATAATGTCACTATATCATATGAATCAATATCACTACAATAAATTACATATCATGAGCAGTTTAGTTCAAATAAGGGATATTTAATTAGTGTGAAGAATGGATTATCAATTTTTTATCTTGGATAAGTAAAAAAATGAAGACATTTTCTAAGGCATAATTGTAGGCCAAAAATATATCCCCACTAGTTTCTAATGTGATGATAGTTTCAGTGGTTGGAGACATAATTATATCATTATTTCACTCATAAAATAAGCAAGTAAAAAAATATGTATCAACCTTTCGGGTTAGATTTTTTTAGTGGTGTTAAAAATCATGATAATTTCTTCATAAATAAATGATAATGGTAAGATAATATATAGAAAATAAGGATTTATATCATGGAAGAATGGTTTTAGTCATCCTACATTTTCCTCATTTTTTACAGATCAATAAACATTCTTTTGTTGTTGGTGATTCTTTGAAGAACACCTAAGTGAATTCCAAAAGACTCTAGTCATCATTTCAATTATGATTAACTAATAATTCCTTTTTCCCAATGGCCACACTGTGAACTCATTGTTTATATAACTTATACAAGAGGATTTTTTAGGAATATACTCTTCCTCATTTATTTTGTAATATTCCAAACTAAGATGCACAATAGAGAATTATTGTGATCCAAATAGATGATTGAAGACGTCATATATGAGTTAAAAAGAATTATCTTTCTTTATCATGATCTTATTAATTTCATAATTATAAATTTTTAATTTCATTATCAAATAATTTATTTGAAATGAATGCTGTTACACTTCACATTGAAGATATTGATCATAAAAACCATTATCTAGACTCTCCTATAATTATTTAATTGAATAATAAATGTCAACAATGGATATTATATATGGATTATAGAATACTAGAAAATCACCATGTATATTTTTTATCGTGAAATCTGTCTCATAGCTCAGTGGAATAATGGGTAATTCTTTGAGGAACACCTAAGTGAATTCTCTTATAATGGGTATTTCATTAGGGATAGTATTTTATTTTTCATCCATTATTTAATTTAGATAATTTTGATCATTGTAAAATTATTTCAATTCATGAGATGATGATACCATAGGAAAATAACCCACCTTCTTGCAGTTATATCGTCTCAGATGTTGATTTATGCAATAAATGGTGATTTACATATCTTTGATATTTATGTTGGCTCTGTAGAAGGAAACCAAATATTTTCATAGAATATCATTGAATTCTACTGAAGGGAGTATCCCATGTTTTTATAGAAAATTCAGCTAAAAATATTTGACATGGCATGGGTTATATAATTGGGATTTAGTAATTGAAACATTTTCCATCATCACCAAAACTCGACTTTTAGGTTCTGATGTTATGTTTTATTATTTCTACTAATCGTTTGTGATATAAATGAATGTATTGAACACTAATAAAACATTTTGTTGGCTATCCTTAAATTAATTTATAGTATACCTATGAACACATTATTGTCAAAATCCACCTCTACAATTGTGATTTCATTAACTTTCATGTGTCCTTTATTCATTGGAGGTTGTTCTGACCGATTGTCATAAAAAACATTTTTTAGTACGTTACATCTTATTGGGTCTCTATTTCATGAATTTGAATGACTAGAAAATTAGATGAGGGGTAACAATAGAATTTAAATATTCTATCACATTGGTGGTATAAGGCCCCGACCTTAAACCTTACTTAATATTGAATTAAATGAATAATTCACATTGAGGATCTTTTCAGGTATAGAGTTTTTGAGAATTAGGACATAACTATTACATCTCAAAAGATTACAAAGTAGAAACTTTTACTAAGTTTCCATAAAATAAAAACACTTAAAAAGAACATGTCCAGTTCCATGTTTTAGGTTTCATGTCTTTCCCTTGATCCCATCCTTGACCCTATTCCACGTTATGTCCTGTGAAAAAAATTTCAAAAACTTGGGATGAGCATAAAAAGCTCAGTAAGGGATACACAATTAATGAAAAATGTTAGTTTTTCAAAAAAAAACAAGTAAACCATGTATACTTTATCAAATTAATACATTTCATCTTTTCTAAGTAGTAAAAACACTTCACTGAATAAAAGTTCATTACTTACCCTTCTGTAACCAAAAGATTACCATAAAACCCATATAAAGATCACATAACATATAAAAGTAACTTTGGACAGAAACATACTTAAGTGGAATAACCATAAGGTCGATTTCAACACATATCACATAATTGAATAGCCCTTCGGCCAACTTCCATACATACTTAATGGAATATCCATACGACCGACTTCCATACCCAATGCATTAGAGGTTATAACGTAACCACCCGTCCTGGTATTCACGGCACCACCCGTCATATGGTTTATCATGTAACCACACGTAAAATATCCATGTACCATCATTACACATAAAATATTGAAAATATAATCATTTCAATAAAAACAGTTCATTTTCAATCACAATAAGTAATTCAAAGATATTGAATTAAGCATTCCATTTTCAAAAACCAATTAAAAGTGATTTTTGAATCAAAGTGTCCCATACCACTTTGATGCTTTTAATGGAATTATAATTTTAAAACATTAATGTACATATAAATAAATACTGAAAACTATTTTGAAAACATGGACATTAAAAATAATTATTTAGAATAATGAATCTTTAAAAAAATTAAAACGATATTTTTGTTAAAGAGTTCTTAACAAAATGAGAGACTCTTGAATACAGATAACTGCGGAATAACATTTAATCCAAACATTATAATATCATGAGAATAAAGTGATTCATGATATAATATGTCAAAGGATAGTATACACACCATATAAGACTGAATTGGTGCATAACAACAATGAAGTCTCAAGAGATATGTAAAATGAGATGAAATCCATTATAAAGTAGGTATCCTTAAATTAAGGATAAATCAATCTCATAATTATTTGTGACAAAAATAAATACACCCAATATAAGTGGATTTTATGTGTAAAACAATAAAATTTTATTCACACATATTCAAAGGATGACATTTTCAATAACTAAATGTTGAACCCAAAGAAATCGATATTTGTTTAAGAAGTTCCCTTGGTAAAATTCGACATCCTAACGACGTCACATAAAATTTTACAAAAAGGGTTGATGAGAGAGATAAAGGGGATCTCATCACATGGAAATAAAATTTACATAAATAAGGATATATAATAACATATCCTAACATAATATTATGTGAATTAAAATACATAACAAAATAATTCTTTAAAAAAGAGGAGGGTGAAAGGTCCCCTTACCGAGTTGGGTAACTTTTGAAAAGTACACCCCATGGAAGAAGCGTCAGACAATGAAGATGTAAATACCCATAAATGAAATTATACTACAAAAAGTGTATAATAATGGGCAGTACATACACCACTCATTGGAAATAGTGGAAAATGTAGCATAAATGTCACGGGAATAAAAGTGCGATGAAAAATCCCTTACAAGAACTCGACAGCCTAACGACGCCACTTAAAGATTCCAAAAATGGATTTATGAGATCAAATAGGGTCTATAATCATATGAACATAAAAATTAAATTAGGAGTAATATAAAATAACATCCCAATAATAATAAATATAAGATTAAAAGGAATGACATAACAGAGTGTACTTAAAAAGAAAGAGAGGAGTAGGATCCCTTACCTCGGGTCCGACTTGACTCGATCATTCTTTAACGTCCTGAATAATAAACTTGAGTTAATTTATACTTGCTTAAGAACATTTTTCAAGTTCATTATTCCTTTTATATCAATTATTTACATGTTATAAACATTATGTAATCATTTAAGTTAATAATGTTTGTTTTGTCGATATTTGGTTCTTAAGTCAAAAGTGGACTTCTTACAATTACATGTTGTTCGTGTGATCAAAGGTTCAATATATCCAGAATGAAATTCCTGATTTGGATATCATATATGTCATATATATCCAGAATATACATGTATTTATGATATTACATAATCATTTAGAGGTATGAAATGAAACGCACCGTTCATGTAGACTGTAAGCCGTACGTACGCATGAACGTTAATTTCATTTCTATGTCATATTAATGGAATTAAAACTAAATGACAGATGTGTATATTATTAATTCCAGAATTATATTCATCCTTTATATTTATCATACATCATATATATCCATTATATATATTTATAATAGTATATTACATTTGAGGATAAGAAATGAAATTCACCGTTCACGGAGACGGTAAGTCGTACGTACGCATGAACGCTACTTTCATTTAAATCTCATACTTTAATGGAATGAAAACATTAATCATATAATGGAATATTATAATTACAGTATAAAATCATATATAATAACTTTAAATCCATCCTTTATACATCCCACATATGGCATTAACGAATCAAATCACTTTGAGGGGGCGGTAGTCCTTACTTCCTAAAATGAAGATATCTCGTATACCCATAAAGGAATCCATAAAGGTATGTTTCAAATGAAAAATACAGAAGCTTAAGTAAAACATAAAAATATTATATATCATATATAAACATAGTGACATCTTAATGGCCACCTTTGAAGGTGTTATATGAGTGTTGAACAATCATTGTTTCGTGCGGCAGAAATCTGCCATCAACAGAAACAGTATGTTCATTAACCATTAGATGAAGGTGTATGTAAGTGTAGCTACAATACATATTATAACAACATCCTAGAATATTTAAGATTCTTTAGTTGTTTCAAAATAAATTAATAAAAAGTGTTTAGGGGTTTGGAGAAGCAAAATAAAACAAAAGAGCACAAGTGAAGATGTTACCTTAAAATTGGGTAACTCCCTTTGGTTTGAACAAAAAGGGTTTCTTGAAGAGCTTCCTGCCTATGTCAAGAATTCTAGGATGAGGAGAGGGATGTGGAGAGACAAAATGGGCATGGGTTGGCCGAGCCAAAGGCTTTGGAAGTCTGGTTAAAGATGTAGAGGTGGGGGCCTTTTATAAGAGGAGAGGAGGGGCACTCTTGGAAAGGTATAAAAGGTTACATTATTTTAAAATGAGTTTCGGATTTTAAAGGTCCCACATTGATGTTTTTCGGGGATAAGGTGATACGGGTTCTAAATATACCCATCCAATAGGTTTTGGACATGTATAGGTCATATATTTTGCATTATCTTTCCATTTAATTTAAATCGTTAAATAATGAGGACATCGTTGCATCATCATGATGTCATTTGGAATTTAATATATTTAATGTATAAAAAATATAAAACAAATACTATGATTTAGGAAATCTTTTTATATTTCCAATTACTATTTATAGTCAATTTTCTGACTTGTATAACCACATGTAAAAATTGTTTTAGTAAAAAAAATCATGTTTGTGACATTTTTATTTTAACTTTAAATAAAAGGCATAAATGTCATTATCAAACACAAGTGGCTCCATGGGGTACCAAAAATAGACCCATGGGTTGTATTGGTCGGAAATAACTCATAAAATTGGGTTAGGACAAGCCTCTATATATTTTCATTTTATTATAATATCATTTTTACCTTAAATCACACTAATTACCTTTAATCACGATTAATAAAACTTAAATGTTACTTTTCATCAAAAATTATATTCATCCCATTGAACCACATTTTACTTAAAAATTAAAATCGTTTAAATTGGATTTTTGAAATTCAAATCACAGAAGTGGTAAAGTCCCATTTAAACAAAAAAATCAAATTTTGTAACCACCACTTTGTTGTTTCACTATTCATCAAAAATTGAAGTTTTTCAGAAAAATACCAAAAATTCACCCTAAGCTGTATTTGATATTACGAATTCAAAAATGATGTATATTTTACCAAATTAAATACATAAAAGTTGCATTAATTAATTTTATAATTAAATCCCGCTGTTAAAACAAATAGCGTGTTATTATGAAACAATATTTTTCAAAAGATTGACACTCGTTAATGTCCAATTTTAAAGTGATATTAATTACAATGACAACCATTGGATTAAATGGAAAAAAATATATTCTATTTACACATAAAAACCAATTCAAAAGATATTCTAATCATATAAATAAATTAGATTAAAAAATAGGTTTTCAATTAAAATAAAACATTTTTCACTATTCATAAAAAATTGAACCTTTTCGGAAAAATACCAAAAATTCATACAAAATAAATTTTGATGTCCTGATTATAAAGAAGAATTTTATATTGTCAAATATAACACATAAAATTGTCAAAAGTGTTTTTAAAAGAGTTTCGCCATCAAAATGCGGTTAATCGACCTTTTAAAGAATATTCGACTGTCTACGCTTAAAATTGGATTCATTCGCATTTTTAATCCTATGACATTGATTGTAAAGAGTAAAAATATTTGAAAAACATATATAATCATTTTTTAGTTAGTTCTGTTCATTCCTGCCATTACAACGGCTAGGCATTAACTACTATTTAAAATAATATTATTTTATTATTAGAGTGCAACGTAAGATTCCCAAGAATCTCGTTGTTGTGTATTGGGTATGCCATCAATCATAGAATCCCCTTTAAAGTAATATTAATATTTTATTCAAAAATATGGATAAATATAAAAATGTCATATTCTTTATTTACCTGGAATGTTACATCCTTCCGCCATTTTGGGAATTGCATCTTCGCAATTTTAAAATTGGGCTTGGAAACATCCTTGAAAGTCCCACATTGGAACAAGAGTCGGTAAAACAATAACTTTAAAATAAAGGGAGAGATGTACAGAGGACACCTAAGTTAACCCATACTATGATTCCAAGTAGGAAAATATGGATATGGAAGAAAAAACAAAGGGTCTTGTTTTGATGGAGAGTGATAGTAAACATGTCTAGGGGAAAGTTAACAATAAGAAAATCACAAACTTGTGATGGGTTATACATTATTTGATTCCCTAGTAGGAAAAGATAATAGACAACATTTTTGTTTTAAGTTACTTTTTATTGAGGAATTTATTCATAAGAAAACTTAATCACTTATCATGTTGACTTTCATCTTTTACTATATTTCTTACACGAACTCATATGTTCTCTAAAAGACGCGTATTTAGGAAGACTTGTTCATATTAAGAGTACTATAATCAACTTATAGAGAACCACCTAATCCACAAAAGATAACTATATATTTCCTATTTCTTTAGAATTTAACAAAAACAAAACAAAAAAGGTTAGTAAAAGATCAGATAAACCATAAAAGGATAACCCTTTATAAAAAGAAAATCTATTCTTAATCTCCAAAATTTTTTCAAAAAAAACGCAAAGTTCAACGAGGACCATTCGATAAACAATTTTTCCATAAAATCCTTCAATGTAAACCAAACTAAGATTGAAACCCAACTATTTGAAGGATTTAGTCACATAGTCTTCCATGTTAAATCATAACATTTATCTCCAAAAAAACATCAGTTGCTCCTAAAGTCTCACATTGAAAAGTAAATAACCTAATCACATATCCTCCATGATAAGTTAATCATTTTCATAAAAACCCAAAATCAACTTACTCTTAATTCATAAAATCATATAACTAAAAATAATCATTCAAACTATCCCGGGACATCACGTAGTCCAGTGATAGGCGATAAATACCAGTCACACTTTGGTTGTGGGTTCAATTCCCGTAGCATTGTCCGACGCGACGGGTTGTCACACGGTCTCCGTGTTATCCTTTTTCCAAAACTATGTAATTCTTAAAACATTCTCCAAAACGAGATAAAATTTTCAAAAATAATCATAACATATTTTAACCTCAAGTTTATCTCATGCCTTTCATTTTCCATCATATCATATAATAACCCATAATTACCTCAAAAGTAAGGATCATATAAACTTTAATGGTTACCTTTATAATTATTAACTAAACATCCACATCGGTTGGTGATCTCATACATGATGCATTACAGAACATACCAAGGTTCAAGTGGTTGATAATGACTCCTTGATAGTTGGTTTAGAACAACCACGAGTTTCCTCATTGAATCCCCCATTTTATCTAGTATCTTAATCAGAGAACCACCACAGTTTCCTTAAAACCTGTTGTCTCTTTGGTGGCTGCTAGATCCATCCATTCACTAATAACAGAAATGTCAGTGTGAGTATATCAACAAAACCATAATGTACTACTAAGGAAGGTAAACACTAAGATATACTTACTCATTCACTTTATCTAAAACATGGACTCCTTCGGAAATCCTAACCATTATGGTACTGTCACTTATGCTTAGAGAATACCCTAACCTATAAAGTTATGTAAACAGTCCTTTGATACCAACTATAAGGCCCCAACATTAAACCTTACTTAATATTTAATTAAATGAATAATTCACATTGAGGAACTTTTCAGGTTTAGAGTTTTATAGAATTAGGACATAACTATTACACCTCAAATGATTACAAAGTAGAAACTTTTACTAAGATTCCATAAAATAAAATCTCTTAAAAAGAACATGTCCAGTTCCATGTTTTAGGTTGCATGACTTTCGCTTGATCCCATCCTTGACCCTATTCCACATTAAGTCCTGTGAAAAACATTTCAAAAACTTGGGTTGAGCATAAAAAGCTCAGTAAGGGATACACAAAGAATGAAAACTGTTAGTTTTTCAAAACAAAAAGTAAATCTTGTATACTTTATCAAAGTAATACTTTTCACCTTTTCGAAGTAGTAAAAACTCTTCACTAAATAAAAGTTCCTTACTTACCCTTCTTTAACCAAAATATTACCATAAAACCCATATAAAGATCACATAACATATAAAGGTAGCTTGGGACATAAACCTACTTAAGTGGAATAACCATAAGGTCGACTTCCACGCATATCACGTAATGGAATAGCCATTCGTCCAACTTCCATACATACTTAGTGGAATAGCCATACGGCCGACTTCCATACCCTATGCATTGGACGTTATAACGTAACCACATGTCCTGGTATTCACGGCACCACCCGTCATATGGTTTATCACATAACCACCCATAAAATGTCCAAGTACCATCATTACACATAAAATATTGAAAATATAATCATTTCAACAACAAAATTTCATTTTCAATCACAACAAGTAATTCAACGATATTTAATTAAGCAATCCATTTTCAAAAACCATTTTAATGAGATTTTTGAATCAAAGTGTCCTATACCACATTGAAGCTTTTAATGGAATTATAATTTTAAAAAATTAATTTCAATATAAATATATACTGAAACTATTTTGAAATCATGGACATTAAAGATAATGATTTAGAATAATGAATCTTTCAAACATTTAAAACGATATTTTTGTTAAAGAGTTTTTAACAAAATGAGAGACTCTTGAATACAAATAACTACGGAATAACATTTAATCCGAACTATATAATATCATGAGAATAAATTGATTCATAATATAATATTTCAAATGATATTATACACACCATATAAAAGTGAATTGGTGCATAACAACAACGAAGTTTCAAAAGAATTGTAAAATGAGATGAAATCCATTATAAAGAAGGTATCCTTAAATTAAAGATAAATCAATCTCAAAATTATGTGTGAAAAATATAAATAAACTAAATATAAGTCGATATTAAGTGTAAAACAATTAAATTTTATTCACACATATTCAAAGATGAAATATTCAATAACTACACGTTGAACCCAAAGAAATCAAAATTGGGTTAAGAAGTTCCCTTGGTAATATTCGACAGCCAAACGATGTCACATAAAATTTTACAAAAAGGGTTAATGAGAGAGATAAAGGGTATCTCATAACTTGGACATAAAATTTACATTAATAAGGATATAGAAGAACATAAACCAACATAATATTATATGAATTAAAATACATAACAAAAGAAGTCTTTTAAAAAGAGGAGGGTGAAAGGTCCCCTTACCGAGTTGGGTAACTTTGGAAAAGTACACCCCATGGAAGAAGGGTCATACAATGAAGATGTAAATACCCATAAATGAAATTATACTACACAAATTTTATAATAATGGTTAGTACATTCAACACTCAAAAGAAAATACTGGAATATGTAGCATAAATGTCAAGGGAATAAAAGTGAGTTGAAAAATCCATTACGAAAACTCGGCAGCCTAACGGCTCCACTTAATGATTCCAAAATTGGATTTATGAGATAAAATAGTGTCTCTAATCATATGAAAATAAAAATTACAGTAGGATTAATATAAAATAAAATCCCAATCATAAGAAATATGAGCATAAAATGAATGACATAAATGAGTGTACTTAAAAAGAAAGAGAAGAGTAGGATCCCTTACCTCGGGTCCGACTTGACTCGATCATTCATTAATGTCCTGAATAATAAACTTGAGTTAATTTCTACTTTCTTAAGAACCTTTTTAAAGTTCATTATTCCTTTTATATCAATTATTGACATGTTATAAACATTAAGTAATCATTTAAGTTAATAATGATTGTTTTGTCGATATTTGGTTCTTAAGTCAAAAGTGGACTTCTTACAATTACATGTTGTTCGTGTGCTCATAGGTTCTTTATATCCATAATGACATTCCTGATTTGGATATCATATATATAATATATATCCAGAATATACATGTATTTATAATATTACATAATCATTTAGAGGTATGAAATGAAATGCACCGTTCATGGAGACGGTAAGCCGTACGTACGCATGAACGCTATGTTCATTTCTATGTCATATTAATGGAATTAAAACTAAATGAGAGATGTGTATATATTTAATTCCAGAATTATATTCATCCTTTAGATGTATCATCGATAATATATATCCATTATATGTACTTATAATAGTATATTACATTTGAGGATAAGAAATGAAATGCACCGTTCATGGAGACAGTAAGTCGTACGTACGCATGAACGCTACTTTCATTTCTATTTCATACTATAATGGAAAGAAAAAAATAATGATATAAAGGTATATTATAATTCCAGTATAAAATCATATATAAAAACTTTAAATCCATCCTTTATACATCCCACATATAGAATTAACGAATCAAATCACTTTGAGGGGGTGGTAGTTCGCACTTCCTAAAATGAAGATATCGCGTATACGCATAATGGAAGCTATAATGGTATTCCACAAATGAAAAATACAGAATCTTAAGTGAAACATAAAAATATTATATATCATATATTAACATAGTTACATCTTAATGGCCACCTTTGAAGGTGTTATATGAGTGTTGAACAATCATCGTTTTGTGAGGTAGAAATTCGCCATCCACAGAAATAGTATGTTCTTTAACCATTAGATTAAGGTGTGTGAAAGTGTATACCGAATAATTATTATAACAACATCCTAGTATATTGATGATACTGGAGTTGTTACAAAAGAAATTAATAAAAAGAGTTTAGGGGGTTGGAGAACAAAATAATATAAAAGAGCACAAGTGAAGACGTTACCTTAAAATTGGGTAACTCTCTTTGGATTGAACAAAAAGGGTTTCTTGAAGAGCTTCCTGCCTATGTTATGGCTTCTAGGATGAGTAGTGGGATGTGGAGAGACAAAATGGGCAGGGGTTGGCCGAGCCAATGGCTTTGGATGTGTGGTTAAAGAGGTAGAGGTGGGGGCATTTTATAAGAGGAGAGGAGAGGCACTCTTGGAAAGGTATAAAAGGATACTTTATTTTAAAATGAGATTCGGATTTTAAAGGTCTCACATTGATGTGTTTCTAGGATAAGGTGATAAGGGTTCTAAATATACCCATCCAATAGGTTTTGGACATGTTTAGGTTATAGATGTTTCATTATCATTCCATTTTATTTAAATCGTTAAATAATGAGGTCATCGCTGCATCATCATGATGTCATAAAAAATTTAATATATTTAATGTATAAAAATTATAGAAAAATACTATGATGTAGAAAATATTTTTATATTTCCAATTACTATTTATAGTCAAAATTACGACTTGTATAACCACATGTAAAAATTGTTTTAGTAAAATAAATCAAGTTTTTCACATTTTAATTTTAACATTAAATAAAAGACATAAATGTCATTATCAAACCCCAGTGGCTCCATGGGGTACAAAAAATCGAACCATGGGTTGTATTGGTCGGCCATAACTCATCCAATAGGGTTAGGAGAAGTGAATATATATTTTCATTTTATTATAATATCATTTTTACCTTAAATCACACTAATTACCTTTAATCGCGATTAATAAAACTTAAAAGTTACTTTTCATCAAAAATTATTTTCATCCCATTGAACCACATTTTACTTAAAAATTAATATCATTTAAATTTTATTTTTGAAATTCAAATCACAGAAGTGGTAAAGTCCCATTTAAATGAAAAAATCAAATTTTGTAACCACCACTTTGTTGTTTCACTATTCATCAAAAATTGATGTTTTTCAGAAAAATACCAAAAAATCACCCTAAGCTATATTTGATATTCCGAATTCAAAAATGATTTCTATTTTACCAAATTTATAACATATATGTTTCATTTATTAATTTTATAATTAAATCCCGCTGTTAAAACAAATAGCGTGTTTTTATTAAACAATATCTATCAAAAGATTGACACTCGTTTTTGTCAAATCATATTGTGAAATTAATTACAATGACCACCATTGGATTAAATGGTAAAAATATATTCTAATTACACTTAAAAACCAATTAAAAAGATAATCTAATCATATAAATAAATTATATTAAAAAGTGGTTTTGAATTAAAATACAACATTTTTCACTATTTATTAAAAATTGAACTTTTTACGAAAAATATAAAAAAATCACACAAAGTAAATTTTGATGTCCTGATTATAAAGAATAATTTTATTTTGTCAAATATAAAACATAAAATTGTCAAAAAGTGTATTTAAAAGAGGTTTTCCATCAAAAGTATGTTAATCGACCTTTTAAAGAATATTAGACTGTCTACGCTTAAAATTGGATTCATTCACATTTTTAATCCTATGAAATTTATTGTAAAGAGTAAAAATATTTTACAAACATATATAATCATTTTGTAGTTAGTCCTGTTCATTCCCGCCATTACAATGGCTAGGCATTAACTACCATTTAAAATAATATTATTTTATTATTAGAGTGCAACGTAAGATTCCCAAGAAACACGTTGTTGCGTATTGGGCATGCCATCGATCATAGCATCCCCTTTAAAGTAATATTAATATTTTATTCACAAATATGGATAAATATAAAAATTTCATATTCTTTATTTACCCGGGTTGTTATAGGTGGGTTTCTCTTATCAAAAATCGCTATCTAGTTTCCAATCCTTCCTAAAGAAAATGAATATCAATGTCCAATCAAAGAATATCTACAATTATTCATCCCACACATTTAAAAAGTTGGATATTGTAATTTTTCACCACTTTGAATTTTCTCCATAACACCACCAGGATAAATATTATTCTCTAATCTTTGTTATCTCTATACCATTGAGACCCTTAATACATTATAATCTCTATTTTCACATGGAAATAATTTTAGAAAATTTCATTAAAACATTAAAAATAACTAATTACAAAATAATTACATATATATAGAATTAATCTAATAATGTTATTGTCAACATTTCATTGGGGTGAGATGAAAATTTCAGACATGTATCTTGTAATTTATATAATGTTTTCCTTAATCACCATAATGGAGTAATAATTTTTTTGTTTAAAGGTAAATAAATCCCACACTATTTTTTTAATGGGTGTGAGAGAAATTTTTATCCTTTTTTTAAATTACATCCACTCAATCCTTTGTATATACTCCTAAATTATTTTATTTTTAGACAACACCAACAACTAGTCATTTTTTTATTCCATATGATAAACAACCAACATGTCCTTCACTTAATTAGAGTATTGAAGGATGAGTATGATATTTTCAATCGAGTTGATACATTGTTTAATGATAAATAATTTTATAGATCCCATAAAAATAAAACATATTTTACATATAGAGGTCTAAATTGGAACGTTCACATTCTTGGTTGGAATTTGTATTTCATCCCAATTAATGTGTTATTTCAAAATCTATTTTCATTGATAAATTTTTCTCATGATGTTTCTACATTATACTTCAATAGGTCGGGGAATATCTTTTGGAAAGTCATCACATTTCCCCTCACCTTGGATGTTGACATGGTTTCTCCTATTTTCATTCATTAGCATACAAAATGGAAAATTAGGTTTTATAATTTTAATTATTATAAATACATAGAAAAGAAACAATGAATATCAAATTTTTAAATCATATATTATTTAACATATTAATTTATATATTTAAATATTTTTTATTCAAGATATATTTCATAAAATAATGATTTATAGTCATTTCCCCCACTACTTATGAATTTTAATGGGATTCAGAATATACCAAAGCATACCCCCCCTAGGTGTTTCAAAAAAAATTCTTATAAATTCACCTTATGTTTCAATAAGTAGAAATTGAGTCCATATAAATGCTCCCCTTTTTGGTTATTTACCCTAATTAAAAAATTAATATAGAAACAACTAATTTAAGTATCCAAATAGGGATGAATTTTCTTGAGAACCACTTACTCTAAACATAATAATTTTTTTGGAATTTTTCAAATTTTAAGTCTTCTCATTATGTATTTTACTATAGTATATTAATATTGATCCCCAGAAATAACTAGAATTTTTTTTGTTAAAAAATTGGAAAACCAATATTTTAGTAAACATAAATTCAGGAATTATTACATAAAAATACACTTAATACAACCCTATATAATCATAAGGCCAAAATTCCTAGCGTAAATTGGTACACTACATGAAAAATTGAAAAAAATAAATATATCAAAGATAATTAAAAAATCTAGATCATGATATTATATTCCATAAATCTTATAAAACTATACAGAAAAACATTTGAGCGTGCGTAAGGATGTGATGATCAATTAAATATTGTAATAGAAAAATCAAACCCTTAAATGATGAATGTAATACATTTGAATCAATACTAGTATAAATGAGATAAAATATGTGAGAATCATTATCTGAAATAACATGTTTTGATATAACATTATAACATCATGTAAAACAAGGATTTAAAAATAGTAACAAAAATGAAATAAGCATAAGTCAAGGCTAACAACCAAGGCAACATTACATGGTAGGAAAAGTCCAATAATTGTGTATATTCTATCCACAATTCAATAAATAATTACTATTGAGACAAAAAAATTACTCAATGACTAAGAGGGCGATATAATTATAGGCCCACTAATCACATTCATAGAATTTACATTTATAATTGGGAAATATGGTTCATACAATATAGGTATGTATTTATTCACTTTTAATAAACATACTCTGTAATTTGAGATACATACATGGATTTCACAAATAAAGGAATGAAATTTATATATTTTTTAATACCCCAGAGTAGAAATGTGGATGGGTATGCATGAAACAATTATTTCAAATAAAAAAACTCTATATAATTTCATAATCATCAGAGAGGTACATAAAGATTAATTAATTTGTTTAATTAGAGTGAATGGAATAATCTATCACTTTTTAAACATTTGGTTATTTATAGGGTTATCTAACAACATAAGGAACATTAATACATGGTAACTATGGTGCATAATAGAATGAAGGTTATTTAATTAAAAGTAGATCTAGAGGATCCATTACCTTGAGAAAGTGCTTCTTAAATCATGGGAGAAGATTATTAAAATATTTGGGGAACAATGGGAGGATTTATGGAGGTAATTTATGAGTAACATCTTGATATATTATTTTTATGGGATATGGAATGAGTGTCTTTGCCGGTCTAGGTAGTATAAGAGAGGGGAATTATTTATTAATTTATAGACATTTTTTTGACTATATATTATAAATTAACCCATAAAAAATATAATACCATTGTTTTCACATAGATTCAACAATGAGTATTGAATTTTCTTTTTTCATAATACATATAATTTAAATAATTAATATAATATAATTGTTTATGTATAATTGATTCATGTTTATAATAAACTATGTTTATGACATTAAAACACAATATTTATTTTTGAGGATTCATTATATATTTATAAAATTAATTATAAAATTTATAAAATAATTATTTTAATTAAGAAATATATAGTTGGTGGGGAATTCATTTTATGACATATATTACAACATTTTGGGTCATTATGATTTCATAATATATACTGTATGTTTATACCATATTAAATTTTTTCCTAAAAATGGTTTATATAAAAAAAATAACAAAATTAAGCATTAGTTAATTTTTTTCATTTGGATTTTAAAAAATAAAATTTATTTTATCAATATTATTCTATAAAAATGGTACATTATTCTTGTAAATCTAAAATCTCTATATATTGGATAATAATGGGTTTTTATAATAACCATTTTTTGACCCTTATAAAATTTAATTCAACTTTATATTTTAAAATATTATTAATATTTAATTTATATTATTTAATAAAAAAATTATTTAAATTACATTTATGAGAGTAAAGCTGGATTTGATAATAAATAAGTCTTAATTATAACTATATATTTCTATGTAATACCATTTCTGTTTCATCATATAAAAATCTAATTCTTATCAAACTTATTATTTATTCAATATAATGTAAATAAATATAAATATAATCACTATATTGAAAAACATCATTAAATTAGGGTTTAAAAAATAGATATTTGTTACATTTTTTAATGTCGTATGGATAAGGTGTGTGATGGTGTGATTATCTTAGGTTGGATTGGTGATCAAGGTTTGGGTAATGATCTTGAAAATCTTCAACTTCACCTATAAAATAGGTTTCATCTGTATTGCTATTAACACTCATCTTGGTATTTACTTTGGGAAAATCCTAGTGATTATATCTCACTTGAATCATTTTATGAATTAGCATCATTTCTTTTGTTCTTACTAGTCGATTCCATTTTTTTATAAGATTTATCATAACCCTTCAAAAACACTAATCAAACAAACATTTTATAATTTCAATATTACCAATGATCATGGTTCATAATGGTATTTTCAATGAAATTGTATATAATATATTTTTGTCCAAAATAAATAAAAATATATTCATTATTTTTCTAAAACAATATTACATTATAATAAATTTATTCCTTCAAAAATAATGATTCGTTTACATAATGTTGATTCATTACATTCCATGGAAAAATTCACATTTCATGCCACATTGATTCTAGCTATAAACATTCATAAGTATATTGGTTCTGTAAAAAACATACCAGTCATGTTGTGACCAACCATTACCAAAATAAATTCATGGATACTCTAATATCCATTGGATTTTACCTCTATAACAGTTATATATGAGGGTTACAAAATGGATGAAGGGACCATTCCCTAATACAGGTGATGTATTTAATTATGTGCCTACCTAATTGGGGTTTATAGTGAAAAAATGTAGAAACACACAAGTGATTCAACCACCCATTCAAGATGTAAATATAAATAATTTTTTGTGAAAATTTAGGAGATGAGAAATGGGGCATATGTAATCCAAATTCCAAATTATGTTTAGGTTGATACGTATATCAAAGAAAATTTTATCTATAAAGTTCAATACCCAAATTTATTTTCAAATAATTTCCCTTTAAACTAGAATAATGGGTTTATTAGAGTTCTTATTATCATGTGGAGTATGAATCACATCTCTGTAAGTGTAAATTTTCTTCTCAAATTTATGCAATTGTTGAAAAATGAAACAACTAGTCTTCAAGGACAATCATTCATGGATATGAATTTGACTTTTAATCATATTTGAGTACACTTGGAAGGTGAAGAGACATAAAAACCAAAAGTTATATTACGACCATGTAATTTATTTGATTTAAAAAATTATAGATCTACCTACCAGCATTCATCAAAAGATGTTTTCACGTCCTTTTTAGTGTAAAGTACTCAATTCTTTATTAATGATCTTGTAGTAATATCCAAACTGTGTTGTTATAATAATGAAAATCATATGGGATCATTAAATAAATTATAACAACACGGTGTGAAACTGAACATTTTGTAATGTTATTATGGGGTGAAATATGGAAAATAATAATACCTCATGGTCTAATATAATTTTATCTAGGATTCCTTGGGAAGATCAAGGTGACACTTTTAATGAATCCCCCTAGAAACCTCTTAAAATTTAGAAGAATCTAGTGGTGCCATACCTATATCATGAATGATATATTCAACTTCTTCTCCATGTGTTTTAAATTAATGACTTTAATGAATAATGGGGTAACCTATCATTGTGATGAATTCTATAATAAGTCTTTGATGATCTCAAACATTACATTTATCACTATATAGTGAAATTAATACTCAACGAAGCAAAACAAAACATCTATAATTTGTAAAACATGTATTAATCACTTTTACCCCATTTATCGTAATAATTACACATGAAATTAATGTAGTCATTATAATTCAACATGAGAATGTTAAAAGAATAGACATTATGATTTGAAATTGTAAAGAACTAAATTGTGTCCATCTTTTGGGTTGTAATCATAAAAAATATATATAGAATCCAATTTCAGCAAAGTCTACCACATTTAGTTTCTCAAATATATATGAAATAATCCAATGATAATAGGCACTAGAAATAATACCCAATAATTCTTCTATATAATGTGATTTTTGTTGGTAATTGACCAAAATCATTGTAAAATCCTAGTATATTTCCATAAAAGACCTTCCAATATGGAGACCCTAATTAAAAAGGATATCAATTATTAAAAATACATATATATAATGGAATATCCAAATAATGGTAAATAAACATCTATCGTGATTCTAGGATATCACAATGTTAAAGGATTGAAGATCCATGTCTTGATAGGGTAAATTTGATGATGATATTTATCTCCCTATTTAATGATGTTATTTGGTATTCCTCCCTACTGTGATAAGGGTCTACCAAAAATGAAGAAAATATCCATGCTATCACAAAAGAAATGTAATTTTCTCTATTGATAAATTGTTTCTCTTTATACATGAATCATTATTTTTATATTATAATGAATAAATTCAAAGGTGATTATTTTATTAAAAAGGATGAATAAATTTACATGTTCAAATGTGTAATGGGAATCAGGGATGATTTCCCCTTATACACGAATAATATCCACCATTCTATGATTATATAATTACCAACCAAATTAAATGTCCAATGGGTCTACTAACTTAGTAGTCCTATATTAATATGAAATAAAATTTTGTTTCTCTCATAAATATTTTGACACTCTATTCATAAAGAGAAAATAAATTTTTTTGTTCCACTACAAATTAAATATTGTCCCTTCCACTTCCAATTAACACCATACAACTCTGGATATCTACAATAATAGATTATCTTTTAAATGATTCACTCTCATGGTATCATGTTAGGAATATATATATATATATTTATTTATTAGTTATTAGTCATTTTTTTAATAGTAGCCTAAATTCATAGAAGGAAATATATAAACAATGCATTAACATATTCATCCATGGGAGTAATTACGATGGAGAATATATTATCATTATATAGGAATTCCATGTTAGTGTATTAATTTCTCACTAAGAATCTACCAATATATTTAACCAATTGAATTGTTACTGATACATCATTCTATAGGTACTATTATATTTCATAGAATTTAATAAGAAATTCAATTAATTATAGATACATTCCAACAATATTCATCATCTTTTAAAAATATTTCACACTAATAAATAATCTAAGAAATTTTGAATTTTGGGGATAGATTAAATGAGCGCATACTCTCTCTCTATAGTTAGATAGTTCAAAATCATTTATACATTTTCTGTTATTTTTTCCAAATAATCCAATTCAATACACTAAAAGGATTGCTCAAAAAAGTATTTAATTTTATTTAATAATTTGAATAATAATATTTAGAATAATTCATAATATGATAATGGTAAATAGAACCTATTATTTAACCTCATATAAAAAGAAGATATATCTATAGTAAAATTCAATGTCTAATCACTCATCCTAACTTTTTATGTATATAGTTGGTAAATATAATCCATTAAATTTTTTTTATCCAATATCATTTAGATGCTAGTTTCTAAATTTAATGAACGTTTTGAAATAAATTATTACATGACTTTTTGGATTATTCCTCCATGACCTATAGTAATATACGAGAAACATCATAATTTATTCTCTATAATAAAGAATATATAATTTCTTTCATTTTTTACTTCACTCACATTCAATAGAAACTTATGACCCATAATCTATAAATAATCAATCCTGGGATTAATTTTATAAATTATAATGACTCGATGATAAAATGTTACCCACACTACATGAACTCAAATCCAATAACAAACACATATTCTTAGCATTCAAAAGTGAGTTTCACCGTTACATATTTATCCTAGGAAACTATTTATGGTCCCTAAAAATCCAATTATACCTATAAAGAAATAATATAATCATGATTAGGTATTGGAAGAAAATTTTTCCATAGACACATTTTACTCTAATGGAGCTTATTCACTAAACATAATGTCTGGAGATGGTATCATCCCTACTACCAATAAAATGATTTCTATGGTGAAAAAGATAATATTTTTACCTGAATTTTCATTATAGATGACATTAAACTAATCAAAATCGGTAATCATCACACAACCCTAAATTGTATGTCACTTGGGTAGTTTTCACATGATGTTAAATTGAATGACATATTTCCCACAATAGTTGACCTTTAATGAAATCATAGTGGTCCATTATATAAAATATCATCTACTTAGATGGAATGATGATCAATTTAAGAATCCTATAATGTAGTTTTAACTATTTGAAGGAATATACCGAGATAAATATTCCTCGATCATTCAGAAACTATGTGTCGCCTATTTATTTTCTATAAATGATATAGAGTGATGTCTAGATTTTTTATCATGGATCTATCCAAGAATTTCATCCTTGTCAAATCATGGAATATCATGGTTTACAGTCACCACATTCCCATATGTTTTTCTTCAATGTGCTAAATTTATAGTATGCCCACTTCAAAATCACCCCATTTCATATAACTATTTCCTATTTAGATAAAATTTAGGAACCATATTTTCATTGATTCTTATTCTAATAAGATATATAGTGATATCTAGATTACTCATCCTTTATCAAACTACAATAATTATGATCTCTAATCTACATCTTTTCCATGTTTATGGAAACTTATTCATTCATGTTAAGTTTAATCTTTCATCCATGAATATGAATGGAGTTATTTCCCATTTTCACATATGTATGAGATAAATCAACGCACATACTCTTAATACAACTATTTGTGGCATCATTTATTATAATTATATGATACATAATGATTTTCAAAACTCTCATATCATAAAATTATGTATATTTCACTTTTACCCAAAAATAACCAATCCATACTTCTGTTTATGATCTCCTCATAATTTACATTATTTATCCCTATATCCCTTAATAATGATAATTTTTTTTCAATTTGTTTTATTATTTAAACCACATACATGTTGGGGTTCATCTATTTCACATTTAAACACTCATCAATATCACTTCATTTTCCCATATATAAGAGTAGTATTTTGGTATAGTAATCAAATTAATACTGCATGATTCTTTATTTTTATCAGTACATGTTACATAGTGATGACCTGATTACAATTCAAGGCCAATCCAAATTTATTATATACATAAAATTCCCCCTAGAATAATTTATCATAATTCATGATTCCCCTTCAAAAAATTAATTATACACAAGGTTGTTATGTACTATTAAAATAATTATGTGTGTCTTCATGCCTATTATTTTAGAATATGAAACGATATTGAGATCACCTATATTTGAATTATCCAAAATTTTAATTTAATTCTCATTGCCCTAACTATATTTAAACATTGTCTTCCTAATTAATATCATATATTTCTATTTAAATAACATGATATGAAGAGTATTGTGTTAGTATTTCCAAGAATTATATAGGGACAAATTTTAGTTGTTATCATATATTTAATTATATATTGATAAGTTATTCTCATATTGGAAATGCAATCCACATCATATTCTATATCCAAATATTATATAATACCCTAATAATAGTGAATTATGAACTATGGTGTCCTAATATGCAGTTTAGTATGCTTCTCTCACATACCATACAACATACCTTAGTTATTTAATCAACACCAACCTTTCATGGATATTGATAATGTGTGTTTTTTATTCCAAAAATAACCACTTTGATTGGTGCAGTATGTAGTATACATACTCAACATGCAAATAACCAACTATTAAATTTTTTTCCTAAAAAAATACTTAACCCCAGGCATAATTAATTTAATTTTAATTTAAATTTAATGAAATATATGATCATTATACGTCATAAGCATTTCTAGTTAATTTTATTATTTTTTGGTTGAAATGAACCCATGACATCTTTTACATCGAACCCATCCATTTAAAAACATCTAATTCATAAACCACCCCCCCCCAATTTGTACTATCATTCACCTCATTAGACTAATCATAATGACCTAAAAATATATTAATCTATCCCAAATATAATCCATATTAATTTTACGTTATCAATTCACATTGAACATTCCCTTATTATTTTATACGACTCGTTATATTTTGGTCAAATTTGTATAACCATAAATATTAATCATATTTAATCAATGTAGTTTGGTAATGTATGAGTACCATCCAACCTGGAATGGTTCTATGATCCTATTTCTCCACATTTACTCAATCACATCTCCTTTAACTATAGAGGCTTTAGATTAGAATTGAGGTCCCTGGGTTTGTCTTTTGGGATACTCTACCCTCTTTTAATATTGTAACACAATGGTTGCAATCATATAATGAATAGTATAAGTTGAAGAATAGTCAACGAATAGATTAATAAATTGGTGATAAAAATAGAATATATATATATACATATAAAATAATTCCAAATGTAATCTCATTTATAGATGATATTTTTGGTCATGTATAAAAATCATCCAAAATTGGTGTACATAAAGATGTACAATACCTATAACAGAATATAAAAAAGACAAAAATAAAACTCAGCTCAAAAAATATATATAGAAAAGTCCCTTACCCCATTCTCCTAATTGAAGATAATAATACTATAGTATACAGTTGACCTTATCTTTACCTAAATTCATATAATCATCTCATGTAAGAAAGGTAACTCGGGTTATGTTTGAGATAAAATACCAGCTGCCAACCACCAATGGATTATAATTCCATTCAGTCATGTAATATATTATATTAATAGTACACATGTTATTATAGAATATTTTAAGGAAGTACTGAAACTAAATAACCAGTAATGGTACTGGTTCCCACAAACACATGTCTACTAGTACCTACTATGACATTAGCTGAAAATTCTCTGAGTAAATAGTAACTCGTGTATCAATTTAAAAAATGTTCTTTTAAGAAATTATTTTCTTTTAATAAATGAGTATTGGGACATGGATCATTTCCATGTATCCCATTAAACATATTTGATAAATATATTCATAAAAATGCCACAAATATGGTGTTAGATGTTGAAAAAAATCCAAACTTCTGATTTTCCTTGAAAGACAAGTATTATAAATCCCATTATTCATTATTCAAATATGAACCTACGGCTATCCACATAATTCATTATTTGAAACTATATATCACTATAGGTATATCATGAACTAAACACCTTAAAATCCCATCCATGGTGATCCTCATAATAACATTGATATTCCACTAGATATGGTGCAAAATCACCATCATTGTCTCCATATTTGGTGGTCCACTATGGGATCCCACGTCTCACTCCTTGTAACACCCCGAGTTTTTATGAAAAATATTCTTTTAATTTCATTGATATCTTGTGTTTTAAGCTACAACAAGATTACATTGTGCCATACACAACATTGTAAGAGTTTGCAGTATACAGAACACTATTCTTTGATCATGTTACACACAATTTTGATAGTAATTATTCTACGAAACATTGAGTGTATATATATATATATATATTCAATTTATAAGTTAAATATGGTTGGATTATGTTATACAATACAACTGAGGAGTCTTGGACAACACACAACCCTGACTTGGCTTTCGTTACACACCATCACGACCTTTCTCGATAGCGTGTGTTGTACACAATACCAGGTTTCACTAAACAACAATATATGGTTATAATATTATTATAGACTAGCAGTTATGAATAGTATCAACTATATTTTGAATTTTATAACATTATTATTTATATTACTCATTTTCGAGAACATGGTATGAGAAAAAAATCAATTTTTCGAGTAAAATAATTATTTTTCAAAAAATGTAGTTTTGCCGCCTTTTGATTGCGCACACACCATAAATCTTGTTTTTGAAATGCCTATAAGATTAATTTGACAAAATAAAAAACTTTTTTGGAATCAGGATATAAAAATTTACTTTGGATGTATTTTTCATGTTATTCTGATAACTTTAATATTTTAATGAATAGTAACAACACGCTATATTTTAATTAAAAACAATTTTTTAATCACAATAATTTATATGGTTAAATTATCTTTTTTATTGGGTTTAACATGTAATTATAATATTTTTTACCATTTAATTTAATGTTTGTCATTGGAATTAATTTCTCTTTGAAATTGGATATAAACAAGTGTCAATATTTTGATAGTTATTGTTTCTTAAAAAACACACTATTTGTTTTGATAATGAGAATTAATTTTAAAATTAATTAATGCCACTTATATGTTTTGAATTTGAAAAAATAGACATCAATTTTTAATTCCGAATATCAAATAATGCTTATGTTGAATATTAGGTATTTTTTTGAAAACCTGCAATTTTTGATGAATAGTGAAACCACTTAGTGGTAAACCTGAATTTTTCATTTAAATGAAATTTTACCACTTATGTGAATTGAATTTTGAAAATCCGAGAGACAAAATTAATATCTATAACTAAAATTAGGTTCAATTAGATAAAAATAATTTTTCGTGAATAATAACTTTTTACTTTTTTTACCACGGTTATAAGTAAACAGGGTAATTAAGGGTAAAAATGATGTTATTATTACCCTAACACATGTCCTAATTATATTGGATAAGTGTTATTAGACCAAAAACAACCTTATGAATAAAATATGACCATTTAGGCCCACTTGGATTATATTAGGACATTTATTATTAATTTATTTAAAGAAGGGTTAAAATAGATAAAATCAAAGTTTAATAACTAAATAATTTTTAATATTGGGTTATACAGAAGATAAATTGGACTATAAATATTTATTAGAAATATAAAAAGAATTCCCACATAATGGTAGTTTATTTGTAATTTTTAGACATTAAATAATATAATTTCTGTTTGACACAATGATGATGCAGTAATTATCTTATTAATGAAATATTGACATAATTGATGTTATAAATAACCAAATAAATGTAATATGAGAATTTTTATGAATTAAAATAATTTTCTAGGTTAATATTACATATTATTACTGATTTAATTATCTTTTCTCTAACTAATATATCTGTGATGAATTTCAAAAAAATCAATTACCAAATAGTGTCAAAATTGTCATAAAATAGTTTTTAAAACAAATATTATATTATTAATTTTTTTATTCCTAAAAAACTAAGCTTCAGACAAATGACTTATATAAGGTTATATATATTAATAATAAACAACTTGGTGTTCGTTTGTATGGTTATAGTATGTTTATTAACCATATAGTGTAAGAAAACAAGAAGACACAGTAAAAGTTAAATTAGTTAACTTAAAGATAAATCTAAATGATAAGGATAAAATAGAAACCTAAACTTGTATAAATTCTATTGGATGAGATTATTTTAACCCATCCCCACCTTATCTTAGAAATAACCCAATTTTTACCTATTAAAAACCGAATATGACTTTATAATAAAATAAAATGTTTTGTTTTTCCAAAGGCGCCCCTCTCCTCCCTTATAAAAGGGAACCTCCTCCCTCTCTTCCTCACATCACTTGGAGCCATCATGCACGGCCAACCCCTGCCAATTTCTCTTCTAAAATTTCCGAGAAACATCCTAGAGGTCATGTTCTTCTTCAAAGTCCAATTTTAGTGCCCTAAAAGGAGGTCTCAAAGAGGTGCTTCAAAGAAGAGGTAATGTTAGTTACCGATTCATTCAACTTTATTTCTTCTTCCACTTATTCTTCTTTATTTGTTTCATTATGAAGTAATAGAATCAGTATCACTAATATACTGATATGTTATTATAAGTATTAAACAACCCTATTTCACCATCTATCCATCCTATGGAAAACGAAATCATTGCGCGTGCGTACGTACGGAATACCGTCTCCACGCCATGGTGTAATATATTTTCCACCACCACCTTACCTGGATTGGTATAATGGTGTAAATTATAACTATATATGATTATTTTAAAGTGATATTGATTCTGTAATATTATAAATACACTTTAATACAATTCCACAGTCATGGGAATGATATCATCGCTCGTGCGTACGTACGGAATACCGTCTCCACGACGCGATGAGATTCACTCTGCATAATAACCATTCAAGAATGATTATAAAGTATATATAATAATTAATCATGAAATATATGACATAATAATGCTACCGTATTAATGTATATATATATTTATGTCATCTACTTAATTCCATTCAATTCAATAAGGAAATGAAAACAACGTTCATGCGTACGTACGACCTACCGTCTCCATGAACGGTGTATTTCATTCCATTTATCGATCTATCATATATATGTATATGATGAATATATATTACATATAAATCATGTTTTACATTATGGAATTAAGTAAATCAGGATATAAGTAATAATATCAAGAACATCATGTCCAAATATGTATGATAAAAAAAATGATTTTACCCAAAACGCTAATTTAACATGAATTTACAAATGAACGGGTCATATAAAGTCATAAGTGAACCATATATAATATCATAACAAGGAATATGATTCTGTAATAAGTCAATGATATTATTTAAATCATTATTTAGGACGTTTTGATACGTACAAAGCATATCAGACCTAAGGTAATGGATAAATTTGAAAATCTCATTTTTATCTGAGATTGCTTATACATAATTATTTAATGGGGTTATTATTTTCATCCATGTCTATGTTTTCTAAAAGTGCTTTTATGCATGTTTAATGTCCATTTTACCCATTTTTACTTTTACTACATGGTATGTAATGAATCTTTATTTCGTTTACGTTACAAGGTACTTTTTGACTTTTCCGAAAAAAGTACGGGGAAAATGTTTTTTTTAACTTATATGGTATGAAAGGATTTTTACGTTTTTATAAAGACATATTTCCCTGAAGCTTCCTCCGAAAGTTTTCATGAATATTTAAAAAAATATTTTTCATTTAAAATTTGATGATTTTTTTTGAAAAGTAAGTGATTTTGAAGAAGAAAGGATATTTTCCTAAAGAATTCATTTCAAGTGTTTTATCAAAACCATTTTCCATATAAGATGACATTATTTCATATGTGTATGTTTCACGTATCAAGTATCTATGATTTACATGGTATCACTTTTCTTATTATGAAATGATATCCATTTCTTTTATATGGATTATTTATAATTGGATAATGTTTATGAAACCCATTTTATTCATTGGGTTATTATGAATAATGTATGTTTATTTTGTGGCACACGTAAGAATGATTTCATAATGAGATGGCTAGGACCTATATCTCCCTCCAATGCATTGGGTAACGTTTTATGTCTCATGATATAGACATGGCTGGAACGGTAAGTTAATCCAGTTCCGTAATACATGACTGGAATGAGGAGTGAACTCGATTCAGAAAGGGACTTTGTCCACTAAGATTGTCTTCGAAGCAATGCCTTGACTATTATGGGAATCATATCATGTTCTTAATGTTTTGCCACAATTACATGTTTTATTCCCATGCTATTTTATCATGATTATTGTTTATTTATGATCTATGCCTTATGTACTTCCATGTTTTATGTCATTTCTCAAGACTTTGATGTTTAAACATTATGTTATTGTCGTTAAGTTCAAATTTATATGATTTTTTTATTTTATACATGATTACCCTTACTGAGCATTTGATATCACCCTTTATATGTTTTCATTTCCCCAAGATATAAAGAAAGGTTTTAGGTAAGGAAACAAAAAGTGGATGATCTTTATGGGAGATGTTGAAGATCTTTCACTACGATAGAAAGATTACGTTCCATGTTTCCAAAGACACTAAACTATTACGGTCCTTATGTGTCTGTTTTTGTTATGTATTAAGTATTCTGCAAATGAAATGTAATGTCCAGGTACGTCGAGCTTTGGGTCTATACAGTTGGTATCAGAGGAAAGGTTTAGTCAGCCATTGGAAACTAGGATGCAAGAACATTAGTGAGATCCCTAGAGATATTTCTAAGGTATGTCTAGGGATGTCCCTACAGTTATGTATAAGTATAGGTTATAATCCTAGAATTAAGGTAACGATATTATAATTAAACCTAAGATGTTAGATGTCGATGGTACTCCCCCTTGATTATGTTATTTTCCTTGTATGATTTTTTCCTCTCACGGAATTATTTTTGTGTTTTAGTCAATAGAGGGAACCATAAGGAATTCGGTTAACATTGAATCCAATGGAAAAATTGGTGACTATGAGCAACAAAATTGCATAATGCCTAGAGAGAAAGATATTGTTATTATGCCGAATCAGTCACCGCGATATATGATTAACAATGTGAAATTTAGTGGTATACCTAGTTCATCAAATAAGAGGAAGATATAATTTTTGCATGTTCGCATGTTGAGGAGCATAAAGAAAGGAAGATTGAGATTTATAAATAAGGGAAGAATAACCTTGAGGGATACCTTAAATGGAGGGACATATTTTATCTGTGTGGAAAAAAGTTTCATAGAGTGACAGACGGTTATGGAGTTCAATGGCGTATTTGTGGAGAACATGGGTATTACCCAACTCAAGGCCCTGACCTAAAAAGTTACTTCTAAATGAAGGAAGGAATTATTCCAATATAATCATTGAAGAGGATGGATTTAAGTGTTTATGTATTTTTATTCAAGAATAATGTTTTTGAGGTACTTTTATGGTGTATTGGAATATTTTTGTATTAGTCTATTGTTGTTTTCACTAATTTTATGGTACCGGTAACCATGGAAAGTGATTCATATATTTTGGAAAGCAGATGATATGCGCATAATGCAGGGATAAGAAGAAAATGAAATTTTTCACAGTATTCATGAGCTCATGACAGATAAAAGGACTAAGTGATATTATGGTTTGAGTATATAGAGTTTTTGGGATTTTGGTATGTGAAAAGTGTTAAAATTTAACCATATTCATGTTTCCACTAAGGTTCAATGGGTATTCATTCTTCAAGAGAATAAATGATTAAGGTATTCACATGTTTGTAATTTGAAAAACAAGATATATCTTATGATATATTGGAGATAAATGATGGCATTCACATGATTGTTATGTGACATTTCATGTAATAATTTTCTTTTTACTATGAGCTTGGACCGAAGTATTTTAGATAAGCCTAATGATTGGAATGGATTATGATGGACATAAGTTAGTATTGTTTAAGGATATTATTTTTTTTCGATATAATTGATGGGATGTTATAGTGATGTAGTTTTAATAAAAGGAAAACCTACAGGAAAGGCGACAGCCCATCGCGTCGGACGTGGGCTGTGGGAACCGAACACACAACCTAAGTAAAACTGGCTTTTATCGCCTACCACTGGCCTATATGAAGTCCATGGTTACTGGAAAGTAGTTTTATATTATTATGCAGTATGATATATGAACTATAAGTCCATTTTAGGAACCATATATGATTAATCTCACTATAGATGGACTTATGTATTTTTGATAACTTTTTCTAACCTTTTACTTTGAGATAGATGGAATGACCCATAATTCTATCACATGATATGCTAACACCTCACGAATGACAAATTCAACTTCATTTCTTTAAGAGATGAAGTAGAAATAGTCAATGGAAAGAACAATGGTGAGACTGTACCAAAATCAAGAAATTATTTCTCCTAATTACAATTTCATCAACATTAGGGATATGATCTTGAAAACCAAAAATGTTGTCCTAGTGACCTTATATCCAAGGAATCAAATGGTACCTTAGATCATCACAAATCTATTGCTTTGTGATTATTGGATTCTTCATAGCCATGTTCTCTACCACTCTACATCAGAACATGATGGCTAGATTTCTATTCTATATCCATATTATCACCTATGTTCTTCTATGTGGATACCTAGTGATTAGTTAATTTGGGTAACTGTTACGTTTCATAATTTAGTTTTTAACGATTGGTTTTGGTATTCCTTTTTACGATGTGGGATTCTATAAATAGTAAACAATTTTTATCCCCGACGAATTTCGAGGGAGAAATTCATTTTAAGGAGGGAAGAATGTAACACCCCGAGATTTTATGAAAAATATTCTTTTAATTTCATTGATGTCTTGTGTTTTATGCTACAACAAGATTACCTTGCGCTATACGCAACACCGTGTGTGCTTGCAGTATACACAACACTATTCTTAGATCATGTTAAACAAAATTTTGATAGTAGTTATTCTACAAAACATTGAGTATATTTATATATATTCAATGTATAAATGAAATATGGTTGGATTATATTATACGAAACAACAGAGGAGTCGTGCATAACATGCAACCCTATCTTGGATTGCATTACACGCAATCACGAACTTCCATGATAGCGTGTGTTGTACGCAATACCAGGTTTGACTAAACAACGATTTATGGTTATAATATTATTATGGACTAGCTGTTATGAATATTATCAACTACATTTTGAATTTTATAATATTATTATTCTTCTTACCGATTTTCTAGAACATGGTATGAGAAAAAAAATCAATTTTTCGAGTAAAATAAGTATTTTTCAAAAAATTTAGTTTTGCCTCCTTTTGATGGTGCATTGACATTAAATCTTGTTTTTCAAATGTATATAAGTTCAATTTGACAAAATAAAATTCATATTTAGAATCAAGATATAAAAATTTACTTTGGATAACTTTTTCATATTATTCTGATAACTTTCATATTTTAATGAATAGTAAAAACATGCTATATTTTAATTAAAAACTAATTTTTTCATCGCAATAATTTATATTGATAGATTAACTTTTTAATTGGTGTTAAAGTGTAATAAGTATATATTTTTACCATTTAATCCAGTGTTGGTCATTGGAATTAATTTCACATTGAAATTGGATATAAACAAGTATCAATCTTTTGATAGTTATTGTTTCTTAAAAAACATGATATTTGTTTTGATACCGGGAATTAATTATAAAATTAATTAAGGCTACTTATATGTTTTGAATTTGGAAAAATAAAAGTCAATTTTTAATTCATAATATCAAATAATTCTTAGGCTGAATTTTTGGTATTTTTTTGAAAAACTGCAATTTTCTATGAATTGTGAAACCACTTAGTGGTAAAAGTGACTTTTTCATTTAAATGAAATTTTACCACTTCTGTGAATTGAATTTTGAAAATCCGAGAGAAAAGTTTAATATCAAGATCTAAAATGTGGTTCAATGAGATTAAAATAATTTTTGGTGAATAGTAAGTTTTTACTTTTTTTACTACGGTTAAAAGTAAATAGGGTAATTAAGGGTAAAAGTGATATTATTATTACCCTAACACTTGTCCTAAATATATTGAATAAATTTAATTCGACAAAAAACAACCTTATTAATAATATATGACCATTTAGTCCCCCTTGGATTAGATTAGGACATTTATTATTAATTTATTTAAAGAAGGGTTAAAATAATTTAAATCAATGATTAATAACTAAATCATTTTTAATAGATGGTTATATAGAAGATAAATTCGACTATAAATATTCATTAGAAATATAAAACGATTTCATACATAATGTTATTGTATTTTTAATTTTTATACATTATATAATTTATTTTATGTTGGACACAATGATGATGCAGTAATTATATTATTAATGAAATATTGACATAATTGATGTTATAAATATCCAAATAAATTTAATTTGATTTTTTTTTTAATTCCAATAAATTTATAGGTTAATATTACATATTAATAATGATTTAATTAACTTTTTTCGAACTAATATTTCTGTTATGATTTTCACAAAAATCCATTACCAAATAGTGTCAAAATTGACATAAAATAGTTTTTAAAACAAATATTATATTATTAATTGTTAATTTATTCATAAAAATCCAAGGTTCGTCCAAATGACTTAGATAAGGTTATATATATTAATAATAAACAACTTGGGGTTTTTTTGGCTTGTTATAGTAAGTTTATTAACCTTATAGTGTAAGAAAACAAGAAATCACCGTAAATGTTAAATTATTTAACTAAAAGTTAAATCTAAATGATAAGGTTAAAATAGAAATCTAAACTTGTCTAAATTATATTAGATGAAATTATTTAGACCCATTCCCACCTTAGCTTCAAAATAAATCAATTTTGAGCTATTAAAAATAGAATTTGACTTTATAATAAAATATTATATTTAGTTTTTCCAAAGGTGCCCCTCTCCTCCCTTATAAAAGGGCACCTCCTCCCTCTCTTCCTCACACCACTTGGAGCCTTCAAGCTCGGCAAACCCCTGCCAATTTATCTTCTCCACTTCCCTAGAAACATCATATAGGTCCTATTTTTCTTAAAATACCAATTTTAGTGCCCTAAAAGGAGGTTTCAAAGAGGCGCTTCAAAGAAGAGGTAATATCAGTTACCGATTCGTTCATTTTTATATCTTCTTCCAATTCTTATTCTTTAGTTGTTTCATTATAAAGTAATAACATAAGTATAAATCATATACTTATATGTTGTTATATGTATGAAAAAACCCTATTTCACCATCTATCTATCCTACGTAAAATGAAATCACCGTCCGTGCGTACGTACGAAATACCGTCTCCACGCCATGGTGTAATCTATTTTACACCACCACCTTACATGGATGGGTATAATGGTTTAAATAATATCAATATATGATTATTGTAAAGTGATATTGATTATTTAATATTATAAATACATTATAATACCATTCCATGATCATGGGAATGATGTCATCGCTCGTGCGTACGTACGGAATACCATCTCCACGACGCGATGAGATTCACTCTCCATGATAACCATTCAAGAATGATTATAAAGTATATATAATAAGTAATAATTAAATATATGACATAATAATGCTACTGTATTTATGTATATATATATTTATGTCATCTACTTAATTCCATTCAATTCAATAAGGAAATGAAAATAGCGTTCATGCGTACGTACGGCCTACCGTCTCCATGAACGGTGTATTTCATTCCATTTATCAATCTATCATATATATATATATATTATGAATATATATTACATATAAATCATGTTTTACATTCTGAATTATGTAAATCATGATATTAGTAATAATATCAAGAACAACATGTCCAAACATGTACAATAAATAAAATGATTTTACCCAAAATGCTACTTTAACATGATTTTACAAAATAACGGGTAATATAAAGTCATAAGTGAACCATATATGACATCATAACAACGAATATGATTCTATAATAAGTGAATGACATTATTTAAATCATTATACTGGAGGTCCAGATACATACGAATCATATCGGACCTACGGTAAGGGATAATTTTACAAATCACATTTTTATCCGAGATTGCATATACGTAAATATTTACTGGGGTTATTGTTATCATCCATGTCCATGTTTTATAAATGTGTTTTTATGTATTTTTAATGTCCTGTTTACCCATTTTCCTTTTATTACATGGTATATAAGGAATATTTCTTTTTATTACGTTACGAGGTACTTTTTGACTTTTCCGACAAAATTACAAGGAGAATGTTTTTTTAACGTATACGAAATGAAAGGATTTTGACGGTTTAATGAAGCCTTATTTTCATAAAGCTTCCTAAAAAAGATTTCATGACTATTTAAAATAAACCTTTTCTTTTAAAATTTCATGACATTTTTTTAAAAGAAATTGATTTTGAAGAAGAAAGGATATTTTCTTCAACAATTCATTTCAACAGTTTTTATCAAAACCATTTTCCATCTAAGATGACATTATTTAATATGTGTATGTTTCAAGTATAAAGTATCTATGATTTAAAAGGATTCACTTTTTTTATTATAAAATGATATCCATTTCTTTTATATGGATTATGTGATGATGTGATGATGTTTATGAAACCCATTTTATTCGTAGGGTTATTATGAATGATGTATGTTTATTTTGTGGCACAAGTAAGAGTGATTTCATTATGAGATCTCGGTGACCTATATATCCCTCCAATGCATTGGGTAAAAATTTATATCTCATGATATAGACATGGGTGGAACGTTATGTTAATCTGGTTCTGTAATACTGGACTGGAATGAGGAGTGAACTCAATTCAGAAAGGCACGTTGTCCACTAAGATGGTCTTGGAAGCAATGAATTGGCTACTATGGAAATCATATCATGTGCTTTATTTTTTTCCACAATTACATGTTTTATTCCCATGATATTTTATCATGATTAATTTTTCCTTATGATCTATGCCTTATGTACATCGACGTTTTATGTCATTGCTAATGATTTTTATGTTTAAACATTATGTTCATGTTTTTAAGTTCAAATGTATATGATTTGTTTTATTTTATCCATGCTTACCCATACTGAGCATTTGTGCTCACCCTTTATATGTTTTATTTTCCCTAGGATATAATGAAAAGTTTTAGGTAAGGAAACAAAAAGTGGAAGATCTTTATGGGAGATGTTGAAGATCTTTCACCACAATTAGAAGAATACGTACCAAGTTTCCAAGGACACTAAAATATTGTGGTCCTTTTGTGTCTATTTTTGTAATGTATTAAGAATTCCACAAAAGTAATGTAATGTCCATGTACGTCAAGCTTTGGGTCTCTACAATCCTGGAATATATAAAATAAAATTTTCATTGATTGTATCCTTTAAATACATAAGGATTCCATGTATCACTCATTTATACAATGCCATTTTTTTCTATGTCATTCTTTTTCATTACACTAGCAGTTTATGTGTCATTTAGGCATATGGTTGTCATCCCCCATGAGTTTTTCCCTATATTTCTACCAAGGATACCATGTTTCACTTGAAGTAAAGCAATAAAGTAGACAAAATGGTCCATCCATGGTGTTTTGTATATAAACCCATGTGTCACCCATGGAATATATAAAACATTCAATCAATATCATTTAATTATTATAAGGGTCATTAATAAGATAATTTTATTTTAACCTAACCTCATAAGGTTACTCATGGAATGGTCGACGATTAGTAGGATTAGAATATTTAATATGTCACATGGGGAATATTAATATATTAAGAAGAACAATATATATGTGGAAATTACATGGAAACCCCCTATGTACATCTTTATCCATTCCATTTCTCAAAAAACATCAACTTTTGATTTAAAATAAATCATTTAACATCCCATGGAAAGGGGTAAGCGATAAACATAAGGGTTAATTAAAATATTATTTCACCCATGATGGTCAATGTAATTATAGAACATAGAAATGGGGATGTTCCAATTCATTGTTCATAAATTTTATTCATTGTCAATACATATTAGTTATTACATTAGTAATACCTATCCATTATAAGAAAATATTAAATTCCATTTCAATGGAATTTCTCAGAAAAATAGTATCATGGAAAAATGACATATATAATTAAACACATAAACAATGAGGGAAAATAAAAAGGCCACCGAGTATAATATAATAGTGGAGTAATCATCCAATAACATATAATAATTTGATTTAGATATAAATAAAATTGATGAATAGATGGAGTACCTATATGTTGGTCATATTAGATTACACATAAATTACTCCATATATTTTATTTTAAAAATATAGTGGGAAGAGGAAAGGATTACTCATAGTTATAGATCTTTTGAAAAAAGAACACTCAATTCCCATATTAGATGATGAAGTGGTATTGAAGCAAGAAAATTATATTCAATTAGATCTCCCCATATAGATTTTGTCCAACTAAAGAATATAAGAATAAATTTTAGGATTTAAAAAAAATTAATGGAAAATTTGCAAGTTCCCATTTTTTTACGAGGTCACAAAGGTTGGATTCATAGTTGTCCAAACTGTGTTCTAAACATGTGCCCTCTACTGTACAAATGGGATAAATACATGACCAATTCACAAAAAATGACTAACCTAGTGAAAAACATGGAAACAAACCCTATTAAAAAATTTATGTTCTCCGTCTCGTGCATGAACCTCCATTCATATGGTTTCCTAAAACTATGTGGACTTTCGCTCCCCTCTATTAATCCTCAGATTACATTAAATGATCATGTGACCCACTCTATATAGTTTTAACTAACCCTGTGTCATATCCTATTTTTCCGAAAATATGGGATCCAGGCTCTGAACAAGCCTCTGAATCCTTGATACGTGCACAAACAAAAAATTAATTTTCCATTTTTATTTAATTATGAATTGATACAAAAATCAAAATTATATTTACCTCAATAAATAATGATTTTCTTACAAATTTCCACCATTAAATCATTTCATTATTTAATTTCACTTCCGAGGGTGGAGAATCATAATTTGTGAACAACTCTAGTAATTGTAATTTTACATCAGTACTCCATTCCATGTTATCATCATGTACATCGTCTGGTTTCCCAATAACCTACACTTGATGAACTGACCATCCTAATATAACCTTTGTTCTATGTTTCACAATACAAATAGGATGCACTTTAATGATAAAATTTACATGTCACTCAACCTCTTAGGGATGAAAATATTAAGATGAATCTTAATGATAACATCAAATCAAAGATACATGGGAGGCTTCATACATGGAGTAGTACCACTATGGAAACAAAAAATGATTGGCTACCAACGTGACTCTTTATTAAATATCTAATTGTCCAACATATCACAGTGATTTTTTTCCCATCGTATGATCCCGTTATTTACCATAAATGGTGACACATGAAAAAACATATAATCCCTTCCATCAAAATCTATAGTTCATTAATAGAGAATAATATATGATTTCAATCGATACTATATAGTATTCAAAAACGTCTGAATAAATATACCCTATTTTATAATTTCATACAATATAATGGTTCCTAGCATAGTTGCATCTCCTTCCTATAAACCACATATTGTTAATAGACATGAAATACTAAACAAATATTTAGATGTATCCATGTATAAATTATCCTGAATGCTATTTTTATATGCGGAATCAACTAAGGTTATATGCCTTTCCCAAAATCCCCCAAAGTGATGGAAAAAAGCTTGAAGCATGTCTTCAAGAAACTATATCAGGTGTTATAACAATACATATTTTTAGGGGATGGTATGTAATGCTTTTAAGAACATTTATTCCCAATTTCTGATGATATGAAATTATCACATCCCATACTCATATTCCACTGAAAGTATACACTATCCTAGTTGGCCACATGGCCTCAATAATACATCCCCAAATACCAATGGCTATTGACTATCACAGAAGTTTTAGGGTGTATATTTGGGGAGACTATTAAAACCTATAAAAATTTAAAACAATGGTATAAATAATATAATCAATATAGAAAGAAATAAATTCGTATGAAAATAGGTAACTGAATATGAAAATAACAACCTAGATATATATATATATATACAACAATTCGAAATATATTCTCACATAAAGTTGATATATCATGTCATTTATAAAAAGTATCCAATGTATGTGTCCATTGAAATGTAAACTATATGTAAAAAATTATGAAACAGAGAGAAATAATTATCAGCTAGCATCTTGAGTATCATCTCAGTACTATTCACCATTTCTTCTAAGAGTAAATAAAAAAAAATTAGCATTGTTCTTTCTCCTATACATAGTGAATGCCTTATAATCATTCCAGGAACAATAGATTGGCCAAGTAGGTTGTGAGATAATCTTCATGTAGGCCCACACCAATTTTGACTAATTAAACATATTTAGTTAATATATAATAATATAAGTGTGAAGCTTGTAAAATTATATGTGAAGGATGTACTAAAATTAAAAATCACATAGAGGCCTGAGTTCCCAATGACACTCAAATTCTTCTACTTGTATCATCCATAACTAGAATGTCTATGAATTAATAGTCAGTCTTATGTAAATTTATAATATTATTATGTTATGTATGTAGACACTTATAATAAATGAGTATCAAGACCTAGCATGAAGCCCATCATCCCATTTAGATATATTCGATTATGATATTACTAATCAAGAAATCAAAAGGGTATAATACACTGATATAATCAAAGAATTTACATTGTCTTGGCAGCCATTTCATACAAATCATTTAAATAACTATTAATATAAAAACATGATCCTCTTTTTTGAATTCTTTATTTGGAATCCATGTATCTCTCTAGGAATATCATGAACCAAACACCCAAAAACACCATCCATGGAGATCCTCATAATTACCATCATATCACACTAGGTGTGGTATAACATCATAACTATTGAATATATTCTTAGGGGTACACTAACAGATCCCATGTCTCACATGTGGAATATATGAAATAATATTCATTCAATTTCCATTTTTAGAAATCCAAAAATGATAACTTTAATTACTTATGCGTATATATAATTGTTTCTTTGATTCCATCCATTTAAATTTATTATAATTCCATGTTTAACTATGGAATATAAAATCATCTCCTGTGAGTTTTTCCTTGGAAATCCATTAGGGAGTCTATGTGACACATTGGCATAATCAAGGTAATTTCCAAATTAATCGATCCATTGAATTTTCATGTGAGACAATGTGACACACATAGAATATTAAAAAATTAAATCAATATAATTTAATTATTTCAATGTCTATTTTCATGATCATATAAAATTAACCCCGCCAAAAAAGTGGAATCATGGAATTAGATATCCATAAAAGGCTTATCAACATGACTATCTCCTGTGGGAAATATTAATAGAGGATATGAAAATTACTTAAACATGTAATTAAATGGACAAGGCTGAGGTACATGGTCGTCTACTATCATTTCGAAATAAATTCAATTTAAAATTTAACATTAATGATTTAACATCCCATGGAAAAGGGTAACTGAAACCCATAAATGGTAAAAAATTATATTCCACAAATTATGGTCTAATTTAATATTCAAATCACCCATGTGGTGGTTCTAATTCATTAATGACAACATTAATAATTATTGACGAGCATAATTAATTAAGTTGGTTATACCAATCCATTTTAAATGATGATAAAATTCCATTTCATGGGCGTCCCTCAGAAAAATGTGCTCATTTCACAATGTCATATATAATAATAATATAATTTGATGGAAATGAATTATAAAACCTCTAATAGGTTCATAGTGATGTTCTCCGACAAAAATTTCCTAATTAAACTCATTTTATGAGAAAAATGATTAACAAACAAAGAACCCTCAAATATGGAATAATAAATTGAACATAAATATTTCTATTGATATGAAGATAAAAAAACAAAAAAAAATTAATATAGTACTCACTCTCATGGATCTTACATGATGAATGTCTCTCAATTCTAATCAAGGATGATGAGATGGTAGAAAATACCCTAATTTGGATTAAATGAGGGATATCTATGGTGGTTTTGTCCTGGGAACAAGTAGAAAATATATATTATAGTTTTCTAAAAATGTTCATGGTAAAATTTTTCATTTCCATATTTTCAAAATAGTTTACATGGTTTGTCCACAAATTTGGTAAAACTGTGTGCTAATAATGCACCCCATATTTCACTAAAGGGGAACATACACAATCATAGTGAGTGATTTTACAAGCCATGAACAAACCATGATAAATAGCTATGTTAAAAACTAAAGGTGCTCTTGAATGACTGTATTCATCTATCTTCTCATTTTCCACAAATTTTGTGGACGGTTGTTCCCCTATATCTATACTCACATGATTATAATTAACAATGAATCCTTCCTGAAAAGATTGTTTTACTACCGTGTGACATGTCCTTTTTTTCTAAAAATGCAGTCTATAGGATGGAAAATAACCCTGGACCACCGTAAAAACTTCTTGAAATAAAATGAGATTTACATTAGGAAATATTTAATCATTTAAAATAAAAACCAAAGGATTCATTTATATATGATGTACTTGGTTCATACCTGTTTGACCATAAATAATATCCCTAATTATTCCAAATATGAAAACCATAAACTATGAATGGAAAGAGACATGGTAAATACTTGGTTGAAAACATGACAAGAGGATTCTTGGAAAATTTCAAATCTATAATTAATCTGATATCACCATTCTATTACATAGAATTTTTTTGTGATTCTAAATGATAATATATCAAAAATATTATTAGTTTATAACCCCACAATGTGGAGCCATAGAAAAAGGCATGTTTTCCCAAATCCATCCCCAATAATTTCATTGGAAATAGATAGTGATAAAAAAATGATATAAAAATTATAGGGACCACCATTTTTCCAATCAATATTCAATGTGACGACCCGTCCTTGGGGCCCATTCCGTGACTACCCCTATCCCGCCTTCATAGGCCAGGGGCTGGCGACCAGCACCAAAGGCGTAAATCCCGATAACTGGGAAGGCATTGCCTTTATAAAAGTAAACAAAACAACACAGTGTACAAGCGGAAGTAATACACTAAGTACAAAAGGAAGTGCTGAAAATTAAATGGTCCAGAATACAAACCCAATCAAAAGTACAGCTACATATGAAAAAAAGTACAATAGAAAAAGACGACAGCTGGAAGAAAGGAAGAATCTCCTGGGTCGTCCTCCTTGGATCCTACCTGAAAGGTAGGTATAGATAGCACAACTCCTGGATCGTCCACCACGGATCCTACCTGAAGGGTAGATACAGATAGCGCAGCTCTTGGATCGTCCACCACGGATCCTACCTGAAGGGTAGGAATAGAGAGCCTCCACAACGCTCTTGCCTGTCAACCTCCTCCGAGTATCGTCATGCCATGAAGTCCACCTCCTGATACTGACTCGTCGTGAGTTCCACCTCCGGGTATCGTCCAGTCTTCGAACACTCGGCCTCCGTAAGCACTTCCCATCATCTGTAACCAACACAACGAGGTGAGGGCATAACTCGTGCTGGGATGAGTATAACGATACTCACTAGGGACCCTGTGACCCTCAAGGTCTCACTAAAACCATCATGGATAACCACAAAGAAGATCTCAATAGATTACCTCTAATAGGTATATGCCCATACATATACCTATGTTATCATGTAACCCATCTCAATCATGTGGAAACACAACGATTATGAAATCAACGGATACCCACTACCCAGGTATATGCCCATACATATACCTAATTATCAAGTGACCCATCTCAATCATGAGGTAAACACAAAGTCCATAGACTCAGCTCAAACCAGGATTTTCATTATCAAAACCGTAACTGCTGAAGAGCCCAGTCTCTGGAGTGTTCAGTGATCCTGTCATGACTCCAAGGTACTGCTCACTAACCTAAGACTGTTGAGGTACTCCTCCTATCGAGTACCGCGGGTCAGCCACCCAAACACAGTAGTGTTTCCCGCCGAGGTATGCCACCCAAACACAGTAGTGCATCCCCCCTAATAGCCTACAGAGGTACTCTCCGGACGAGTACCACGGGTCTTCACCCAAAAAAGTAGTGCTCCATCCACCATGGGTCTGCACCCAAACAATGTAGTGCTCCATCCACTGGGCTAGTCGACTCACTCCAAATTGAGTCAGTTAAGCAGTCGTCAGGTCTCAACCGGCTACACAGTCTCCGTACTCCGCACGCTCGTCTCCAAGAGGGTCTGCTCCATGAGCTACTGATCGATACTCCAAGTATCTCAAATTCCCACGAAGAAGCATCTCAATGGACCGCCTTGTCATAGGGGTCTCAACGCAACAGACAACGCGTCAATCGGATGCCCAGTCTGTGAGTTACTAGCCTTTTCGTCCTAGGGGCCCGGTTGGTTTCGTGTGCGAACCAACCCGGCCACATCTCAACTGTACCCCGAACTCTCATAGGGTATTCTCATAGGGACCGTTTCTCAACGTGAACACCAACGCTGCTGACGGTTCGTCAAAGGAACGTCCGGTCTGAAAGTTAACAGCTATTCCATTACAGGGGCCCGATTGGATTTCAGGTACAATCCCACCCAGACACTATCCAAATACAACCAAAACTCAGGAGAAGTATGAAAAAAGTTTCTTTTCATCAAGAGTAATCCAACAAAGTTGACGGCACATCAATCGGTAGTCGAAAGCTCAAGATATAAGTGTTTCCGCTCCGAGGGTCCAGTTGGTTTCGTGTACGAATCAACCTGGCCGAACCCAAAGTTCTCTGAACCATTGAGTTTAATATACCGAATCGACCGTCTCGATACTAGGATCGCATCAAAAATGATGATGCATCGATCAGAGGTCTGTAGCCCACGTTATAGGCAAAAGACCGTAAGAGGTCCTCGAATAGGGAGTTCGGGCCCGGTCCGACCCGGCCCGATACCCCATGGGTCGGCCCAAACCAGGTCACCCCGAACCAGGTTCAGGTCCGGCTCGACGCGATGGCGTGGCCTGTGTGGTCCGCTGTCCAGATGGCTCGGCCGAAACGACCGAGCGGTTTTGGGGGGCAGCGTTGCCCCCCTGTTTCATAACCGCGGCCCCCATGCGGGGGGCCGCAGTAGTCTGGCTTGCCGAGGGTTACGAACCCCCGACTCCTCCTCTGACTGGCCAGCCCGCTCTGGCTGGCCGGCTGCTGCACCACGGGTCCGGCGTCGGCCGGTCCCCCTGCTCCGATGCTGACAACCGGAATTTGGCAGCCAGTCCCTGCTCCGCCGAGGCCTAAAGCCGCGTCCTTTGTCCGTCACGCACGTCGCGACGGCGCCACACCCCTCCGTCGTGGCCCTGCTTCAGCCGCAGTGTTTTTCGTGATTCTCCGGCACAACACGTCGGCTCCACGACGTTGTTCGACTTCATCGGCGCAACACGACGACGCTGCGCATCCTTGCCCATTCCCATTGTTTCTGCGCGGTGCAACGACACCGCGCCGCCTTTGCATCTGCCGCAATAAAATCAAACAAACATGGGGGAGGAGGGTCGGCCGTGTTCGTGTCGTCCGACCACCTCTTATTATAGTGGAAATAGGTGGCCAAATTTGAAACGAAGAAATGGCAACTGAAGTATTCCCGAACAAACAAATAAATCCCCTACCTCAAGCATAGTCATCGAACAAGGTTTGTCGCGGAAAGGGACGTCGCGGAAATGATCGTCGTAGAAGAAGCCGGATCGTCGCGTCGTGGAGGAATGGTGTCTCCCATACTTTGATTCGGAAAGAAGGAACAATGAGATGCGCGTCGGGTATTTGATCTTCAAGGACGGCGTCTCTCACCGTCATCCGTTGTCGGAGGTCGCCGTTCTTCGTCAGCGGTGGTGCGTTCTTCGTGTTCTTCGCGTTCTTCGACGAAGAGGATGAACTTCAAGGCTTAGAGATTTTTCTCCCTTCCATTCACAACCCAAAAAATCTAATAAAATAATATTTTCCTTATTTTATTTCTCAAGAAAAGCATTTTGAAATTCAGAAACGAATCAAACTATAAATTGAATTAATTGCAATGTTTAAACCGCCCAATTAAAAGAGGTGTTTCATAAACAGATAAACGCAAGGGTTGACTTCCACTTAATAGGGGTGTGGGTGCATTACCTTATTAAAAGAGGAGGGTTTAGGAAGAAAAGAACTGGTGGGGCATGTGTGGGCCCCACATCATAAATATCCTACCTAGTGGTTAGGATATTGTGGGTCCCACTTCATCCACTTAGTTCAGGTAAAAAAAATAAAATAAAATTGGTTGCACCACTTTTATTTTATTCCTTTACTTACCCCAAAAATTTAAAAACTACACCCGAGCAAACACAACTCTAGAAAAGGTGATTCTAATAGATTACCAGCATTGCGATTCTATCGGTGCCTTCAGATTTCAATTCTGAGCATCAGTTCAAAAGTTATTAAAACCCGCTCGTTCGTTCACTGAACGTACCCGAGCTAAACTTCGGAAAATGATTCCGGGCACACCGGGCCTCCGAATCAAGCGCCGTCAGAAACTGTGTCCTTGTAAAATTAGAAAGAAAATTAAGAAAAAAAATTCATTGAAGTTTTTGAGTCTTTACATTACTCCCACCTCAGGGATTTACGTCCCCGTAAAACTTTAATACAAACTAGGGATACAAAAGCGGTACTGAGCACACATCTGAGCCTTCCGCTCCCATGTGCTCACCTGGAGGTTCCCGTACTGCCAGTGAAAGCGTACCCGAGGAATCGACCGTCCTCATAGGATCCTCTCATGTTGATCCTCGATCCCCACTGGAACCTCCGTGAAAGTCACCCCATCGCCCAAGTCCATCTCCCCATGGTCGATGATACGCATTGGTTCAATAATGTATCTCCTCATTTGAGATACGTGGAATTCGTCATGCACCTGGTGTAACTGAGTTGCATGGGTCAAGCGGTAAACCACCTCGCCTACCCTGATGAGAACCTAGAAAGATCCGTTGAACCTTGGAGATAACCTGTCGCCTCAGCCACATCTCTGTAAACCTCGTCGATGTGAGACCCGTATAAGGACGTGATCGTCATCCTTGAACTCAAGAGACCTACAATTCCTATTTAGAACTGAATCTCAAAACTCATGCTACCACGAGGGTATGTTTGACCGACTCAAGAGTGATCGGCTGCACCATCCTATGCATGAGTTTATCCTGTGCTTCTTGCGGTTTCTTTTTCGCCGACCAAGGAATACCCATCCCGACGTCGTAGTTAAACCACAACCTTTTTCCTAATACTGTCAATTTGTGTATGAACTGTGATTGCCTATTCCATACTCAAACCAATGTCGTAAGGCCTCGACGCTGCCACCAAGAGATTCCAACCGAAACTATCACCTCGAGGGTCCGACCAAACTGTCAGAGTAAGTGTGATTATTGAGTCTTCTCCCAAGGTATCTCTAGACGTGAGGTTCAAGTCCACGGATTATCAGAAACTCTAGGTCTGGGACAAGATTCGTGTAAGGAAGGGATGATTCATATCAACGTCTGTTACTACATCAGCTAATAGTGGACAAAGAATGTCCCTTGAATCATTTTTTATAGTCGTTGGGTCACACTCCTTGACCGCATGCAGCCGCACTCTTCCTCCGCCCACAAGCTCCCTGAGCCTGGAGGGGACAACTAAGGCGGGTGGTTGTAGCATGTTAATATGTACACCACCTCATGCTTCTCTCCTAGATCTGCCTCCATGTCTGCTATTTCGCAGACTCATCTCTCCTTAAAGATTCCTCTTCTTGAAACATTTATCATGCCCGTGTCTCTAAGACTGGCGATGGTTCCCTATTTTTTATTGCACTGTGCAGTCTTCATCAGGTCCTGGATGATCTGCATCTTCTTTGCCTACGATCTGAGAGAGCTGCAAAGATTTCTCCCTTTCCGAGAAGAGAAACTCAGTCTCATCCCCCAGATGAACCACGCCCATTGCATAATACAGTCAATACTGACATGAAT